>WNWU01000007.1:10694685-10717192 GCA_012654045.1 Ptyas mucosa | reverse complement strand
ATTTATTTATTTATTTATTTATTTATTTATTTATTTATTTATTTATTAAATTTCTATACCACCCTTCTCCTTTCGGACTCAGGGCGGTGAACAGCCAACTAAAAACACAGTATACAAAAGTTAAAAACAATTAAAATGATATAAATAAATTTGGCCCAATTTTGAGTTAAAAATCAATAACAAAAGCTTTAAAACCGGCGTGGGGTCAGGCCAGCCCAGCTAACTGAAAGAAATGGGTTTTAAGGGCCCAATGAAAAGTCCGGAGGTCTGGGATCACTTGTATCCCTGGGGGGAGGTCATTCCAGAGGGTAGGCGCCACCGCAGAGAAGGGTCTCTCCCTGGGGGTCACCAGCTGACATTGTCTGGCTGACGGCACCCTGAGGAGGCCCTCTCTGTGGGAACAAACTGGCTGGTGGGAGGCAATTGGTGGCAGAAGGCGGTCCTGTAAGTACCCCAGCCCTAAGCCATGGAGCGCTTTAAAGGTGGTCACCAACACCTTGAAGTGCACCCGGAAGTCCACTGGAAGCCAATGCAGCTCACGCAGGAGAGGCATCACATGGGAGCACCCCATCGCTCCCAAAATCCCCCGCGCAGCCGCATTTCTGCACCAGTTTGAGCCTCCGGGTGTACCCCAAGGGGAGCCCCACATAGAGAGTGTTACAATAGTCCAGATGAGAAGTGACGAGTGCTTGAGTGACCATGCATAAGGAGTCCCAATCTAGAAAGGGGCGCAACTGGCGTATCAGGTGAACCTGATAGAAAGCCCCCTGGCCACGGCCGTCATATGCTCTTCTAAAGACAGCCATGAATCCAGGAGGACACCCAAGTTGCGAGCCCTTTCCGTGGGGGCCAGTGATCGCCCCCAATAACCAGCGATGGCACCAGCTGGCTATACCGGGACGCCGGCAGTCACAGCCACTCGGTCTTGGAAGGGTTGAGTCAAAGCCTGTTTCTCCCCATCCAGACGCGCATGGCTTCCAGGCACTGGGACATCACTTCCAAGGCATCGTTGGGATGGTCTGGGGTGGAGATGTACAGCTGGTTGTCATCAGCGTACTGATGGAACTCCACCCCAAAACCACGGATGATCTCATCCAGCGGCTTCACATAAATGTTAAACAGGAGGGGCGAGAGGACCGACCCTTGTGGCACCCCACAAACAAGGAACCTCAGGGTCGACTGCTGTCCCCCTGTCAACACAGATTGTGACCGGTCGGAGAGATAGGAGGAGAACCACCGCAAGACGGTGCCTCCAACCCCTAATCCCTCCAACCGGTGCACATGATACCATGTTCGATGGTATCAAAAGCCGCTGAGAGGTCTAACAGGACCAGGATAGAGGAATGACCCCTACCCCAAGCCCTCCAGAGATCATCCACCAATGTGACCAATGCCATTTCCTTGCTGTAACCAGGCCTGAAACCGGACTGGAGTGGATCCAAATAGATAGCTTCATCCAGGTACTGGGGAAGCTGCTGTACCACCACACTCTTAACAACCTTCGTGATAAAACTAAGGTTGGAGACTGGATGATAGTTGGCCAAAACAGCTGGATCCAGAGAGGGCTTCTTGAGGAGGAGCCTCACCACTGCCTCTTTCAAGGTGGCCGGCAGAACACTTTCACTCAGAGAAGCGTTAACAATCCCCTGGAGCCAGCCTCGTGTAACCTCCCGGGAGGCCAGCACAAACCAGGAGGGACATGGGTCCAATAAACATGTGGTTGCGTTCAGCCGTCCCAAGATCCTGTCCATGTCCTTGGGAGCCACAGGGTCGAACTCCTCCCAGATAATGTTCTCAGGACCTGCCTCAGTCATCTCGTCTGAACTAACCCAGTCAGCGGCCTAGTCTTCCCGAATCTGAGTGATTTTATCATGCAGATACTGTACAATGTCCTCAGCTCAACCCTGCAAGGGGTCATCCCGCATTCCCAGATGGAGGAGGGAGCAGGTCACCCTAAACAGGGCAGCTGGGCAGTTATCTGATGATGTGATAAGAGTGGTGAAATAAACTGATTTCGCCGCTTTTATCGCCGCTAGGTAAGCCTTAATATGAGATCTTACCAGTGTCAGGTCAGATTCAGACCGGCTGGCCCTCCAACTGCTCTCTATGCATCTTTTCCAGCGCTTCATCTCCCCCAGCTCCTTGGAGAACCAAGGAGCTAAGTGAGTTCAGTGCCGGGTCAGAGGCCGCAAAGGCACGACTCGGTCCAAAGCCCCGGCGGCTGCACTATTCCAGGCAGCCACTAGGTCTTCAGCCGAGTCGTGAGCCAGTCTCGGGAAATGGCCCAAGCTCCATCTGGAACCTATCAAGATCCATCAGGCGCCTGAGGCGGAACCACCTGCACATTAACTGCACATTAACTGCACATTACATTAACTGATTACTATGGGAAAATGTGAATAGCAATCACCATTGTATTCCTTAAACTGATAAGATTTTTTGGACTTGCCAGTGAAAATTTTTATTTTGTTATATGTTTAGGGACATGATTAAAAACAGCATTTCATGTAACAATTGTTGAATTCTAGATTTATTGAAAAGTAACTTCTTTCCCTCATCCAAATATCACTCCATATGAAATATGTTTTAACAGCATTATTGTTTTCCTTAGCAGAAAGGAGTCTCCGGTATTTTAAATGGGTGTAAATTATTCCCTTTGACACTCTATGGAAGCAAAAGTCAGACTTTCAAGAACCAGGATAGGAAAGAGTATTGATGCTTTTGATATGGGAAAAGACTTCTGAGAACAATGTAGACAGCCAAGGGAAAACAACAACAACAACAAATAGATCATTGAACAAATCAGTTCTCCCTTGAGGCACACATGACTAGGCTCAAATTAGCCTACTACTGCTACATCATGCAAAGACCCAATTCTTTTGAGAAGTCCCTAATGTGTAAAAAAAGTTGAAGAAAATAGAAGAAAAGAATGACCAGCAAGGTAGATTGACCAGCAGACACAGTGGTGATGGGTGTGCTGTTGTTAGGACAAATAATCTTAGGAAAAAAATCTAACTACAAGGTTACTAAGAAGGAGTACCAATTTGATGATTTATAATTAATCCGCTTCAAAATGGAGATGAGCACCGCCTTCTATAGTTGGAAATGACTAGCAGAGTAAAATTTCCAGGGACTCCTTTATTTTCAATCAATCAATCAATCAATCACCAATAATGTGATAATAAAGGCTGTTCAAATGAAATAATCTGGTTATATTATGCCTGCAGGAAATATATGTAGAGAATTTAAAGTGAACTCAATGGAATGAAATTCCATGTCCCAGCTGGAGCAAATAATAGCATTTTGATAATGCAATTTTTGAGGGTAAAAGAATTCAACTAAAAACAGAGCAAAATCCTATAATAATTTAGGATTGTTCTTTTCTTTAGTAGCAGACAGCTATACAGGTTAAAGAATATTTCAACTGTCAATGAATCTGCATTTTATCCGGTTCCTTGAAAACAGATGACAGCTGATTAACAAAAGTATAATGGCAAATAAGGGAAAAAACCTTCAAGAAACAGAAATAGTTATGTTAGAATTAATTTGACTAGGGAAGTACAGTCTTTATACGGTTTATTTCTTTCAGCAAAATATATTTTAAGATTTTTGAGATTTGTTTTTCAAAACTTGAAGACAGTTAAGTAGATTGCAAACCACACTGATGATCGCTTAGTCATTCTACCTTAATGTATTAAAAACAGTTTGGTTATCCTTAGCTGACATTATAATATTTTTAGATTACTTCATGAAAGTTAAACATGGAAGTTTAGGTGATGGTGATAATGGTAATGATGAAGTGCAGCTCCCGGGTGCTGCACTAGTGTACAAGTAGTCCTCAACTTAAGACCACAATTGAGCCCCAAATTTCCGTTGCTGAGCAAGATGGTTATTAAGTGAACTTTGTCCCATTTTATGACCTTTCTTGCCAGTTATTAAGTGAATCACTGCAGCTGTTAAGTTAGTAACATGGTTGTTAAGTGAATCTGGTTTCCCCACTGAGTTTGCTTGTCAGAAAGTTGCAAAAAATGATCACATGACCCCAGGACACTGCAACCGTCATAAATACATGCCAGTTACCAAGTGTCTGAATATTGATCATGGGACCACAGAGATGCTACAATGGTTGTAAGTGTGAAAAATGGTTGTAAGTCACTTTTTTCAGCACCATTGTAACTTTGAACAGTCACTAAATGACTGGTTGTAAATTGAGGGCTATCTGTATTGACAATTGGTGCCATAGATGTGTATATGAACACATTTCCTTCTCTGTTCCACTGTGGCATGAAGTATATAACTTAGCTTATACCTAGGGCACCTCCAACATCTTCCTCACTTTAAAGAAAAGGATACAGCACAACTACAGGTGAAACTCGAAAAATTAGAATATCGTGCAAAAGTCCATTTATTTCAGTAATGCAACTTAAAAGGTGAAACTAATATATGAGATAGACTCATTACATGCAAAGCGAGATAGTTCAAGCCTTGATTTGTCATAATTTTGATGATTATGGTTTACAGCTCATGAAAACCCCAAATTCACAATCTCAGAAAATTAGAATATTGTGAAAAGGTTCAATATTCTAGGCTCAAAGTGTCCCACTCTAATCAGCTAATTAAGCCATAACACCTGCAAAGGGTTCCTGAGCCTTTAAATGGTCTCTCCGTCTGGTTCAGTAGGAATCACAATCATGGGAAAGACTGCTGACCTGACAGTTGTGCAGAAAACCATCATTGACACCCTCCATAAGGAGGGAAAGCCTCAAAAGGTAATTGCAAAAGAAGTTGGATGTTCCCAAAGTGCTGTATCAAAGCACATTAATAGAAAGTTATATGGAAGGGAAAAGTGTGGAAGAAAAAGGTGCACAAGCAGCAGGGATGACCGCAGCCTGGAGAGGATTGTCAGGAAAAGGCCATTCAAAAGTGTTGGGGACTTTCACAAGGAGTGGACTGAGGCTGGAATCAGTACATCAAGAGCCACCACACACAGATGGATCCTGGACATGGCCTTCAAATGTCGTATTCCTCTTGTCAAGCCGCTCCTGAACCACAAACAACGTCAGAAGCGTTTACCTGGGCTAAAGACAAAAAGAACTGGTCTTGCTCAGTGGTCCAAAGTCCTCTTTTCTGATGAGAGCAACTTTTGCATCTCATTTGGAAACCAAGGTCCCAGAGTCTGGAGGAAGAATGGAGAGGCACACACTGCAAGATGCTTGAAGTCCAGTGTGAAGTTTCCACAGTCTGTGTTGATTTGTGGAGCCATGTCATCTGCTGGTGTTGGTCCACTGTGCTTCATTAAGTCCAGGGTCAACACAGCCATCTACCAGGAGATTTTGGAGCACTACATGCTGGAGCTTTATGGGGGTGCCGACTTCATTTTCCAGCAGGACTTGGCACCTGCCCACATTGCCAAAAGTACCAAAACCTGGTTCAATGACCATGGGATTACTGTGCTTGATTGGCCAGCAAACTCGCCTGACCTGAACCCCATAGAGAATCTATGGGGCATTGCCAAGAGAAAGATGAGAGACATGAGACCGAACAATGCAGAAAAGCTGAAGGCCACTCTTGAAGCATCCTGGTCTTCCATAACACCTCAGCAGTGCCACAGGCTGATATCATTCATGCCACACCACATTGAGGCAGTAATTGATGCAAAAGGGGCCCAAACCAAGTACTGAGTACATATGTATGCTTATACTTTTCAGAGGTCCGATATTGTTCTATGTACAATCCTTGTTTTATTGATTTCATGTAATATTCTAATTTTCTGAGATTGTGAATTTGGGGTTTTCATGAGCTGTAAGCCATAATCATCAAAATTATGATAAATCAAGGCTTGAACTATCTCGCTTTGCATGTAATGAGTCTATCTCATATATTAGTTTCACCTTTTAAGTTGCATTACTGAAATAAATGAACTTTTCCACGATATTCTAATTTTTCGAGTTTCACCTGTATATTAGACTGTTGTCCTGCTTCGTTGATCTCACCATACAGTAACTGAATCTGCAGATTCCTCATCTGAAGAGAAGGAAAGGACTGGTTCTACTGCAGCTTTAGGGTTGCAGTCGGAACTCAGAAACATTTAAGATTGGAAAAACTTAAGATCCGTTTTCAAACTCGTTGCAGGAGGAATTGGGCTAATGCAGATCAGCATGTTCTCTTTCAAATTGCATACACAGCCACATGTGGTATTTTTTTTTAAATTATCAAATGATATACAATTTTACTTAAAACTTACAAGGTAATTTCACTAATTAGGTAGGAGTCTGTACAGCATGATGCAGTGGTGAAGATACTGGTGGGGAGACCAAGACTTCAGTTTTTCTTTAAGCATGGAAGCCAGCAGGATCAGTCACCATCTCTCTCAGGCCTAATCAGGGCCAGACAACAACAAGAACAACAATAAGAACAACAACAAAAACAACAACAACAAAACACTGATAAACATGTGTTGATTGCTTGCTATAAGAACTAGGTGACTACTGTTCAAAAATAAGTGGATTCTACATTGGTGGATTCTACATTCCATTCTGTAAATGGAAAATAAGTTGGATTCTACATTTGTGTGGACAAACGTTAAAAACAGCAACAATGACAAAATTAGGAGCCTTGACTCAGAATTCATTTTCTTTTGAAAAATGAAGAAAATTGTGATTACACAAACCCTGCCATACCAATTTATAAGACATATTTGAATGTTTACAAATGATATACTTGTAGATCTATTTTTGGAGGCTTCCATACCTCTGTATTTATATTATGGACTATTTATTAGACAAAAATGTTATTTTAGGAATTAGGCTTTGATGATTTATGCCATAGCCAAATATTCATTACTGATTAGTCTGCTATGGTAGATAAACGATATATTTTTTGCCTTTAAAGGCTAAGAGACTTTAAAGATATTGATTTTGTGTATCTACGTTGCTTGGGTTCCAGAAATTTAAATATCTTCTGATGCTCTACTTTCTTCCATTTGGTTGATAACGGCAGCAATAGCAAGCTCTAAATTCAAATGATTATGTAAAACCCAATCAACTGAGGCAAGTGAAATGATCCTATTTCCTCATTATTCGTATTTTAAAAGATGAACAATCAAGGGATGTTGTTGCTGCCTTCAACTTGTTGGATATTTAGAAACTGGGTAGCAATGAATCGGAAATGTTTAATTACTTTCGTTGTCACTCAACAAAATTGATTTTTATCAAGGGAAATTAAGGCCTCAAAAAGTGATACAGGAGCAGAAGACTTGGTGAAATCACATGGTCCATATAACAGAGGAATGAGCAGTTGACTAATCCAGACTCAGTAATGAGGAAGAAGGAAGGAAGTCATTAGTGAGCTGTTAATAATGGCTTGTGTATGCAACCTTTAGGCAAATTGCCTGCTTTGATTGACATTGCACCAGTGAAACAATCCCACCTCACTCTTCTTACCTAATTGTAACAGAAAGACTATTATCCCACCCAGAGGTGAAATCCTGCAGGTTCTGACAGGTTCTGGAGAACCGCTAGCGGAAATTTTGAGTAGTTCGGAGAACCAGCAAATACTACTTCTGGCTGAGGTGGGAATGGAGATTTTGCAGTATCCTTCCCTTGCCACACCCACCAAGCCTTCCCTTGCCACATCCACCAAGAGAGCCTGGTGGCATGGCAGACTAAAGCACTGTAATTAACATTCAGCTGCCTGCAATTACTGCAAGTTCAAATCTCACCAGGCTCGAGGTTGACTCAGCCTTCCATCCTTTCTAAGATAGGTAAAATGAGGACCCAGATTGTGGGGGCAATAAGCTGACTTGTATAATTATTCAAAAGTATGAAGGCTATTGCTTAATGCATTGTAAGCCTCCCTGAGTCTCCGGAGAAGGGCGGCATATAAATCAAATTTTTTAAAAAAGCCACATCCACCAAGCCACACCACGCCCACCAAGCCACCGGTAGTAAAAAAAATTGGATTTCACCACTGATCACACCCACCCCTAAATCAAATCATTAATACACCTTAGAATTAATTCTGCCATTCAAATTTGCACAAAAGCAATCCAGTTTTAAATTCATTTTAGAAGGCATTAGCTTTGGTGAAGTAATTTATGTAACTCTTTCAGACTTAGTCCTTAAATCCGTGAAACTAAATCCTATCATCAAATCCCGATAAAGAAGTCTTTAGCAATTATAAAGAAGGTGGAAGGAAGCAAATTAATCTAGACTGGCATACTCTCTTGACTACTCATACTGAAATACTCATGTCCACAAAGATTTTCTCCAAAGATATAGTGCCATCAACATGTTGAACATCAAAATAGAAAACTCCAGATCAGCGGTCTTCAAACTGGGTAGCTTTAAGACTTGTGGACTTCAACGCCCAGAATTCCTCAGTCAGCCAAATATTCTTCCCTAAAATTATAATAACGGAAAATCTCCCTGAAATCTAAAGTCTAGCAATTTCATAGATTTGTCTGGCATTTTCTTTGTAACAGTATAGAGGTGGGCTGCCATTACCAGCTTTCAGATTGCTTTCTTGACTTCTAATTCTAGCTTGTAGCCTAGCATTTTCAAGCTATCTTTAGCTACCCATCTCTCACTATTCATTCTCAAGCTATCCATCTTTAGCTCTGACACTGCTTAGCTTTTTCAAGATCAGCCATGGTCAGGGAGGTTATGCTACCTGCTCTGTTATTTGAAATATAGGCAGTAATTTAATGTCTGAATGAAAACAAAATGGTATAAAACCTAAGTTCCAATGGGAGATAAATTGTTGTTATGTGTAGTTTCTCATTGCTTTCCAAAGAGAGGTCATGAACTGGAAGAACTGCAATAAAGACATGAATTTTATCCAGCTTGACTAAGAGATATATCCTCCCACCTCCTTTTTTTGTTTATTTGTTCTGACCTTTTTTTGACCAATCTGGAGCAAACAGCAGGGCAGGCTCAAGATGGTGTGAAACAGCAAACAAGTCTTCTCCTCTCTGTCCTCCACCCACAATCTTCATAAGACTCGACTATCTATATGATTATGACTCATGAAGGAGTAACTCAAAAATAATGCACCCGGAGCTCTGCTTCTCTCAGGCAATAAAATTACAATAACAAGGTAAGGAATTTTGCCTGTTGATGAAACCCTGTCATCAGCTGCCTCTAAGGTAGCTGGCCTTGCTCTGCTTAATAGTAAGTCAGTCCTTATCAGCTAGTAGCATATTCCGAGAATACTTTTCAATACATGTAGCCCTCAAGGCTTTATACAATTAGAACAATGTGAAAGGAGATGAGAAATAATGCACTCATCCTATGTGAAGCTATTATGGGCTCCATTGCTTTTCATCTACCGGAGGGCAAACTTCATCTAATGCAGCACCAACTTTTCTTTCTGGTGGCAGGGTCTCAACAGAAATGATTTTCCCCAGTACATAATAGAACACAACTAGAATTCTAACTGGGGTTTCAAATATCAGGTTTCAATCCTTCCACTCCATCTCCTTCCTGCAAATACAAAGCAGGTGTTTTCTAGCTGTTACTCCTCCTGTTCAGCTGAAAAGATAGGTTAGGTATTTATCTGGCAGGAAATCTCATTGCATTCATTCAGAATTATTTTTAAGTCAACATGCATAGGAGACACCCTTAATTATCGTTCACTTAGGAGCAGTTTTATTATGTCCACTTTAGTCTTCTTCAGGTGTTATAAAAAGCCACTACTAGTTACTTGGTTGTTAGAGAAGCAATAAGAAGTGAGCTACTGCACTGATTCATTTCATTGTCCCTATGTAGTGAATATCTGTTGTGGGAAACGTTAATCATGTTGAGAACCTCGGCTGACAATCAGGCACTGGCTGCTGTCCAGACATGAAAAATGAGGCTTGTTCTTGATAAATATTCTGGGACACTAACTGAAACCAAAGTACAATCTGCTAATACTCCAGTGGTCCGCCTTCCGTAGGTGCCCATTCTACCATTTCCTCTTTCCATCTCTTCTCACTGGCTTCATATTTCCCATGTAATATGGTGGACACCCTAATTCCTATTTATTCTCCAGCATCTTACAATACTCTCCAGGCACACATACTTAGACAATGGGAGCAGGTTATTCAACTCTATTTCTCATAATGGGGCTAGACTGCAGCTGCATTTCCTACAGATTGAAATTAAGCGCATCTCTGAAACAATTTATTTCTATAAACTACATTCACCCTTTGTATTATGAGTAGGAAAAAAAATTATAAAATAGTTGATTCCTTTTGAAGTTGGAAAAATCAGATGATAAGATAGTGGATGGAAAAGAAAAAAAAATCTCAGCATGCAATAAATATTGTTGTTCTTTCATTGGTAGTCCAATCTGGAGTAAAAAATACAAATCCTTTTGATTTCACTGTAGTATGACACAGAACAACTCTCATTTCAGGTTTCCAAAATAATTTTCCTTACACTCAGTGACAGCACGAACAATTGTAAAGCCAGTTTTTGTGAGTAGTATTTTTTTTCTTAAGGTTGTCGCACTGGTATTTGAGCACTTGCTTTTTCCTTTGCCAAATAAGAAAAAAATAAACTCTCTGTATGAAAGTTAATTTGTGTTGTATAGTTGCATGTTCCAATTCACCAATGAGAAACTCAGTCCAATGTTGAGTAACCCAAGTTAGAAGGTTATCATTTCTCTACAGGTGAAACAAAAGATGAACTCTGGTTAAATGTTCAGACTGATCAGGTAAAACAGAGTAGAACAGATTATTTACCTAGATTTAATTTTACATTAAGCATTGCAGTCACCTTTTCAGGGCCATCAATAAGCATTATGGGCCATGATTGTGACTTTGAAACCATTTACTTTGTCATGAGGAGAGCACACTCCCTTGTGGTTATCAAATATCCTTGGTCATATATTATATTTTTTGGGAGAAGCCAACCTATTCATTTTACATGATGATGATTATTTTTCCCTTTAGAAGTATCCTACATCAAAACGATTCTCTCAAGAAACTTTCTTTTTGGTGTGCTAGCTTTCAATATGCAAGAAAGTTCTGACTGGGGTGCACTTTTAAGTAGGTTTTCCTCAAAGTAGGGACCAAAACAGGATCAGAAGGTTTGAACTGAAATTATACTTTACATATTCTTTGGTTTTTCTCTACAATCACCAGGAGACATTTATTTCCATATAAGCTGGTGGCAAGACAGTCATCACATTGTTAATAAAGCTTTTGCATAGAATGCAAAGTAAAATTAAAATTCCACAGCCACGTAAAAACACCTCTGTCACAATGGACTCTGCTATTTCCTCCTTCAGCACATGTTTTTAATATATGTTCTTTTTTTCAGTTTGTCTTTCACAGAATTTTCATCTCATTGTCATCTCTTATCACCTTCATTTGCTGACATTGTCTGTTCCTGGTAGCCTTTCCCCCCACGGAAATAAATAGCTATACAAATCCTGGGGTTTGGCCAGCCTCATTTCCTCATAAAACTAAATCCTATTTTCAGAATTCATTTTTTCTCCGACACACACACAGACACACACAGTTTTCATAAAACAGACTATCTATATAGTCAGTTGCAAGGATTTTTAGAGCTTCATTTCTTAGATTGCGAATTTAGGTCACACTATGTTTTCAATCTCTGCTAGAAAAAACTCCAGCAATTTTTCTCTCCCATGTATTCTGATATAATATTCCTAATTAAATACATTTGATTCCTAAAACATTGCCCTGAATTAGGACACAAAAAGCATTCTGAAATACTCCCAATTATCGGTTGGGATAAGTTGGGAGTGCAAGAAAAATCCAAGCATTACTTATGATGGGTGACAGAAATCTGTGAAGCTCATTTTTGCTGGAATACTGCTCCCATCTTCGTTGAACTTTGAACAGGGAATCTTGGATTGATAGCAGTTGGTGCCTAATATCTGGAGAATAATATTAAGTCTCTAGCTTCTTCATTTCCATTTAAAACTGCAATCATGATATAAGTAACAAATGTGGTTTGGACAAGTTTCAACAAACTGTTTTATGAAATGCTACATTCCACGGGTGTCTAACTCAATTTCTTTGAAGGCCGCATCAGGGTTGTGTTTGACCTCGGAGGGCCAGGTGCGGGGCATGCCCGGGGTGGGTGGGCATGGTGAGCATGGCACAGAATTAATGGGGAGCACCTGTGGTGATCAAGTGCTAAGGTAGGACTTCCTTGAGATCCTCCCTTACCCTCATTATACAGTTTCCTCAAGTTATGAATGTTACATGTAATGTAATTCAGAATTTTGTTTGAAGACCCTTCCCTGTATTTTTAAGTTGATGGTAATATACTATTTGATCCTAATTCAGGAGTCCTGGATTCTTATAATAAATAAATGCATTTTTTAAAAGAGTTTTATGCTACATTTTGAAGATGTTTTAAAAATTAAATCTTTGTGATTTTATTGGTGATGCTTCTGATTCATATAGATAACCATAAAAGGCTGCCATGATCTGATCAGGTTACTCATGCAGTAAAATACTACAGTTAAGGTAAGGGGTACGTGACAAATACAGTTTATTTTTTTAAAAAAGGAAGCCAGATGGAGAAGGTAACATCCAGTGAAATCAACCAGTGAAACAACATTGCTAGAGGTTCAGAACAAAAAAATAACATAATATATAATTACATTATTTAATTTTATCACAATGTTTAATTTCTTGATGAGTGTATCTTGTATTTTTATTTACACTGAGAGCATATGCACCAAAGACAACGTCCTTGTGTGTCCAATCACACTTGGCCAATAAAAAATTCTATTCTATTCTGTTCTATTATGACTATGGCAAAAAATAATGATTTGGGCATGTTAAAAGAACTTCTGTGTATAAGTATTCATGTAGATATCTCCAGGTCAGAACGCATTCTTCTAGCAGCAGATAAAGAGGCAATTAAAGTGCTAACTACTCTAGCATGATAACTATCAGGGATGTCCACAGTGAGTCAAGATGTAAAAAAAGGGCAGGACTTTGATGATGGCTTGAAGTTGCCAACTTGACTTTTTGATCCCTTAAAGAGCCTCTTGGTTGGAATCAAAACCGAAGGTGAAACCATTAACCACCTGAGACATGGAGATGGCTTTGTTAAAGGAAAGAAAAACCTACGAGTGCTCATTATGAAAGTGAAAAATCTAGTGTAATGGTTAATATTAAAAAATAGGTAACATTAATAAGCGTGCTTATGAATTTACAGTGTATGGTTTTTCCCTAGTAGATAGATATATTTTCTTGGGCTATAGAATAAATAAAGGTTGATCTGCTTATAAAGAAAAAAGAGACTGATCGAAAGCAATGACAAACTTAAGCAAAAACAGAAGCAGAAAAGCTTGCTGATCTCTTGTACAGGACATTTGCTGCCTCATTAACAAATCATTTCAACAAAGTTTGATGGGCAACTATAAGGGGACTATTTGCTGAATAAAAGACAGTCTGGGCCTTTTTATTTTTAATAGTTCCTCATGAGCTAGTGACCTTGCTCCCAGGCCATACCGATAGCAGGCTGGCCATGAATCTGTCTTGCAGAGAATAGTCAAAAGGTTGTCTCCTGAAGGCATTCTCTGCCTGAAGAGCTCTCCTGTGTGAATCCAATCAGGAACAATTGCTGCTTTGTTCTGCTCCTATCCTTTCTTCTAAAGATATCGATTGTCTAGGTCAGTGTTTCTCAATCTTGGCAGCTTTAAGATGGGTGGACTTCAACTCCCAGAAATGACCAGCCAGCACCAGTTTAGGTCAATCAGGGGGAAAAAAAAGGCATATAATACCATTTTCTGACTTCCACCCAAATTCAGAATGTACACCCTGCTTAAAACTTGAACATCTAAACTGAAGTTTGCAGGTTTAATTTTGTTCACTGAGGACAAATGATGTAACCACTGCCACTTTTTAGCAGACCCTGTGAATGGTGCTTTGTGACAGCCTCTCCCCCAATATGGGATGCTTGTTTGTATACTGCATCCTTACTCTGTTCATTCCCCAACATGAATTGTTTATATTTCTTTCTTATTCTTAGTTTGTTATGGTGGTTTTTAAAAAAATATTTTTCATTTATTTCTATTGTATCATTGTTCTTTCATCAGTATTGCTTCGGCAATTGTGATAGCCATTAAATCAGATTTATCTATAAAGTAAATGGTCCCTAGCAGTTGACATTCAAAAGTATCTTAATTCTAAGCTTAAAGAATCCACTAGATGATTATGATTAATATATGATCACTGACAAATGCTCTTCTCTAATTGTTTCCTCATAGAGTGACAAATTAAAGCATGCTGCATGCTGCAACTGCATATACAATGAAGCACGCTCAATAGATAACCCCAAATTTTGATGGCATTGTGAAGGAAGATATTTCCATACTTTCTCACTGACTTCGCTAGAAAATAAAGAACTTAAAGAGGCTTGAAAAAAAGAATTAAAGTTCTCCTACATAGGTTTTGATTCACTGAATAATGCATTTTATTATAAATGGCTTGCTATCAAGTTACACAGGGACCATCTTTTCCAAATAGTTTCTACCCATCAAATCTGATCCAAAAGATTGGGCATGCTGCAGATCCTATCCTCCAAAATGTCAACTGGCAGGAACTAGAAGAAGGCCTTTTTCTGCTGTAACCCTTATCTGGTGGAATATTTTCTCCTCAGAGATTACAATGGTCCCAACCCTGTTGGCTTTTTGCAATGCTTTAAAAATTTGGCTATGTATCCAGGCCTGAGGCTCGGAATTTGTGAAGTGTTCTGTTAGTTGACTTTCCTATTAGTTGATCAATCATCATGGTTACATCTTAACACTTATTTGTTTTGTGGATGATTTTATTGTTTTAATATTGTTTTAATTGTTTTATAATTGTAAGCCACCCAGAGTGACTGAGTTGGAAAGCTATAGAAATTTAATAAACAAACAAATAAAAAAATGCATCAATAAAAACTCATTCTTGGCCAAAGGATCAGCTGACTTAACTAATGAAAGAAAGTTTCACATATAACCGCTGTATATAATAAATAATTTTATTTACATATATTTAAAAATTGATATAACATAGCTCTTCATACTTCACAACATGGTCATACATTGATATACCTTTTTTTAAAATCAATTCTAGTAATAAACAATTCTTTTGTTCTCCTAAAAGGGAATAATACACCATTTAGAAATTTTGCATTGGAATGTAAATATCACAATTGTTCTAAGTAAAACTTGTTCGATGGACTGTACAGTATCAAATTTAGATTGGCTTCTATGGAGGCCTTTATAGGAAGAATGAATTACATTGCCTTGCCAAATGAGGCAACAGGATTTCAATGTATTTTTCCCTTTCAGTTATCAGAAATATATGGCCACTAGTAAATTTCTGTTGTTTAGATATATAATTTCAGCTTTCTAAAAAGTATATAATGTACTAGACTGAAAAACTAATCTCCCCATCCCACTGTCAAAAATCTAATGTGTTAAATCCATGCAAGATTTTGGAAAACAGAGATAGTATAATGACTAATGGTCTTGTTCTGCAGAGTTGAATCCAGAAGAAGCTTTTAATGTGCAATGCTGCATAAAATCAGATTTTAAAATAACAGATATATTACCTTGAATGCAAGGAAACAAATGAGTTCTCCGCATGATTGCAGCTTTATATTAATAGCCTGCCCTGGGGTAAGAGACCATCACATTCTTGGGTTTGATTTTAAAAGACATAAACAAAGGAACAGGCTTGTGTGTGTTGCGATGTATCTTGGGGTAATATTAAACTCTGTACATGTGGTTTCAGAAGATGTGCTCTTATTTCTGTTTCTATCATTTTCTTCCCTGATCCTAATGGATTTTTTTTTGTTCATTAATGAGGAGTGGGATTAAAAGAAAAAAGTCCATTGTCAAAACAAAACAAAATAGAATGAATTCTTAAAGGGACGGAATACTTTTTAAAAAAAATCCACCCATTTATTGGAAAATTTCAACAAAGGCTTTTTGTTCTTAATCCCAACATATCATAATGTCTAGGACAAAAGAAGAATCACGTCTAAGGAATAAACAGATGATTTTCAGAGAGTTTTTGATCTGTATGTTTATAACTGGCTAAATGTCTGAAAGTTTGAGACATTGTATTATGTAGAGATATCAATATCCTACATGAATTAGATTGTAAACTTCTTCTGTATATATTCTATTGTAGAAAACTGTTGGGTGTGTCTCGTTCTAAAGCCACTGTATGTCCAATCTTTGTGTGGTAGGGCTTAAGACAACTCTTGGAAATTCATAATAAATTATAGTGCATAGAGCAAGCTTTTTTCCCCTAAAATAATCATAATGACTGAACTCAGTGTTGGGACAATAAATGGCCCGGTTCTTGCTGTCAGAATAAATTACAAAAAATATTTAAATATTTCTTCCTCAAAAATTTCAAAATTTATGCAGTCCATGGTGAAACTGTCTCAATCAATTTCTTTTGTGATTTACCCCAGGAACTTATATTTCAATTGGCTACAAGCTTCCACTGGTGTAATACATCAGAAATAATGTCATAGCCAATAACAAAACATTAAAACCCAACCATTTACTACCATATTCAAACCTAAAAGATGCACACTCTTGGGTTGTGATCAGTGTAATATTATGGTTATCCTAACATTATTGTATATGCTCCAGAACACATACAGAGGGTAACTTTTGGATAAAGGAAGCATTCACTTACATAGTTTGCAATTTAATAGTTTCATTATAGCAGGTATCTACAAGCCACTGTGAACCTAGCAGATAACATGCGATCACTGGGTTAAAAACACTATTAACTGTGTTCTCTGACTGTGAAATGTATTATAGTAGCAAAATTTTCTTGTCAAAGAATAAAGACAATTCAGTGTTCAGCACATTAATCCAGGGGCTGTATTATTTGCAAATGTGGCAAACAGAAGAGAGAAAAATCGTGTTAATTTGGCTAGTTCAGATTTACAAATTCTTAAGCTTTGAGCTGAAATACTGAAGATCTTTATGAAACCAATGATTCAATTTCACTATTTTCTTGTTCTTGCCCCATCTTCATGCTGAAACAGATAAAACAGTCATTTTAATGGGGAATTAAGCATACAGTGCTTTGTAAGGAAACTGTGATTTGTCTTTATTCTTCCCACCCCAGAAAACTTAAAAAAAAATCACATAAACTGAACTTTAAGAAAGCTGGATAAATCTGATGCACATTGTTGAAACCAAAATATGTTTCATATGAGTAGCCAAGTTGTGTCCACTAGGAAGCATTTGCAAGAAGGAAACCAGAAGGGTGATGGTTTGCTGGGTCACTAATAAAGGAAGTCAATGTATTGATCCAAAGCCACCTGAATCATAATTTTAAGAATATATTACAGGTGCTTTTCTAAGTTTTACATTCTGTTGCATTTACCTCTATTGAACATAATTACAGTATGGGGTTCAGTGATTACTCCAAGTCTGCCTGGGTAGAGAAATAGAAAAGCTATAAAGATAACTTTATGGCTCAAAAAGATGAACTTTGGTTGATAACCCATCTGAAATTTTAACTTAACAAAGATTGACGATATCCACATTATGCACAATTTAGATTATGTATTATATGTAAGGATGCTCTTAAAATTATAAAAATGCTTTGGGACTTGCATTTGGCCCAGAAGAGAGCTAAAATTTTGGAAAGCATATTTTGAGTGCAATAAGACCTGTGCTTCAGCAGCAGCACCGGCTGCTGATCTATTTCTCAGTCCAATTTAAAACGCTTGTTTTACTAATTAAAACCTTAATGTCATGGGACAAAATTGCTTTAAAGACCTCTGTTTATTAGGTATATATATTTATATAATCAAAATTCTGCAGCCCTGTTCCTAGCTCAATTAGCTCCCACCTTTGCAGATTTTGATGTAACGTAAAGACCTTTAAAATTCAGTGGGCTTTTATAATATGTATTTCCATCTAAATCCTTGAATGGGCAACTATTCAGAAATCATCATCCATATAATCTGGGAAATTAGCAAACATTTTGGAAGAAGGTAATGGCAATCTAATTCCACACTATTGCCAAGAAAACCACATGTGCATGTTTATGAAGTTGCCCAAGGTTGAAGTTAACTCAAAGGACACTTAACTTTTTATATAAATACAGAAAAATATTTTACCACAGATTACAATAAAGAGCTCTTTTAGGCAGATGATTACGGCAGACCAATCTTTTAATTTCTCTTGACAATCATTTATTTTTGTGCAAGGATAGGTGAGTAAGAGAGGGAGAGAAAGGAAAAAGGTTGCTATTGAAGAAATATCTTCCTAAATATTCTTTGGGCTCAGTAAATTATTAGGCTACTTGTTGGTTTTTAGCCAAAATGCTGTAGACAATACTAAGGCAGCTTCAACATTGTGTCCCCCAGATTTGCTGGAAATGAAACTACAAATTCCAAGATTCCCAGGCAGGACAAGTGTTGGAAATACAAAGTCTCAAGTTGAGAAGGGTAGTGTAATGTGCCAGATTCTTGAATTAGAAATCTAGATTGTGGAATTCTCAGTGTCAGCACCAACAAGGAAGATTATAGCAAGATGGTGGACAGACCAGCATGATGCAAATCCCATTCCTTTCCTATATGCATGGGGTGCTCTGCCCGTTATCTTGCCAATTTTGACACAGACAAACTCTTGCCCCATGGACACTGCTGGTCAATACAGTGACATTATAGTAGAAACTGTTGGCTTTCTCACTCTGTTGTATGAACAATGATGTGTATACTTGGCAAATACTGTGGCTATTTGTTCCTTGTTGCCAGGTAACAAAAGTACAGACACATTTGTCCTCTAAAAACTCAGATCATTTGTAAGTTGTCTTTAGCCTATGAAAAAATATCTCTTTGAATAACAGCAAGATCTGGCAGAAAGTTAATAATACATCAAAAATGGCATGGAAAGGCTCATTTTTCTGTATCGTATCAGGGGAAAATTATATACCAAACACAATTATGAGAGAATCTCAACATCATAATCAAATTACCCAAAGTTCTGCTGTTCTGATGAGAAGACATTCCTGTTTCCAAAACCTTGCTGTTAATTAGTTTAAGTGGAACAGCAACAAAAAAATCCAAGATATTCATATACTGCATGGAAATTAATAGGTTATCTACAGTTTATAAGACAATCCATCCATTTAAATAGAAAAAAGTTTTGTTTCACATAAAGCAAGAGAGAATACAAAAGCACAGCTTCTGTAATTTGGTAATATTGCAACTTTACAAATATATTGCATAGTGTGTGTAAGAAAATAGTTTCATCTTTTTTATATAATTATATACAGAAGAATAACATTCACATGAAAAAAAAAGGAAAACAAAACAGCCAAAAAGGGAGCAGTCCGATTCTGAAAAGACAATGAAAACATTGGACATTTAAATATTAAACCATTTTCCAGTATTACAAGCCATTTGCTTGATTTGCTTGATATATTGATCCCAAATAATACAATCCATATTTGCCTATTGCCATTTTGATTATTTTCTTTCATTCTTGTGAAATCAGATATTATTATTTTTTTTTTAAAAAGTTGGAATTGTAAATTTTTACTCTACAGACTGAAAGATTTCCCATTCTTGCAAGACTTTTCCTTGCCAAAGGCCCTTCATGAGAGCAACAGTCTATTCATTAATGGAAGCTCATTTTGTTCATAGGGGAGAAAAGCATAAAAATCAAAATCATATTCATAACATTGACTTGAAATGAACAACTTGGAAACATATTTTCAAAACTTCAAAACCTAATCCTTATGCTAATGAAATATCTATGATGCATGCAAAATAGATGATCCAAGAACCCAAACTCTCTTTTTCTTCAAAACTAGTAAAAATGAAAAAACTCCAAAGTACACAGAAATCCTCAGAGATCTAATTTCTACCTCATACACCAGTTATACCACATAATTCAGTCCATGAAGGTGCATTGTCAATATGTTAATTATAACAGAAATATCACTCTTTGGTCTTTAATATTAAACCAATATATGAACTACAGTTAACAATGTATCAACCCAACATACAAGTAACAGTGCTCAATGAGGTCATTATATTGTTTTATTTATTTCTTTAAAGACAAGAAAGAGACAGTATCCACTAACCTTGTTGGATTGCACTGTGTGTGTGTGTGGGTAGGTGGGTGTGCATACCTTCCCACACTCTCTCTTTCTTTCTCTCCCACACACACACAAAACTATGTACTAAAGTATGTCTTGAGTGTACAGTGTAGCTGGGATGATTCTGAAGAGACCAAGAAGTCTGGAAAAGTGAGGTACCATTTCCATAGTGTTCTGTACACTTACAGGGCAATATTTTTAAAATGGCCTTAATTGAAACTTGTAATCATAGCACCTAACTTCAGATTTGCATTCCTTCCTTTTATATGTGAATGTAATGTAAACTTTAACTAAAAAAAGATGTTCCAACCTATGGTTTCATTTAAAGTGACCATCTATCTGCAAAGAGTAGGAAGATGATGGAGGTATGAAGGCTGTGTTGCGTAGGAAAAAAGGTCTAAAGCATATTTCCATCAAAGCCATTTTCCTCTACCTTGTCTAGCTATTCCTAGATGCCACCAGAGATGTCCAGCAAGGAAAGCAGAAAGTCAAGATGGTAATTACTGCCCCCCCTTTTTTGCATGCACCATGTGCCATGGCTCTAAAACAGGATCATGGGGATACATTTGCCATCTTGACTTTTTTGAGCCATGCAGACAATCCTGGCTTGACAACTTCATACTGTTTTCTAAGCTAGTAATTTTGGGGTCTCTCTATTTACTTTTGTTGAAGATCATTTTTTATTTTGTCTTGCATCAGTATAACCAAATGGTAGGCTGAAATACCTTAGGAGAGCTTGCTGCACAGGGACTCTGAGATTAGTAGTCTAGATCACACTTTGAAGGAGAAAGACCAGAATCCATGTAATAGATGTGAAGAGCCAATTTCTTGTTAGTTTACAATGGGCTTCTAGAAACCCCTTGCATTTGAATTCATTCCTCATATTGTCTGTCTCCTTAGGGAAAGCAAGGGAAAGCAAGGGAAAGCACCATTCAGCCAATCCACACCATAATTTTCAGGCTCCTGGTCATAAAAGAATACAACCAGAAGTGTAAAATCAGAAGAAGTCTGCCGGCAATTTTTCAGAGTAATATATTTTATTAAAAGGCATGAGCTGTCATTACTTCCCTGATTTTAGGCTATCATAGTCTAACATGTTTCTCCTCCTACAAAAACTGCAGGTTAAAAATATGACTGGCGTTATGCTTAGTTATTCCTTTACCTTAATGTGAGTTACATGTGGACTAGAATACTCCAGAGTCACTGGACTCAGGCATCATATAAATTTAATAAATTATTATTCATAATACACTCCTGAAATGAAGGAGTTTGAGGACCTCCTTGAGGACCTTATAAGAAACAGGCATTCGAAGCTATATGCATGCAAAGTGGTAGAAGCTTTACCACTTTTACCATGAAAGAATAGATTTTTTTTTCATGATATACAACTAAGATGTGGGCACCCAAAATTTTAAAAAGCGAAGCTGCATTAAAAGGTTTCAGAAAAATTAAAACTTTAAAATTAGACTGTGTTCTAATTTCTAAGATTTTGCATGAAAATCCATTGGATGATATATGACTTGAATTACATATTGCTGCAGTATGTATCAATTATTTAATGAAACACAACTGCATTTTAAGCATAGAAAAGTCTTTATAACCTCTTATTTTAAAAGAAAACAGAAGAGGGGCAATTCAGTTAGGGAAGATTTTCCTGAACTTGTTCCTCAAGTTCAGGAAAGTGAACAGTGATTCCTCAGGAATAATATTCTGGTATTAAAAATAATTATGGTTTTTTTAACATCACATGGGATGTTTGGCAGTAGAGGGGGGATTGAATATATTAATGAGGAATCTTGATATCATCCAAAACCCTCAGGAAATCTAAAATGTCACCTGTAAAAATTGCTGCCAAATATTGTAGTTTGTATTTCATAAGTATCTGTATAAATTCTACATAGTTAGAAAATAAATCTAATTTTGCTGCCAAACCAGATCAAAATCCAATTCAGGCACCAGAAGGAAGTCTTTGCTCAAGCACATTGAATCAAAAGGTAAAATCTAATTTGATTTAGAGATGAGTTAATTAATCCGAATTATCCTAACCCCCCCCCCAAAATCAAAACAATAGTTTGTATTATTTCCCTCTATTTTCTGTTGTATCCTCTAAGAGTAATGTAAAATTTTATCTAGTATCAACAACTCTTATGCTTTTATTTTTTTATTTTAGGAAGTAGTATTTCTGTAATGGTTGTAATGTGATCCACTAAAACTTACATCCATAAATCAAGTTATTATTATGGTTTGTTGCAGTCAACCAGATGTTCAGACTGAATTTGGCATTTTAGTCTACTTATTGGATCTGAGAGAGGCAGATTTGATTGTTTGATGGTGTTACAGACATCATCATCAATATTATTATTATTATTATTATTATTATTATTATTATTATTATTATTA
>WNWU01000007.1:10671353-10694675 GCA_012654045.1 Ptyas mucosa | reverse complement strand
TATTATTATTATTATTATTATTATTATTATTATTATTATTATTATTATTTCCCATGACAAAAGGTTGTAGATGGCCCATGTTGACATGTACATGCTGAAAAAATTACAATCTAATAGCTGGACATTGCTGGAAGATGCACTCTTGTTAAAATGAAATTATTTATAAATCACAGTGGAGACAGATTTAAATAAAAATATTATTATAAATGGTACATTGCAGAAGCTGTGGTGGGAAATTCATAAGTGCAAATTTTCAGAAGGGTTGCTAGGTTTATAAGGGTTCGATGTAAGTGGAATATAATGGTGGAACAGCTATACCAGTGCTTGAAAATGTGTGGACTTCAACCCCCCAAATTCCTCAGTTGGTTTGGCTGAAGAATTCTGGGCGTTGTAATTCATGCATCTTTAGATTCACGATTGATGTATGAATTTCATACATCAGAATAAAATTGTGCTGAGCTACACAAACCAAATGAAGAAAGTTGGGTATCAACTATAGAACTGATAGCTTGGCTCGGTGGCTAAGCCATATGGCTCTCTTAAATAATGTGGTTCTGATTTTAAGCTCTTCTGTTTATGAGCACAAGAGAAAAGAAGGGGGATTTTTCTGCTTTCCAGCTTAGTTTTGATTCCCTAAAGAAAAGAAGAGGAAAGGAGCGGGTGGGAGGGAGTGGAATTTACAGTATTTTATACCCATATTCATTATTTTTGGGTTGTCCATTTGGCAGTTTAAAATTAACTATATGAGCAAAATAGAATCCATGTAAGACATTTCATTTACTTAGAAAATTTTCACAGTTTAGCTGAAATAACTGAGCACCCTAAACATTTCATTTAAATGATTATAAAATTAAGGCTATACAGTATGTATATAGAGGATATAGGAGTGAGCTTTTATTTCCCAGGAATCAACTGTTGCTCTGCTGCCCATTTTGGGAGAGCATGACGGCGTTCTCACAAAATGGCTTTTTTTGAGGCTTATGGATGGCAAGCATTGAATGGTAACTACACATCATTTTTAATGTACTAGAATATGTACTTAGTTTTAAACAGGATGGCTCATTCTTAAAGTGATAGAAAATCATGGTACATTTGTTCCTCCCATCCCCTGCCAATAATGTACCACATACTGTAGCTTGTTTAAACTATGGTAAGAATAAATTTGGATCAACAATATTTTAAATTCTGGTTTGTTCTTAAAATATAAATAAAACAAAACAGTTCCCTATTCAATTAGCTTAAAATGAGAAGTGCATTATCACAACACATTCATACAATTGTAGACTATTACTCCTTGTATATATGATGATTACGTGTTATTTTCAAATAGCTTTATTGAAACAGTGATTTCTTTCTTTTCCTTCCTTCCTTCCTTCCTTCCTTCCTTCCTTCCTTCCTTCCTTCCTTCTTTCCTTCCTTTCTTTTTTTTCCATCTTAATCAATAGCTGAAAACAGACTAGGAATAGTCTTCTATTCCTTACACGGTAATATATATGCTTATTATATTTTTACTTTCCTGTATTGTAGCTTATGTATCTCCAACTGCCATCTCATTGACACTGCTTTTAGGGTTCAGTTTCCATAAAACGTTTTAACTAGTTTTTGTAAATTCCAATGTGTACATTCCGTAAATATATACTTGAGGGGCTATACATAGTATCAATCTGTTTATTACTTTTTTCTTTTAATATTTAATATTTAGTTTAAATATGTTTGTAGGGAAGTTCAAAGAAGGGAAGACTTCCTCACTATCACCAAAGTTTCTCAGAGATGTTTGGTGATCACCATTGAGTAATGTGAAATATATTATGAGAGCTGCTTGTGCGGGGATAATGACCTAAAAATGGCTAATGAATCTGGGGCTATTCTGCTGCACTCATCACTCCTACTGTACATTCCACTTACATTCCACCTGGACAATTTCATGGGAGTCCTTAGAAAGATTTTTGGGATGTTTAGAGATGAAGGAAGGGAAGAAGAAGTAAAGAACTTTAGAACTGTGAACCACCTTAAGTTATCTTAGCCTTTACATTACATCTTAAGTTATCTCAGCCACCTTAAGTTAACTTAGCCATTACAAATATATAATCACTGTTAAAAATGAAAACATTAACATTCCAACTGGCTATCATTGAAGTTGTTCTATATAGTATTAATTACCAAACCTTGTAATCTAATGGCTTTGTTAATATTAAACTACTGCAGTCCAGTCCATTATTTCCTTAGGAACTCTGGCATTACTCTTTTATTTGTTTCAATCAAAGAAACATTTATGCGTGCATAGATTTGCCTCCTTTGCTGTAATGAAATAGAAATGAGGAAATTCTCATTTAAAACCAGGACATGGCTCTTGTTCCCATTATAAGTAACTAAATTTTGGGCAAAGTATCTAAGATATTCTTTGTAGAAAACACCCTCAGTGACCTCATCTTTTCTCCATCTCTAGACATTTATATATTTTAGGGTTTTCTTGTTCGTTGAGAAGCAAAATGTATTAATCATATGTATATTTTGCTCTGTGGGCCATCAGGTCAACAGACTCCCTTTTCTTTAATAGTGTGGCTGCATTAGATGCATTCAAATGATTGAGAGGAAAACTGTTGTTAAATGTTACTTACATGCACAAACAAATCATTCAAAATCAGCACAGAAATAAAAGGTTTGAATAGGTAACAATTCTGATGACTTGTAAAGTGTGTATCTAACTCACAAAACCTGTATGAAGGAGACAAATAATAACAATGCCCTGAAGGGAGGGGGAAAAGATTATCACTCAGAGAGGGATTCTGTCTCTTGCTGTTTAAAATATGAAATATGAAGTTTACTTGTTTAGTAAAGCAAATGTTACACAATGCTTTGAAGTCTTAAAATTCTGGGATAAAAGTTTACATCCAAAAGTGATGGGTGTATGAAAATTGTGCTTTCAGACAGTAGAGTTATTTGTCATACCAATTTATCTCAACTTTAGATTCTGGGCCAATTTCTATAGTAGTATATCTAGCTCTATATAATTATGTATATATGTGCAGTTTCTCGTATACAGTTCCTGCTCAAAAAAATTCTAAAACAATGTGCTTCACTTCATGTATAGCCAAGGCACCTGTGTATTTCTCCCTTTTGGACAAAAAGTGATACGAAGATCCAGATTCCCTGGTGAAGACAACCATTTTATTAGGCCTTCTATCTTCCATCATGGAGCTCCATAAGCCCGAAGAGAAGGCTCTATTTGGCTCCTTGCTTGGACTGGAAGAGATCCAGGAGGCCGCGTAGAGCTTCATGATCAAACGAGGGAAATCAAGCAGAACCGTGAAGCAGAGGGACAGTAACAAAAAGGCTATTCTGGTGTGAGGAGGAGGAGGAGAAAGAGAAGGAGGAGGAGGATTCTGGTGTCTTCAGCTCCACAAGCAGATGTTGCCACTGGACTGACACGTGGAACCTACTCCTGCAGGGGATAGGTAGAGTTTGCCATTGGGACAAACACAGATTTCATAGATAGTCTGTCTTGTTGCCGATGAACTTGGTGAGGAGGATGAGGGGAAAGACCCCAGCGGTAGATTCCCTAGCCGGATTGAGTCTGCATTTAAAAATATCTAGGGGAAAAAAAGAAAGAAAGGAGGAAAATGAATTACTTTTACTGCAGGACTTCATTGATATGTTATTGGATTCTTTAAAACAGACCGCTAAAATAGAGAAGATGATGCCCTTCTCTGTATTTCAGAATGAAATTCAGTTATTACAAAATAGCAGAATCAGGCTCTTTCCCGGTTAACTGGACTTCATGGCAACCCAGTGGCTGGCAGGAATGCCTTTCTTTCTCCAATCCCAGCTGTTCTTATTTTTGATACCATACAATTTTTTTTCCCGGTGTTTAAATTTTGAAATAGAGCAGAAGGCTGAAGTAGTGCATAAGGATGTAAGAGTTTGAGCTCTGAAAAATGAAAAGCATACAACACTGTACTCTTTGGTGATTTTGATTTAACTGTAGCCATTCGTCAGTTCCACTTAGAGAAGAGATTATGCATATTCCCATTACTAATGTAGCAATTATACTCCTACATTAGTGTCCATCAGCATAATGAAGTTTGAAAAGTGCACTGTAAGTGAGAAGGCAATATGTAATTCCCACAATTCTGCAACTGTTTCCCTTTCTTCTTGTTCATTTAATATTCTCCCAGTTGTTAATATCACCGAGGAAAAGAACAGTCTGGAAAGGGTTGCAATTTATGAGCTACTGATATGGATTTAGTTTGCTGGACAATAAAACTGCTTATTTGAAAGAACATGCAAAGATGGATTTCCATCTATTAGCTGAGGACCTTTGTTGGGTAGTTAGGAAGAGATTAGTTGGTAATTAATGATAGAGAAGAGATAAAAATATATCCAACAGCCCCAATACCTGCCCCACCTTCACTTAAAGCTATCAGCATTGTGGTGAAAGCTAGGAGAGTTAAACTGAACAGCTAGTGATTATTTTAATACAGTAATGTGGAATTCAACTTTTGTTTGATTCTTATGATTGTGATGAATTAATATTCTAGGGGAATCAAAACTTGGAAATAGAAAAAACTTTGTGGGAGAACCAACAAAGATTGTATAAAGAGTATGAAGCTTAGAATATGGAATAGGAACAGATGATGGTTATCTTGATAGTTGTAGAATTGTAATTTATATAGTATTTGCCAGTATCTTCAGTTAGAATACTTTTTGTCTTGATATATAACAGTAGCCAAAATGCTTCAGAATCCCACTTACTCCTAAAGGATTCAACATATTCTTTACAAAATGATTCTAGAAACAGCTGCTAAAATACACTAATTAAATGTTCAAGAACACAGAGACATGTGGAGTAAGGATTTGGAGTGTTTTTATATTTATATCTAATATATCTCTTCCATTCATCTTAAGCCATGAAAATAAACTGGACAACTATGGGCCAGATCCTTTTTCTTAGCTACTTCACAGAGTTGCAATGAGCTTATGGAAACACAATATAAAATGATCAAGAAATTGAATACATAACATCTGCACACAACCTTGTGGTTATAGTAAAGTTGGCGCAAGTCCAGAAGATGTTAGAATGTATTTTGTTGGTACCATTGCAACAAAATGACCTTCATGAGAGGATGACAATGAAGCCTAAATGTAGGGGGATTTTTTTGTTTAAATGTTATTCACCTAAGACAAAATGAAGCCATTTCCTTGAAGAGTTTCCTTGAGAAGGAGTTTTGGTTACATGCCAGACTGCTGGAGTGCAGCTAGATTTCAGAATGTCATTAGGAGAAAGATGAAGAACAGTTCTTAAAGATAAGGAAATAAGGCACCCAAAGAAGATGTAGGAGAAAAGATCCTGCAACTGGAACCATGGGAAGGTTATGTTTGTGTGTGCACAAGTGTGCACTGTGCAGCGTGGCCAAATAACAGAGGAAAGGAAGAGATAAAGGCCTTGGCAGCCAGAAAGGATTCTGGAATCTGAGTTGGGTAAGGTCAAATCAGAATGGAACAGAAATGATCATGTCAAAGTAAGCCATAGAGGATGTCAAGTAGTGTGAACTCCAACCACATCATTTTCCAGAGGTTCTTAGTAAACCAACATGTTTCCCAGAAAAGAAAGTAGAGAAATCATGCCTGCCTTTTAATTCCAGTAATACATTAAGTTCTTAACAAAACTCCCTCCAGTGTCCATCTGGTATCCACCTGGACCCATTAGGTACATGGAACAGAACATCTTAATGGGTTTGTCTTTCCTCCAGAGACAATAAGCAGTAACAAATATTTGGAGCAAGAACTGATGTGACCATAAATCTAATGTCCTCCAGAATCAGATCAAACATCAGCTGCTCAAAGGTAAAGATGCTATCAAGCACACATTTTTTTATATGCACATGCAATTAACTGTGATGGACTTTATTGCAAGACAGAGAGAAATAAAATTAATTTAAGGCTCCAGTTCTAAGCACCATATAATGGACTAGCGTCCAAGTAAACATGCATAGGATTTCACTAGATGAATATGATTCTCTAATAAGGCTTACCTCCCCTTCTGTAGACTGCAAATGTAGCTCTTTTCTACAAGTGGCTTTCAAGTCCCCTGCGGCTGCACTCACTTGTATCCCCTTTGGAGCTTCCATTATCAAAGATCTTGTAGGCGATTCAAGCCTAGAAAATGGGGGGTGGGGTGGAAATGAGGAAAGTGAGGAAATTTATAAAAATAAAATAAAATAGCACATGTCCTATGTATTGCCCATCAACTAGGTATTTTTTCTACAACACAATAGAAATAAAATACCAACAACATTCTTAATTACCCTGAAAGTTCTTTTGAATATCAATTCATATTTTCTAGAGTACAATGTTATTTTTTTCTAGAACAAGGTCTATTTTATTTCAAGTCAGTTATTTTGCTCTGAATGGTCTATTACCGTGATGGCGCACCTATGGCACGCGTGCCACAGTGGCACGGGAAGCCATATCTGTGGGCACGCGTGTGTTGCACTAGCTTAGCTCCAGCGTGCACGTGTGTGCTGGCCAGCTGATTTTCAAGCCTTCTGGGCCCACCGGAAGTCAGGAAATGGGTCATTTCTGGCCTCTGGAGGGCCTCCGGGATGATGGGGAAGGCCGTTTTTGCCCTCCTCAGGCTCCTAGAAAGCCTCTGGAGCCTGGGGAGGGCAAAAAACAGGCCTACCAGGCCCACCATGCCATCATTTGCCAAAAGTGGGGGGAGCATGGGGGGGTATCACATACGCCTGCATGGGGGCAGGGCACATTGAATTCTGGGTGGGGGCACGCATCTGCGCGACCCCCCGTACTCCCCCCTCCTTTGGCATGCAACAGCAAAAAGGTTAGCCATCACTGGTCTATCAGGATACAATGTTTAACTATGACTAATAATTTTATATAAAAGTTGAAGCTGGTGAGTGCTGTTTTACATCCATGTGTAGGTGTCACCTGCTGCTTGTTGTTGCTTATGAAAGTGATCCTTGTATACTCATCAACTTTTTAGCAGCTGATATATAATTACTATCATAGTAAAAGGGAAACTTATGAAAGTCCTGAAACTAATTTGGGTACTATTGGAAATATATTTGCTTACTCCAAATGGGAGGTCTAAAATTCAGGCATTTGAAAGATCCAGCCAATAGGCATGCCAGAAACCACAGTACAAAATCTGTCCTATAGATTTCAATCTTTAGGGTTGTCATGTTTATTGTCAACAGGCCTGCTTTGAATATTGGCAGAAAGGCAACGAATATGGATTCCAAGAAATAAATAATGGAAAAATTATTAAGCATTATAGCCTGATATTGCTTGATTTAAAGATTTCTTATCCAAATGTTTCAATATCATGTTTTCAGGTTCTTTATCAACATCTGTTATAGACTTACTTCTCTATTTGCATAAATATTGATAATAATTAATGACTGGATTTCTTTCTAATAATTTGTGTTTTGTTATTATGGTCAACTTTCTAAATGGTCTGTCATCTCAATGGTAGATTGGGGGTGTCTACAGGAGTGGTATAAGTGACAAAGCATGTGTTGCAATGCTACAATACAAAACTTGCCACTAATGTATTATGGATGATTCTGCAACACAAGTCGGAAAGGGTAGAGTTTGTAATTTGTCATTAGCACATTTATTTTATTATATACCATCATGTCTAGCTGGGGACCTGAGTAGTTGTAGACCTGTTTCCTTGCTTATACATGGCGTAGTTATGAAACAGCAAATATTAAACCAAAGCTGAACAATATAATTTAAAAATATGTCATTTATTGATTTAACTAACTATGTTCCAGGTTAGGTTTAACACAAATAACTTCTTAAAGCTCTGTTTTAAACAGCCTATCTTATGTAAAAAGTTATCAATAAAATTTAGGAACACCGACCCTTTATCTTATGTGGTTGCTTTGAAGAACTGTGATTTATGTAATGACTGCACCATCTTATTAAGGAAAGAATATAGTTTAAACTGCAGGAAAATTATATTTTTAACAGATATTATTTAAGAACCACCTTTCTTTCAAAAGGAAATTTCTAGACATCTTAATTTTTAGTTCACTTCTACAAACTCCACTTTTTTATTTATTTTCTTCAGGCAAATGCTGATATGTTACTGTATGATGAAAGGAACCATATTTTTGTGTGCTTTTCTGATCCTTGTGAAATTTAATATACATATGGTTTAAAATAAAATTACCCTTGGCTATATAGGTAAGGAAGACTTTTACTTATAAAAGTAAAGGGTTTTATTTTGAATTCAAAGCTATTAATGTTAAGTTAGAAACATTAGGGTATATGATGGATATCATCCAGCCACTGTTTTGGGCATTTAAATTGCATTGATTGTAGTCAGAGATTTAAGAAGGTGCTTAACTTTCTACTGAAATCAATGGGGAAAGCACTAAAATTTGATTGACCCATGCTTGTTATAGATCACAGATTCCAATCTTGTGGAGAAGATCATTTTAATTAAGCAGTAATAACATTAGTCCTGTTAATGTTACCTGTCTTGCAAACCCCAGGTAACCAACAATTATAAAACGTTCCAAAAAAGGACCAAGTATTTAAGATCAGGTGAATACCGTAGTTGCACCTTTAAAGAGAGCTACTAAGTTATTTGCTGTGTTGCATTGCCAAATAGAGAATATGTCAGGGAACATGCACAGAAGTGCAAATCACATTGCCTTAAAATCCAAGTCAATGCATATGACATCTGTAGCAGTCCTGCATGAAGAAGCTGGAGACGAGCAAATGAGACTTCTATAAATTAATGGACACACCTAGAGTTTTAAAGAAGTTGAGTGAAGCAGTTAAAGGAAAACTCAGAAATATTGCAGCCCAATCATATTTTCATCTGCAATAATTTCTGTGCTGCGGGTCAAGCTGAAACATTAATCAACAATGTTCCAGTTTTGAAGACATCATTGCAGTTGGTTGGAGAGCTATGTTGGTAGAATATGCATTACAGCAGTAGTACCTTGTTAAATCTGCTTAGTTTAATTTTGATGTGCAGTTACAAAAAAACATGAAATTTGCCTTGTATCACAGGAGAGGGTATGACAAAATTAGCCTCCTAACAGGATCCTTCTCAGAGAACCTCCCAGACTAAACCAGAGATAGCAACCCATGCCGAATACTCATGCACCTATGGTTTGAATGAAGGTTGACACAAGTGTTCATGGTTAAACATTTTAGGAAAACCTTAAAACTATTTAAAAAGGGATGCTGGGTCAAGATAAAATATAGAGATATCATTGAGTCAAACTCAGCTCCTAGTAATTCCATAGTAGGTTGATAACGTGGAACTAATCCCCCATGGAAATCAGATTAGAGTGTATAGGAAGTTGGAGGTTCAAGAACTCAGCACATTTCAAAATTAATATTGAAAACTGACATTCTGTTTTTTTAATGCTTTAATCTGTCATTTCTAAACCGATTGGATTGGAAAGCTGCACAAAATGTTGTACTGTTGCACAAATAAAGGCAGTTCATGATGTCTCCTCTTCTACCAGGGTTTCAATTGTTTTGTAATTCGATACATGCTCTGATAAAATTTGTGCAGGCTCCCCTAGACAACTCTGATATGTCTCTGATGCTCTCTGCTATGATACTTGTTGCAATTTTCATAGATGAACTCAACCCTCCCCCCCAAAAAAAAATTCTGGAATGCCTTTTAATAAGGCTTGGCATGGCCAATTTCAGGATTGGCAAATTAATATATTGTTTTATTTTCCCCTAAAGAAATGGAAGGATGGCTGTAAGGATGCAAAATATCTTGATATATTTCATTTAAAAGAATCTACTAATCTTCCAATTAATTAGAACATGAACAAAAATAGGAAACATTGATTCACACATCTACAGAAGGGTGCTGGTAGTGTCAATGCCTGGCCAAAAGTTAAGCCCTTCTCAATCACAGTTCCATTGGCAAAAATATATGAGCCAAATTTAGCTTCAAAAGAAACATCAACTCTTTTCTGAAACCAAAATAGGGAGTCTTTTACATTCATTATTAAGTTTCATTAAGTTGGAGTGACACTTTGACTTGCAAAATACCAGATGATAGTGGGTTGATTCTTTTTACATCCATAGGCATTGAAAGCCAACAGAAAGAAATGCCACTCATATTTATATTTTTAGTATAAATAGTACAGAAAATGGTCCTGGCATTCTGTCCAAAGCAAGCAGCTTGAACAATATAAAGGACTATTTTGAATCCTGAGAGCCTATCCAAGCAAAGCTGAAAAAGCAGGACAAATCCCTAATTTTGGCTCTCTGTTTTAGCTATGTAAGGAAAGATAAATCATGAATAATAAGAAGGAGAAACAAGATTGTCAATTTATCACTGGATCTAGAAAGGGAACTCAAGATAGGTACTGTGTATCCTTAATTCTGCTGGAAAATTTAAAAAGCTAGAACAGGAATGTAAAATGTCCAGCCAATGAAGAAACTTGTTTCATCCATGAAAACCTGCGTCTGATGAGATATTAAGGAAATATAATCTGCTTGTCTTTCACCAAAATTTTATATGGCCCTAATAGGGCTGATGGAAGTTTTATAGAGCTTTATTGTTGCATGCGAGAGCAGAGGGAGGAAGCCTTGTTGGACAAGTTGCATGTTCTCTAAAAGAGTTCCACATGGCAGGACAATATATGAAAATACATGTGTGGGATGTGCATAGGCACATAAGATGTGTTAATGAACAGATCAAAAAAAAAATACAGTCTGTGTCTCCATACCGGCAGTGAGGAGGCTCTGTCCATTTTGGACATGACTTCAGTGCCTAATTCTGCTCTCAAGCCAGAAGGGCTTCTCCATTTCTGTATTTGAGCAACATGAATGTTAAGGAAAAGGTGGGAAACATTCTTTTCTGTTTGAAGGATGGACATATCCCTGGAGAGATGAGGAAACTCACTTAGGAGCATTATCTCTCTCTCCACATTTTTTAAATTCCTGCCTGCCTGCCTGCCTACCTACCTTCTTAGCAGAAAACAGATATACTGATGGAAATCTGTGAACTATAAAAATATAACAATAAAATTGACTGTTGAGTGTGAAAGATGCTACTCATCTTTCTGTTTCAGACATCTAATCAAGGAGAAAAAGGTTGTATGATTTTCTTGTTGCTTCAGTTTTTGCAGCTATTTCCCCCCCCCCCCTCTCCTGGGATCTGGAGCCTGTTTTCTCAGGGAAAAGCAACCAATGGCAGAACTTGCAGGTGAGAAATAAGACCTCGGAAAAGGGTCAAGAGCATCTTTCTTGACTGCTTTGCCTTTTCAGAGTATAGTCTCTTACCACATGTCGCATTTTCTGCCTCTCACAAAACACAAAAACTATTTGCCATCCCAGCCTCCATGCCAAGTTATTTTGGCATCAAATATCTAGCTACTGAACATATTTTTCTCACCTTATTACGTGAGAAATAAGATGTAACAGTCAGCTTATTATCAATCTTAAAGCTCTCATTAACTGAGACATCTGAAAGCTGAACTTTAATTAAATAGAGCATGCTATTACTTTTAGTGTAGCCTGTTCATTTTAGTCTAGTAGGAGCTACAGAAAAGTAATGAACTCCAGTATTTGATGCTAACAGGTCTAGATAGGCAGTGAAATGAAGGGAGGGGGCAAGCAATGATGCCTGAATCCTCTGAGTAGGGATGGAATTTCAAGATAGAAGAGCATTTCAGAAACTTCTGGAACTGTCACTGAGGTATTGTAAGAACCTGCAGCAGCTGCCACCCCCAAGGCTAACTACATTTTTGGCAACTACATCTTTAGACAAATTTACTCTAAACTTGCTTCTCAGCTTTCCAACTTAAGGATGTAACTCTTCTATCAGGAGCTGACTCTATAGATAATTTCTCTGCAGCTTCTCCTGGACTTTAGGGATCCAGGATGAAACAAAAAGAGACACAAGTCCTTTAGCAACTATAAGCAACATTCAGCAAATTGAATAGAACTGTTCTATTCTCCATGAATCCTAAAAAAAAAGGATTATGGCCCAGCCATGTAGTAAATCATATTTCTATTCAGTCACATTGAAAAGTACAAGTTCTTGATAAGTTTATATTAACTTAAAACCCAAATATACACTATGCAAATTATTTTGTTGACTCTTTTCATAGTTCCTCCAAGCCGGAGTTGTTTTTAATGTGATGTGGGGCAGTGCTGGTGGTGGTGAGTGGGTGGCAGAATCAAAGTTGGCCATTTTGAGTCTAACTTTGAAAAAGTAACTTGCTATAGTAATATTCCTTCTTATTTTTCCTTTTTTGTAAAGAAAAATTATTATTAGAGCTGTACATTTACAACTTTACTATTACTATTGCTGCTACTGCTACTTCTGTTATTACTACTACTCACTATTGTATTTTTTGAGACAAATGAGAATGAAACTTCCTACAACTTTGCACTGCCTGATCAATTTTTTTTTTTAATCTCATTATGCTGAGTGTTGGCTTTCAGCATTAGTTTATAGTTAATGGCACAATAGCCTTGACGATGACAGGGGAAAAAAGCTATTAAATTTGATCCTTGAGTTCTCCCAAAGGCACAGAACAACAGCAAAGCAATTTACCTTTCTTATTAGGAAGGTGATTGATAGCACAGATTTTCACACATAGCTACAAATGCCTTAGAACATATTGAATCTTAATAGGTACCTTATGTATATTCAACATATTGTCCCTTAATAAGTAACTTAAAAGGGAATATTGAATAACAGTTCGTAAAAAATTGGTTTTAATGGTACATTTCCACCATTAAAACCAGTATTTTGGAAGCTTAGAGGATAGCCAACTGAGCTGTAGGTTTTTTAAAAAATAAAGATGGCAATAAAAGCCTTATAAAACAAACTGTCAGTGCTCAGATTATGAATTAAACCTTTATTTTCAAACAATGTCATTCACACTATTACATACCAGAGGTTCAACCAATTTTGCTAAGAAAAAATTAATAGAAAAACTAATAGCAATAGACGAAGATGTTAAACTTGCAAAGAATATCATTGCAATTCTTTGGTCATTTTAAGACATATTTTGACTGTAGTTCATTATATGCTTCTGAAATAATTGCACAATAAACCTCAGCTGTGAATGCAGCATTGCAGTAAATTTTATAATGATTCAAATAACATGGCATGTAAGGTTCAGTTTGGAGATTCAGTTCAATCAACATTGATTAATCATCCATTTCACAGAGATTCATGAACTGAAAAGGGCCCTGAATTCAAAAGACAAATGGAATTTGTTGGATCGGTATTTATTACAAGCCTTCTGAAATGAAAATTCAATAGCATTTCTGCTGCTTCAGAGATCCTACTAGACAAATACACAATGTTGTTGTTCTTTCAGTTCCTCATGAAAATGAATGGTATGATGGGCTCCTTGACATTCACAGAGCAATCATCAGCCAAAAGGCCTTATCACCTTATGAAACTGTCTTTCAGAACTGGATGGGCAGGCTAACGTTGCTTCATTCACTTTATCAACTCTCAACTTCTTTTATTCAGCCAGACATGTACCTTAACATTTGCTTTTTCTTGTGCCAATAGAAGGTTAATTTTCTTTTATGCTGTCCCTGTCAGCACAAGTAAGAATTCCACTCAGGAGTCAAGAATATGTGACTGGTCTAGAACAGGAGTCTCCAACCTTGGCAACTTTAACCCTGGAGGACTTCAACTCCCAGAACTCTGGGAGTTGAAGTCTGCCAGGCTTAAAGTTGCCAAGGTTGGAGACCCCTAGTCTAGAATTGGGTTCAAGCCTTACGTTCATAATCTGCAGCAAATTGAAATAAATTCATATTTATGGTAAATGCCAAGCTTGCATTGTACTATTGAATATTTTGAAGAAAATGTGGTGGTAATGGCAGCAGGAGTATGAATACTTGTTCTGTGCCAAAATCTTTCTCTGCGGCCTGCCTGATTTTGTAGCAGTGTTCCTTGCTGTCTGAGTCTGTCTCTGTTGACCTTGCTAATTAACTAACATGAACATTGCCAGAAAACCAATACTGTTTACAATCAAGCCTGGATAAGGATAAGAGAATTTTGTCCAGGATCCTTGCAAATCAGCTAGGCCAGCCCTCCTGTTACCCCAGAAAAACAAGAACTTAATTTTTAAAGTTTGTATTTAATAGTTGGTGTAGGACACTGCGTTAGAATAGAATAACAGAGTTGGAAGAGACCTTGGAGGTGTTCTAGTCCAACCCCCTGCCAGGCAGGAAACCCTACACCACTTCACACAAATAGTTATCCAACATCTTCTTAAACATTTCCAGTGTTGGAGGATTCACAACTTCTGTAGGCAAATTGTTCCACTGATTAATTGTTCTAACTGTCAGGAAATTTCTCCTTAGTTCTAAGTTGCTTCTCTCGTTGATTAGTTTCCACCCATTGCTTCTTGTTCTACCCTCAGGTGCTTTGGAGAATAGTTTGACTCCCACTTCTTTGTGGCAACCCCTTAGATTGTTTCAGTGAACTTCACTATATGCTCCTTCGAATATATACAATCATTTAAAACACCTGGTGCAAAAGTTTGAGAGAAAATTTTGCACCAGGTGTTTTAAAAGTTTGTATATATTCAAAAGAGTATATAGTGAAGTTCCCAATCAAGGAACTACTAAGACAAAGAACCAAGCAGAAAACAATACCCTAATCAAAGAACTAACCAGGAGAAAACCACATCTCCACCAACACTGGCAGGGTAAGTTACTATATATAAACAGGAAACAAATCCCACACTCACTAGCAATGATTATTATTATATCTAGTTGGATAATGAAATATCTGCAAGCAAAACAACCAAATTCAGAGTGCACCAAGGACTCCACCAATTCTCTCTACACTGAATGAAGAAGTATGTATTTTTTAAAAAAAAATTGAAAAGAAATTGGCTAAAACCATTGAAACTGAGCTTTGCAAGATTAATGTCTTCTTACGGGGACAAAATCCCAGCTTTGAGCATTTTGTTTTGTATTTGTTGTAGCCTATGCACAAATCTTATCCCTATCTAGAATTCTGAATCAGCTCAAACTCAGTTCCCGTCCCTTCTGAATGCCATGCCCAAATCAATTCAAGTACATTTTTGAGTACTTGAGTACTACCAATTCAAAGCTAGTCAGAATTGGTTCCATTTCTTTTTTTCTTTAAAACATTTATATAGGCATATTCCACGAATGGTTTCCAAATTTTCCAGAAAATATCCTCTTTATAGTTACCATTTCTAATTTTAATATCGCATGTCATTTTATCATTTAAAGCTAATTTCCACATTTCACAATACCACTCTATGCCTTTGGAAAATTGGACGCTTCGGTACCTATACCCTGAGAACATGGATTTTGGTGATCATGAGGATATATCCGAAGAACCAAATCTTCCTTTCTTATGTATAGCACAGGGTGAAGTATTGTATATGTTGTTTGTAATGTTATTTAAAAAAAATAAAAAATATTAAAAAAAAATAAAATAAAACATTTATATAACCACTCATCCTAACAGAAACGCTATTCCCAAGGTTTACATAGAGTGAATGAGTAAATTGTGAAATTTTCACTCATTATAATGGTAACCCATTTATGGTGTAGCCAATGTTTTTACATATAAAAGGAAATGTTACTGCTTACCTCATTAGTAAGATCAAGAAATAAGTTTCTCAGCATCATTGTAGTGGGACATGGGAATGGCCTTGAAGGACAGATCAATCTTGCAAAACTGAATGCACTTACCCCCTTGCTCACTTTATCTTTGTGAGAACTACAGAGGGCCTTGCCTAAGATGTTTTCTCAGGTTACAGTTCTGCCCTGGACTTGGGTTTCTTTTTTCTGACTGTTGTCTTGGTAGCTTTTTTCCCTTCTGCCCCTCAAGACCATTTTCTCGGTGCACTACACTTACTGACAAAATAACTACAATAATGGACTAGCTTTCATCAGGTTGTAAAATTGCCTTTTCTGGAAAAAAAAAAATCAAAGGAAGGTGATACAAGCTACCACAGACCACTATTAATATAAATATAGGGGATCTTTTTGTAGTTTTCTTTTTGTTGGAAATGTCACCACACCCCAGATTATCATATTCTAGAGTTCATCTGTTCCTTTTTTATAATGTCCAGTGAAACAAATTGGTTTATTCTATTTTATTGTAAATTTACTAGTCCTGGGCCACTGTGTGTAGGATATGCTATGATATACAGTATCTGTTCCTATTCTTGGTTTATGGTTATTCATCTGGATTAAGGAATTAAAGCAATATGTCTGTTCTTGTTATTTTGGGTATCTCCCCATTCCTTATGCTCCTGGCTGTCTTCCTAGATCCTCTTTGATTTCTAGTAAGAAGTAAAAAATAGTGTCCTATAACAGCTAGACTATTTAATATGCTTTAGGACAATGTAGTCATGTATTCATACTGTGCATTCATGTCATTTCAAGTAATGATATATTTCTATAATGCAAGAAAAATCTTTAAAAAAATGAATAGTCCAATTGTTTCACATTCTAAAGCTTTCATTCTTAGCTAAATACTTAATGCATGGTTTTACTTTACTTATCTATTTAGTCTGCAAATTTTCTTGAAAAATCCCAGGAAGCAATTACATAAATTTCCTAATATATGTTTTTTTAAACCAAACAATTTCAAAGAACATTGTATTTTTTTACCAATATATCCATCTTTATGTGCCTTTATTTTTTTCTGAATGCTACTAAGCAAAAATTGGAAAAGTACAGACAAATGAATAAGTTCATACTTATTGACTGAATTGAATGAATTTTTCTTCATGATTACATCCTTGGATGTGATGTGTAAGGAATGCCAAACAATACCAACAACGAAAGAGAAAATCAAATATAGAATCTGAAAACTGGATTACCAAGTCTTTGAAGATGGATTTGATATGGAACTTTAAAATGAGATGTAACCATTTGTTCAAGTATCTTTGATATTTTTTTTGAAAAATATCAATTCAGACTCTGCAGTAATGTCAGATCTACACTTTACAAAAGGCTCTGATTGTGTTTAAAATCTCGGTTGGACTTAGAGCACTGTATCAATTTTTTGGATATGATATTTATTCTTTATTCCCATATTTATTGTATTTTGGGGAGAGCATACTGCTCTCAGTAGTAGTCCTAAACACTTTTAATGCATATTGTTTCATGGACTTCAAAAGTGAGTTGTTTTTCATTTGTGGCTTTTGAATAACTTTGGTGATTCAAATGAATAATGAGTATGGCACAAGAAAAAAAAACCATACAAAAGCAAGTTCTCTTTTCATGGAGAAGCCTCAGCATATCTAACCTTCTACTGACATTTTTTAGCTGAAATAGCTCATAATAAGAACAAGACCTTTGTTCTGTAGGGCACAAACAACGCTCAATAAACTCAAAAACCTTTCCTTCCATTATTTATTTAGCTTTAAAACCACCCACTTACTTGGTTATCTGAATGGTATTCAGTGCAGTTAAAGCATACATAATAAAAACAGCAGAAGAAAACATTTGTGGCTGGAATAATAATCAAAATGTAATGCATAAAATCCCCATAAAAACAACAGCAGAACAAATAGTATGAACTTTCCTGAAGCCTTTAAAATGGCTCTTAAATGTGTAGACTTCCAAGGAAGAAATGACGAACTGAAGAAAAGTGTGGAAAGTGGAGCTGATGACCATGGTGAGTAGACTGGCTCTTTGGAATTTCTTTCCAGACACAGCAAGAACTTGAGATCAGCCACAAGTACTCCAGACAATTTCCTCCCACAAGGAGATCGCAAGATAGAAATATCTGATGGGTTGTGAACTCTGGAAGATGTGGGAGTAGTCATCATGCTCAAACTGGAGTTGGTGTCTTTAAAAGGATGTTTTACATACCTTCTTTTCTAGTCACTCTTGGAAGCTTTTCACTTATTAGAAACCTTTGGATGAGCAAGTTTTATAGCACATGATGAGTTGTATGCAATCATTAGAGAAGGAAGTTTTAAATACTAAATAAAAGTTAAAGATTTAACTTTTTTTCTGAATAAGCAACAAAAGAGTGATGACAATCTTAATTTTAGAAAGTTACAGCTGGACTAAGTGTCCAGATAAATTTGAAATAAGATTCTGGAATTAATTGTAAATAATCCTTCCTGTGGGAAAATGCTTTTGTTTTGCATTTTAAAATGCAAATATCTAAGATTTTAAAAACTGGACATTACCAGGAATTAGAAGGAACTAAAGATTACAATGAAAGGAAAAGAACTCTCAAACTCAACTTAAAATTATAGAATGAAGCAATTTTTTTAAAAACTGGAAATATTGAAGGATATTTTTGAACAAAAAAACCCGCAAAGTTAATTGTAAAACTGCCTCCGCAGATAAACTGGGTTTAAAAAATGCTATGAAAGAGAAACAAGTTTTACCTGACAACATTGAGACTGTTTTGAAAATGGAATTAAAAAATAACAAACTACAAGAATGACATGGAAATAGATGTTACAGTGGGCATACAAAAGAAACTGGTTTATGTCTTAATCCTAAAATGGGATATACAAATAACAAACCAAGAGAGTAACCTGAATCATTTTCTTAACTTTGATTTACAAAAAAGGCTTGTTAAAGTTTTGAAGAATGTTGTGAGAAGGGGCAAAGAAAAAAAATGGAATGAAACCAAGTTCTATGACATTATTTGAAGGTTTAGATTATTAGAAGTAAAACGAAGAAATATAAAGTTGGTTTACCTCCAGTTTATCAAGTATTTAGCAGGGGAAGGCTTGGCAGCACAAGGAAATAACAGCCAATGCCTTAATAGCCAGCTATCAACACCCCAATCTATTTCTAAAAGGCCACACACAATGGCATCATATAAATACTGCATACAAAGCACACACTCTGCCAGAGAGAAGTTCCCTGAAGATGGGCTCCAGCATGAGTCCGAAAGTTCAGAAGACTAAGCCTCTAGCTCCAGTAACCCACCTGGATTGATAGGCTTAATAAAATTGTATGAAAAAACACCACTAGATCAAACTTGGTTTCCATAACAATGTAACATAGCACAAAAATAATAAAACTATGTAACAATAATATTTTAAAAAGGGTAAAACGAATAGGAGATATAAGATGATAAAGGTGAGAATCTATTTTTTTTAATGGCAACAAAGCAAAAATAACAAATTGACTACTGTAAGTTGGAAACACATCTGGAATAAGACAATTCAATCATATGATCCGAGTCCTTGAGTTCACTTTTCATCATCAATTTGGCTGTGATCTCATTGTAAATGGGGCACTGAAGGAGCTAACGAGTAATGTTAGTCTTCAGAGAAAGGCGGCATACAAGTTGAACAAATAAATAAATAAATGTTCTCCACTTGACCAGTATCCCAGGGATATTTATTTATGTACAAGGAATGCAAATAGGTTTCAACTTTTCTAGTGAACAAAATAATACAAATTGAAACTTCTCTTGCCTAATCATTTTGCAAAGTAAAACCCAAAAACTGCTTTTAAGGCACCTACTTGAGGTCTTGAGAAGGTTCAGCTCTGATATGGGGGGTTTCCACAGAATGCTCAAATACAGCTCCTTCTGTGCCTACAACAAACACATGAATAGAATACAGGATAGTTACATTTCATGTCAAAATTTCATTTGAAAAGTAATGAAACCCCCTTTCTGAAAAACAAGCTTAATTAATATTAATAAGGTAAATTAATATTTATGAGATTTATTTTAATGAAATTTATTGTAGAAGAATTTTAAGACAATGCAACACATGAAAAAGTTTTGATTAATCTCACTAAAAGTAACAGCCTTGATCCATATGCCTGTAAATAGGTAAAATTAATGGGCACTTCTTCCTATGCCATTATTTCCACAGAAGCAGGAGGTCCATAAGAAGACAGGCTCAGGTAACTACTTTCTCTGCAGTTTTGTAAACAATCCTTTCCTTTCATGGAGCTATAAGTCTACAAAGTATACGGCTGTTGAAAACAATGACTGAATTATCTTCCTAATAGGTGTGTAATATTTATATTTGTTTAGAAATGTATAAAAGCCTGGCTCATGTTCAGATCTTCAATATCTTATAAAATACTTAAGTGAAGATAAACAACTTAAAGAAAATGTTTTTGGCATCAAATACAAATTGATTAAATGACTTACAATAAAAATTATTATCTTACATTATTAAATTATTTCTTTTCTAACAATCTTAACTCTCCTTCTTGCTACCATTTAATGTGCTTTAGAACAGTGGTTCGCAATCTTTTCTTCACCATGGTCCCTGTTTAAATAACTTTTTTGGCCATGGACCATGGCCACGGACACCCCCCCCCCCAAGACTTAACGCAAGATTTAAATCATGAAATTTCTTCACACTTTCACAAACTCCCTGTGATGACATTGCAGCCCCCCTGGGGATCTGCAGACCACAGATTGAGAACCACTGCTCTAGAAGATTGCTAAAAACCAATCACTGAAAAACAACAGTCATCTATTTTCAAGCAGGTAGAAAGCAGATTAGAAGCATTGTTTTCATCCTTGTGGCAAACTAGAGTTTGCTTTTTTTGCTTGATATTCAGAAAAAGCATGTTGTGGTGCTTATTAACTGTAATTTTCTGTCATCCAAGAACCCACACCAAGAACAAATGGTCATTAAAAAACCTGAAAGATTCTTATACAATATATCCAATGAAAGGAGAAGACAAATCACACAAACCCAGCAATTCATAAAGCTTATTTCTGCTCCTCAGAGCTAGATTTTCCTCTGAACTGAAAGCCACTATCTTTTTCATTGGTAAATATGAATGTTCCTCTCTCCATTGTGAATCCATATCCTGTCTCTGTTGCCTGGTTCAAGTCAACCTTTCACCTGATATAAAGACATGTGAGAATGACCTTGTGAAATGAGCTTCAGCTACAGCTCATTTGATCCAATAAGCAGCAGCTTAACCCTTAACCTTAACCCATAGAAGGAATGTGGGCAGAGCAAACTATCTTAGAAAGGACCCTGCCTAATGTTTTGGGTTATACAGGAAACAGAAGAGAAAAATACTTGCAAGATTGATAGCTTTGCCAAGTAGACAGGAAACAAACCAAGATGAATTAATTCTATCTTATTGTAAGATTAAATTGACAGAATTTTGCAAGTCTGGAAGTACATTTCTCCCGTCACTGAAAACAACCCAAGAAACTAGAGAAGGTCTATTCTGAGATATTTGCCACACTCCAACATTAGGGAGCATCCCAGTAGTGAAATCCTCCATGGTTTGCCACCCATTCACTGCCCGCGCATGCGCAGTGCACAGCAAACACACTATGTGCATGTATGCGCAGTGCATGCCAAATGCACGCTGTGCACACATACAAAATGTACACCAAAGGCACAATGCATGTGCATGCACTGTGTGCGCCAAACGCATGCTGCACACAGAAAAAGGAGGCTAAGAAGGTAAGTAGAACAGCAAGGGGCAGGAAAAGCTATGCCATGTGATTTAGATTCGCTAGAAAGCAGGATTTCCTGCTTTCTAGCGAATATAAATCACGCAGCAAAGCTAATCATCAGAAATACTGGTTCAGGCAAACTGGTAGTAATAAAAGCTACCAGTTCGCCCAAACTGGTGCGAACCATTAGCATTTCACCCCTGAAGCATCCTTTCTGAGACTTTTGCCCCTTCCCACGTTCCTTATGTAGGCTAAATTGCCTCTTATCTGACCGTTTTCCTGGCTTTCCACTGTCTTGCAAGGTCATTCCTGCATACCATTACATCAGGTAAAAGAGCAAATCTAACTTAGTTCCAGTGGTATGGTAGAGAAACCTAATAGATACTACAGGCTATTTTTGAGGGCTTTGAAAAAAGAGGGGAAAAACTTCATTAATACCAAAATAATTAATAGTTTTTTAAGCTTAACTTACTCAAACACTGGGCATGTTGCAGAAAGAAGTCATCCACGTATGTTTATGCGTTGGGTAGGTAAGGTTCAAGTCCACTGCTTGAATGCTAACTGACCACATTTCCCAATGAAAGTAATGAATCAATTTGTTCTTTTGACTAGGGATTTTGAGAAAGATTTCCTTATCAAGACTTGGATAACAACATTAAAATGACCATAGAACTTCCAATGAAAGATGAATTTCCAAACAGATTGAACCTGTTTGTGCCCCCAGTTCTTACCATGGTAAAATAAAAAAAACCTCCCATCCAATTCTCCCATCTAATTGCTAAATACATTTCTCTTTATTTGATATTGCAAGTGACAGGAGCATAATCTGTGAGGGACCAGCCATGCTTCTTTTTTCCTTTTTCTGTCTTTACATGCACTTTAAATGCACTGTCATGTCTCCCAATACATTGGGTTTTGCTCCTTAATCCATCAATCATTATGCATAAAGAAGGAAGAAGGTAAGAGAGAAATCTGCTTCCTTTTTGCCCATTCAATATTTCAGTTTTCAATACTTCTTGCAATGTAAGTAAAGAGAAGATGGGAACATACTGTGAAAGTAAGTAAAAATTTGAAAGGGCATTTAAGGACTGGGGCAATTTTTCCCCCTTCCAAATTTGGTGATTGGCTTAAAAAGAGATTTGTCTCTCCCTCCCTCCCTCTCTCTCTTATATAATTGCATGCATACACATCCAACACAGAGACAGATAGACACATACAGAGTACAAAATATGCATCACTGAAATTATTACAACCAACTAATTGAATTTAATTTTAGCCTCCCATATTAGACAACAAAAAATGAAGGTGCAGTACTTTCTCTTAAGCTGCCTGACCCTGAAGATGGAGGGATCAGCCATAAAGAGATTAGAGATTAGAGCAGACAGAGCATTGAAAATCTTCCAAGAGATATCATTCCAATAAAGCAAGCAATGCCCTGCAGGATAAATGGAGCTGTTTTAAATGGCATGATTCTAAAAGATATTTATCTGATGCAGAGTTCTGTGTACATGGCATTCATCCTAATTCAGTACAAACCACATCTAGTCATGCATTTGCAAATTGTCCTCCCTTGAAACTATGGAAACTAAAGATGTAGCGCTCTCAGACACTGACTGGGGTAAACTACTTATTCTGCTCAATTTACCAGTTACTGAGATCTAACCTTTAGAAAATGACAATGAACATGGTTTCATTAATATCACTGGAAATATATATTATAAATTACAGCGTCGAAAGCTTGGTGATAGATGTTGGTAGCTATGCATCCAGAGAATGAACAGAGCAAGAGGATACTTGTTATATAAATAGCAAATCAAAGAGTTTCTCTATGTAGCATCTTGCTTTCAAAAGGAAAACAGAGAGAGAGAGAGAGAGAGAGAGAGAGAGAGAGAGAGAGAGAGAGAGAGAGAGAGAGA
>WNWU01000007.1:10656604-10671343 GCA_012654045.1 Ptyas mucosa | reverse complement strand
AGAGAGAGAGAGAGAGAGAGAGAGAGAGAGAGAGAGAGAGAGAGAGAATAGTAGCAAATAGTGGCAAAATTGGGCAATTACGTTCTTCTATTGAGAGAACTGTATATGCAATTTAAGAGAGAGACTGTTAATTTAATTACAGCATTTGAGGCCAGAGTAAATGAACTCAGCTCTAGGGGAATGTATTGTTCATTTCAGATAAGGGAATTAAAAAAATAATTGCAGAGTTTGCTGAAATTAATTTACAATAACCTAGAAACCATGTGGGTTTGCTTCTCAGGAAAAGCAAATGGAAGGGATTTTAGTCACAAATCAGATGGGAATTACAGTGGTTCTTATCTTGCAAGAATTGGTCTCAGTGAAACAAACAAAAATTAAGATGAAAGCTAAAAATATGAAACTAAAAACAAATCAAAAGAAACTTCAGTTGTTCATGTCTTTGATGAAAGATTATTAGACATGACTGTGGAATGAAATGAGTGAAATTTACCTTTAGGTAAATTCTAAACTGACTGAATCATTTTAATCAGGTAGATCTGGGGTGTCAAACTCATGTCATCATGGCGGGGTTACGTGATGTATTGCGACTTTTTCTCCCTTCGCTAAACTGGGGATGGGCGTGGCCAGCACATGACGCATCTGGCCTGTGGGCCATGAGTTTGACAGCTCTGAGGTAGACTGATTAAAATGAACAAACAAATAAAAACCATAAGATGCTTCATTTAGGATGATACTTTCAGGCAATTTTAGCCGGAAGTCATTTTTTCTCCCCTGCACTACAACATATGGATAATGTAGAGAAGGAAATTTAAATATGATCTTAAGTCCCATGACAAATTAATATTATGGAATAATTATAAACTGAAATAGCTGGAAAACCTTTTTCATTTTTTTTGTGCAGCTCACTGTCAACCAGTCTTTTACAACATCCAATGTTTTGCAAAATAAATTTGGATCGACTAAAACTACTGAATGGGAATATATTTAATTAAAATTTCTCTTCACCTGACAATTTGGGCTTGATGCATTAACAGCATCTGAAACTTCCATGCTATTAGTGCGTCTGAAAGAGGTTTATGAGTCCCGCATTTACACTTAATTTTTGCAGATCTCAATTTAGTGGACTGCAGATATAATGAGCAAAATACTTGTTTCATTTATGAAATGCTGTTATTTGCATAATTGCACAAATTATGTAAAATGGCACAAGTGATGTAACTTATATAACGATATTGCGGTGAATGAAGTCCTCTCCAATTTAACAAACTTTGAGAATCACACACCTTACCTTCCCCCACTTGCAAAATTAATTTGCAAGATCAAGGTATTATCATACAATTGAAAACTACAACTGAGATAGATAGGGAAATAATTTAGAAGAAAGAGTAAGAATATTCTATTTAAGCAATCAATAAAGTTTTAGAGAATGATTCATTATATCTGATCAAGTACGGATTTTTATTGGATATTCCAAGGCTTATGATAATGGTCGGGTTTCAACCAGTGGTGGGTTGCTACTGGTTCACTCCGTATTGGGAGAACCGGTAGTGGTGGCAGCGGGAAGCTCCGCCCACCAACCCGGACACTTCTGTGCATGTGCAGAAGCGGTGCATGTGCACGTGAGCACGTGCATGCCCACGAACGAACCAGTAGCAATGGGTTTTGAAACCCACCCCTGGTTTCAACATCCCTCTGTTAGAAGTATATTTTTGAGGAGACCTGATTCATGTTTCTGGCTTGTTCTGGTTTAGTGTTCATAAGGTTGCTGGAATACTGGGAAAAAATGCCAAAGATTGGAATCTATCAAATTATTAAGAACTTTTTTATGGGTGGGTTGCAGTTAAATAGTTGCTAGACTATTTTACACCTGACTTAATTCTGGATAGAAGATATGTGTTTATTTTGTATAAATGAACTGGATTGCTAATGATGTGGAAACTCTGAACAATATTATTCCATGTGGTCAAAACTTACTTTATTGTTTAAAAACTAAGATTTTTGTTTTATATGCATTTATTTTATTTTCCCCCCCTCTGATGCAGGTTCACTTCTGTTTTTCCATTTTCTTTTAATTTTTGGATCTGGATAATAGTTTTATTTTGTAGATGAAAAGCATTGTTTTTCTTGAAGATGAAAAAGATGAAAAGGGCCATATTTAAGTGCTGTCATAAAATGGAATCTTTAAACTCAGTGGCATAGCTTCGTTCTGCAAGCGTTACTTCTAATACAGGTAGTCCTCGACTTACAACATTTCATTTAGTGACTGTTCGAAGTTACAACAGCACTGAAAAAAGTGGCTTATGACTGCTTTTCACACTTACAACCATTGCAGCATCCTCACGGTCATGTGATCAAACTGCAGTTGCTTGGCAACTGACTCATATTTATGACAGTTGCAGTGTTCCCGGGTCATGCAATCACCTTTTCACAAGCAAAGTCAATAGGGAAGACAGATTTGTTTAACAACTGTGTTCACAATTCACAACTGTGTTCACAATTGCAGTGATTCAATTAACAACTGTGGCAAGAATGGTCATAAATTGGGGTAAAACTCACTTAACAAATGTTTCACTTAGCAACCAAAATTTTGGGCTCAATTGTGGTTGTAAGTCGAGGACTACCTGTAACGATGATCTGCACCCCACAGTACTGCTTATGAAGCACTAGTAAAACATTTGGATTATTTTCTATCACTGTTTCTTGAATTCTCATTCTTTGATTTGAGATAGATTAATCTCAGATCATGCTCCCATGATACACTTTTCTAGTTGATGAAAAAATATGTATATTCTTTAAGTGCCCTTTGAATACATATTTGTTGAATGATAAATTCATTCTTAAGAGAATGACAGAGTGAGTAGTAGAGATAAATTGTATTAATAGGGACTCAGTTATCCTACTGTCCTTGGCATGGGAGCCCACTGAAGCATTTATTCATTATTGTACATTTTTATAACTAAAAGGAAGCAACAATTGCCTAAAGATTAAAATATACACGAGACTGTTAAAGAATTATTATTTTATGCACCCTATCCTTTTCCAGATTAACAAGTTTTATATTTGTGGAAGGAGAATTTGTATTACATTGCATAAGGCAACAGTATCAAGAAGGGGAAAAAAATAAATTAATGACTTTTAGACTTCAACAAATAAAGCAATATAATACTCTACTCTACTCTACTATCTGTTCAGGATTCAAATGGGAACATTCATACAGGTTCCAGATAGATAAATCAACAATTCTTTTCAACAAAAATGTTGAAGAGCCGAGGTTAGAGCCGAGGTGGCGCAGTGGTTAGGGTGCAGTACTGCAGCTACTTTAGCTGGCTGCTAGTTCAGCAGATCAGCGGATCAAATCTCACCGGCTCAAGGTTGACTCAGCCTTCCATCCTTCCGAGGTGAGTAAAATGAGGACCCAGATTGTTGGGGGCAATATGCTATTTAGTATACTGTCTTTGGTGTAAGCCGCTCAGAGTCCTCAGAGAGTGGGCGGCATAGAAGTATGAATAATAAAATAAATTTGAATAATAATAAAAGCCCCATCCCCACCCCTAAAGTTACATTGGGAAAAAATTCATAGATCAAATTTTAATGACAATGTTTGGTTCCTAATAACTTCCTAATTTTTATTTTCTTGCTTCAAAAAATTGTCATTAAAATTTAATCAATGAAATTTGGGGAGACTTTTGTTCCTGTCAATTCTCATGTACTTTATTATAATAAAACTTTTACAAATATTTCACAGCTGGTGGCTTTTACTTTAAACATTACAATTATTATTCCCTAACTGTAATTCACAGTTAAAATTCAAAAACTTTTAAGGATTTGAAATTTAGGCTGTGTCTTGACACCTTGATGTGTCATAAGAATTTCCAGAAATGTTAAAAGTGTTAAAAGGTTAAATTGATAAATTTAATGCTACCATTTTTAATACAATGAAAAGGGTTAGATGCATAGTCTGGAATATTTTTCAACATTTGGTATAAAGCTAAATATGACAAAGATGAGTGCAATCTGAATATTGATTTATTTTGAGGACTTGTCCTCAGTTATTTCTAATGCCACCGAAACCCTCACATGTATTCCTCTTCTGAGTACCACATACCTATATTTAATACTGCAGGACATATATAAAAATACTGTGGACCAACCTATATACTCATAAAAATGCTTATATTATGAGACAATCACATTCAAACATTATGTCTAAATTTGTTTGAGAGGGAACCTATTATACTATTGGTGCAATAACATGAGTCTACAGAAAAGAAATGTACTTCTGTTTTGTTGAATAAGTTTTTTTCTTCTATTATTGTACATCAATTTTCTGTAAACAATTTTGGAGCGCTGAAGAAATAAAATGGCGCTGAAGAAATAAAATGGCAAGGTAGCATGAAGCGTTGTGACAAACTCTAGTCTTTAGTGTGATCCATCTGTAGCTCCTAAAGCATTTGAAAAATTGACCTCATGCTAAGAGGTCAGAAGAGATGAATTCAGCTTTTGTTGCTCCTTCAAATTTTTCTCATTTAATTCTATTTATAGAACAGGGTGACTGGTGAAAACTAAATGATGCCTTTGTAATTCTACCTCCTTTTGTCAGAAAGTGGATTTTGCCACTAGATACTTTTCTGATTTGATTTTATATTTAAGACGTCAGTGATGGAGCACTGTCCTTGACTGAGCAAAACAAGTTACCTTCAAAGAATGTAGCTTTCATTTATTCCTCACATTTTACAACCAAGCTCAGAGAGCACCAAGGACCCCTCAAATTATCCAATCTGAATAGATTTTTTGGAATTTATCTGAATTGTTGCTTAGCTATGTTCTACTTTAATTCTAGAAAATTAGCTATTTTTTTTTTCTATTTTCATGTGGAGATATCAGCTATCTAACGTACAAAAACAGAAGTGAAACTATCTTCTCAGTCCTCTGATTATTACTGGTTGTTCATTATTGCCTATCCCACTGGGCATTTCGATCCAGTCACAATATGAGTTCCCCTATGTAGCAAAAGCCAACAGTCTGGAACTATCCTTACTATTACTATTCCCAAGCTGAACAGTTTCCTTCCAGCTGGCTAATAAAGTAGAGTTTATCAAGTTAAGCTCATGGCTTTATGGAAATATTCATGCTGTTGTCTTGCTAACTGTAGAGGAATGCCAATATCATTTTCCAGGATTTTATTTTATTTTTTTAAAGTGCAGTTTACAGACCAGTTAATAGATTGGAATTACTAATGGAAGGAAAATCCCATAACAGAAATGTCCTGCTCATTCTGTGCTCCAGACTGGAGAATTCATTAGGCCCTTGTTATATGGTTGAGGTAAGCTCCAAAAGTTGATTACTTTAAATGATTTTATAAGACATTGTTTAATTTTTAATGCAGGAAATTAATGTTATTTTTTTCTAAAAAAATAATGTTAATTTTATAGTTATTTTATTATTCTGTTTAAAATTTGAAGCCTCCAGATGCATATGTGATTAAACAGTAAAATCTAAACAAATAAAGAAATAAATAAGCTTTAAAAACACAGGCAGGGATTAATCACACCACTGGAGACAGACTATTAATTCAGGTCCAGAGATCAGACCATCTTAAAAAGTGCTATATTGGCCAGATGATATTTGTATTTGCTGGCATGCTTTTAACAATGTTTCCTATATTTTATCAATGCTCAGAAATGAGCAAAAACATGACAGCAGCCATTGGTTGGATGGTGCAATCTTTTCATGTTTTGCACTGATGAGGGAGTCCAGAAAGTAAAATAGCTGAAAGGGCTTTATGCAACCAAGAAAAATATCTGGTGGGAACAGAAGGGAGGAAGAAGAGGAAAAATCTTGGCCTGGGGATGGAAGCAGTTTGCTAAGAAACGTTGTTTTAAAAACATGGCTATAATATCTTTTGTGAATTGGGAATCTTATGAATACATGCCTGTCTCCGTGTTTCTTGTTTACAATCCAAATGTAAAAATAAAACAAAATAAAACCCAGATACCTTATATCATTGATGGCTAAACTTTTTGCTGTCACATGCCAAAAGTGGGGGTGTACGGGGGGGAGGTCATGTGTGCACATGCCCCCACCCATAATTCAATGCACACCCCCCATGCATGCGTGCACAACCGTCCCATGTTCCCCACACTTTTGGCACATGATGGCATGGTGAACCCAGTAGGCCCGTTTTTCACTCTCCCCAGGCTCCAGAGGCTTTCTTGGAGCCTGGGGAGGGTGAAAATGGCCTTCCTCACCTCCTAGAGGCCCTCCTGAGGCCAGAAATGGCCCATTTCCCATCTTCCACTGAGCCCGGAAGGCCCTAAAATCAGCTGGCCGGCGCACACATGGGTGCTGGAGCTGAGCTAGGGCAATGCTCATGTGCCCACAGATATGGCTCCGCGTGCCACCTATGGCACGCATGCCATAGATTCGTCATCATGGCTTTATATAAACCACAGGGCTTTACACATTTAAAAAGGACCTTATTGTGTTTAGATTGCATTGGACTGAATTTGCAGAAGTTAACCAGAAAAATATAATGCTATAATTATCCCTCACCAAGGAGAAATTTAGCCCTATGATACAGCTATATAAATGGAGATATTATTAAATATATATATATATATATATATATATATATATATATATATATATAATCAAGCATGTATTTTATGACAGATACAAGTGTAAACATAATTATAAATACATGAAAAGACAGAAGATGGCAAAGTTCTAAATTGTTTAATCCCAGAATTTCAAGTCTGGTGGTATAAGGTATTTTGTTGCGAGCAAAAAAGTGGAGGACTCTTCTTGTGAAATATCTCTGGACTCGTTTGATTGTATTAATGTCTGATATGCAGTATAGGTTCCAGACAGATGAGCTATATTCAAGAATTGGTCTGGCAAAAGTTTTGTATGCCCTAGTTTGCTGTTCAATATTACCGGAGAAGAAACTACACAAGATTAGGTTAACAACTCTTAATGCTTTTTTAGCAGTGCTGTTACAGTGAGCTCTGGCACTTAGATCATTTGAGATGAGTACACCAAGGTCTTTGACAGAGTGAGGCTCATCTGATAGGACATATCCAACCAGCTTGTATTTTGTGTTCTGATTATTATTTTTTTGCCAATGTGTAAGACAGAGCATTTGTTGGTTGAGATTTGGAGTTGGCAATTGTTTAACCATTCTGACACATAGTCGAGGTCTTTTTGTGGAGTAGCAGCATTATCAGTGGTGTTGAATAGTTTTACATCATCATCCGCAAAGAGAACGCAGTTGCTTATAATATGATTTCAAAGGTCATTTATATAAAGTATAAAGAGTGTGGGTCCTAAAACGCTGCCTTGGGGGACAGATGCAGGGTTAGATAAGGCATTCCCTATTTTGACTACTTGCTGCATGTTTGATAGGAGCTATCCAGCTATCCACTTATGCAGGAATTCGGAAATGCCATAAGATTTTAATTTTAGAAGTAGCTTAAGTACCAGAATCAAAGGCTTTACAGAAGTCTATATAAATTGCATCTATTGATTTATCCTCACCGAGTTTTGAAGTTCATATGTTTTTGCAGTGTAATAGTTGCAGATTGCAGGACAATTTTTTTCTAAAGCCAAATTGCTTGTTAGAGAGTAGGTTGTTAGTCTCTAAGTAGAGAGTAATGGATTGATTTATGATTGATTCCATGACTTTGCAGGTGACACAACATAATGAGATTGATCTGTAATTATCAACTAGGCTGGGGTCACCCTTTTTGAAGATGGGGATGACCGTGGCTAGTGACCATAAGTTAGGTGAGGAGCTGCTCTTTACAAAGACTGAACTGAAGAATGTGTTGAAGAGTTTGGCCTTAATGGTTTCATCATTACAATCTTTCCCGTTTGGTCCTTTTAGTGGTGGGATGGATCTTGGGTCTTTAAATTTGTTGTTTACGAAATTGTAGAAGGCCCAAGTGGATTTAGTTCGTATTAGGTTTTCCTCTTGTTTGCTGAGATAACTGATGCATTCTGCCTTTATCTGTCGGCATACGGTTTTGTAGCTACTTTTAAAGTTAGCTACATAGCCAGTTTTGTTTTTGCGCCAAAGAGGTGTTGGGTTTTTTTTGTTTTTTGTTTTGGTCTGAAGCTTCCTTACTGTTATGGGTAATTTATTTTTCCTGGTTTTGGGGGTTATTAGTGGTACGTATAGTTTGATGATTCTTTTGACTTCTTGTAAAAATATGTAATAATGGTCTTCAGCAGTGATGCAGCCAGTGAATAGCATTTATATTATATTATATTATTTATATATATATATATATATAATATAATATATATATATAATATATTCTATATAGAACATATAGAATATATATATAATAATATCTCCTTATTAACCCTAGATGTGATCTTATGAGTGAAAGTTCCAGTGGATTGAAAGGGAAATCAATCTCCCTCAACCCGCCGCCCCAATACACAAAGTCAGGTTTGCTCCATCCCTGTTAAAGTTTCTGAATTCACTCAAGAACTGGTTATGGTGGTGCAGTGATTAGAGTGCAGTACTGCAGGCTACTTCTGCTGACTGCCGGCTACCTGCAATTTGGCAGTTCAAATCTCACCAGGCTCAAGGCTGACTCAACTTTCCATCCTTTTTTTTTTATTAAAAAAGTTTTAAAAGTTTTAAATACATTTTCTCCCCCCTCCCCAACCACCCCCCCGACTTCCCAGAGCACATACAAGATAAAATACAGCTCAAATTCTCTAAATTAAACTCCATTTCACACTTATCATAATCATAATCATTAAACAAATAGATAAAAGGAAAGCAAGTCTTCTTTCTCCTTATTCCATCTAATTCAACAAAATTAATCTCCATTTATAATTACAGCAATTAATAAAACAGTTAAGTATTACCTAATCAAACCTATCATTACTCAATTTAGCTAATTAATACTTAACAAATTATTAGGTCTATACAATTTAACAAGATATTTTATAACTTCTTTCATTTCAATCAAAAAAAACCCCCCTCATTCAAAAACCCCAAATTTAAAATAAAATACTATATAAACTCTTCCGTCCTCCACTTTTAAACCATCAAGGTCCAATTATAATTAAAAAAATAACAATCAAACCTCTTATTAATTTATCAATACATATTAACAAATCAACTAGAAACATCATTTAATAACTATATCAAACATTTAAATACTTCATACTAGATTAAACCAGTTGCTAATCTTCTTGTCTTCACATCTTCCAACAGCATATAGAATATCTTCATTTGCGTCTACCCACCTGAATAAAAATTGCTTCTTTATAAAAAAAAAAACCCCCGAGTGACTTTATAATTATATTTGAAATAGTATCCATCAAATCCAGTCAAAAATTAGATTGATAAATTCATCAGACGTATTAGGGAAACCACCAGATCACCTGCAATTGCCCTAGGTCCATAGTCCTTTTGCCTTATATTTATTACCATCAAACAGGAAACTCCAATTTACTATATTCAATAAAACTTCTGCGATTGCAGTTAAGTCCAAATTTATTACAGTCCTTAATAAAATATTCCAAATCATTCAAGTCAGGGCATATTTCACAGCCCAACCCACCAGCATTGCTGTGATCTGTTTATTCTTCTCAAAATATTCCAATACAGCTGTAGGTTGCCTCCTCATCGTCACTCATCGCTTAGTTAACTGGCATTAGACTGCTGTCTGTTTTTTTTTTCTTCAAAAATTCAAAATCTTTAAACAGTTAAACAATACTTTTTAAGGACCATCATCTCATCAAGCAGGGTTATTTTCCATTTTTCCAGTCTTTCTTCTTTTCCTTTTTATGAACTTTCTTCTTAACTTTGATCCCTCTGCCTTTTTTAACTCCAGTAAAATTTTGCAGTTTTTGGGATTGCATATTATAAAATTTTTGCAGAAATATAACTTCTTCTGAAAACAGCTCTTTAAATGCAGATTGGGTTTTATTAAAAAAAATTCGTGTAACCCAAATCTCATCAGCTTCCAAAATTTCTTGCTCCTTATTCTGCACAGCATTCATCTTTCTCTCCTCAGTAAAAACTGCTATGATCTGTTGTCGTTCTTTTCCATCTCCCAACTTTTCATTCAATCCCCCACTGCTAGATTGCAACTCAGTATTTCCATGTATTTCATTGTTTCCAGCTTGAGAAGCTTGAAATATAGTATCAATTCTTTTCAATAAAGCAGAGGTAATTGAGCTCAAAGCTTCCTCAAAATCAGACCATTGAGGGTTAATTAACCCTCCTTTGCTTTCTTTGCTTTCAAAAAGACCAGCCATCTTGGCCCCCTTCTTCCTTCCCTTCCAGAAGGACAGAAAAAAAAAGAAAAAAAAGAATATCAAAAAGAAAAAAAAGACCCTTTACAATTTGTAATTTGTATTGCTGCTTCAATTATTATTATTACATCCTTTCTTGTTTCATCCACTTTTCAAAAAGGAGTTTTACATTTCAAACAGGGGCTTGTCAATAATTACTTTTAACTTTCACTTCTTCACACCCCGTTGAAACTCAAACGCCATCTTGCTTTCACTTTCAGCTTAGGGAAATTCTTTTAAAGAAAGTAAATCTTTGGAGTTAAAAAGAAAGAAAAAAATACTTGCTGTTTCATTCATGCAGCTTGTGCTCTGCCAGCTTGATTCAAAGAGTATTTGTTTAAAGTTGGTTGCTGGGATGGTAACGACATCTAGCTCTGCAAAGCAGAGACATCCAGGGTCCGGAGTACTGACAGGCTTAACGGAGAGCTCTCATCTTCGAGCACCAGATTATGAGTAAAATCTGGCACTCTCAGGGAGCTCTACCCCACCCGTCTACTCACTTTCCCCCCTCATACCAGGGGGAAAGTTTTCAAACCGCAAGACAGCTGATAGTCGCTGTTCTTGTGGTTCTACGAAGCCCTGGGTAGGCGCTTCAAAAAGAAGCGTCCGGCGATGTCGCAGTCCCACCGGAAGTCTCCCAACTTTCCATCCTTTTGAGGTGGGTAAAACGAGGACCCAAATTGTTGGGGGCAATATGCTGATTCTGTAAACCGCTTAAGGAGGGCTGTAAAGCACTGTAAAGTGATATATAAGTCTAAGTGTTGTTGCTATTGCTATGTCAGTAGACTTGGGGTCCCAGGGAACCAGTAACCCTTTAATATACCTCTACTGTTGATATATTCACTCTTTTCATTCCTGTGTTTGTATATTTTATATGTTTAATAATGATTGCTTTATATTTTTATAGCAATTTATGTAAGTGTTGTTCTTATTTAATTGTTGTATGCCTCCCAGAGTCACTTCTTGTGAGATAGGTGGCCATACAAATTTGATAAATAAATAAATCACTTTTCTTGTGTTCTCTTCTTCACGGTCCTTAAATAAAAGCATGACAAGTGAATTGAACTTGTATAAATAATATCTAATGTACATGACACGCATACACATTTACTGTATATTTTCTGGACTTAAAACTAGTTTTACTTAAGACAGTAAAAAAGTTGTTGATTCAGAACTGCCAGGATTCTCCTATGCATCAGATCTGATTTGATATGTTAATCAAAGTTGAATAAAGTCATTTTGTTTATTCAACTCAATAAAAGCGAGATATGCATGAGAAAACCACCAATTCTAGAACACATATCCTGTGACAGAAATCCTTTTTGGACATTAGACTGTATCCTGCTTCTATGCTGCTTGGACATTATACTGCATGTTCAGAATAAGATAATCCTTAAGAATGATGCCATTTAAGAAAAGTAGTTTTAGCATTAAGAAAATAGACCCATTTATTTTACATTTACATTTGATTTTTTTTTAAGGATAATGGCTTGAACATTTAGAAATAGAAAATATTGAAAAATTGCATTTGGATTGTCAGAGGGGACCCTTTTGGGATAATTAACCCATACTTAACTACACCATGCCTAACAGTCTTCTACCATGTTTTCCCAAAAATAAGACCATGTCTTATATTTTTTTGAACCCAAAAATAAGTGCTTGGCCTTATTTTTGAGGAGGTCTTATTATTTTGGGGTGTGTGTAGCAAGATGGGGCTCCTCTTGCCATCTTACCTGATTTCCAGCTCTGAGTTTAAATATTTTCAGGGAGGGCTTATTTTCAGGGGGAGGCTGATTTTAGCGCATGCGCTCAAAAGCCCGATTGAACTTATTATCAGGGAATGTCTTATTTTCAGGGAAACAGGGTAATTGGTAACAATAGAACATACAAATTACTTTTTTACTTCAGATAAATAACTGAATCAATCTGTTCTCATGGACTATAATATAGTGAAATATTGACGGAAGAGAAAATGATTTAAGCTTCCCAGCCTGACGTAGCAATTATCCATAAACCCATTGTTTTCATACTATATAGGAATATTATATGAGAAATTCAACAATCTGCTAACAGATTGCGACAGGAAAAAGGATTTGTGTGAACATATGTGCATGCAAAAGAATTAGGGGAATGGATAGTTTGGTATGCAGATAAAGGGACCCAAGCCTACATTTAAATGAATATTTGTGCCACCCTGAACAAGCAACTAATGTGAACTGAAGTCGCCATATCTGGTCTCTAGCAATACATTTGCTAATGTACTGACATATTGAAAGAAAGAGTAAAGAATGTAAAATTTTCCATAATCAGTATAAAAGCCTATTAGGACAAGTTGGGATTCTCACACGACATCACCGCTCCAGAAAACTATGTATGGTAGTTTATTGGTTCAATTTATATTTATTGGTTTGATTTATATGCCACCCTTCTCCGGAGACTCAGGGCGGCTTACAATGCGTTAAGCAATAGCCTTCATACTTTTGTATATACCTGCTTAGTAGGGCTTTCGCCCCCCCCCTAAGCAGTGGTCTTTTTTATACAAAGTCAGCTTATTGCCCCCACAATCCGGGTCCTCATTTTACCTACCTCAAAAGGATGGAGGGCTGAGTCAACCTTGAGCCTGGTGAGATTCGAACTTGCAATATTTGCAGGCAGCTAGTGCTACTTAACAGTAATTAACAGCACTTTTAGTCTGCCGCGCCACCAAGGCTCTCCGTAGTTTGATTTTACTAAATAACCATCAGCAATGTGGTCATCATAAATGCTATGTTTAAGTTTGCTGAATGAGTTAGATATATAGTATTGTTTTCTTCTATCTTCAATTTTAACTGGTTTATAAAACAACACACAAAAAACACTTTACACATCTTCAATAAACCCTGTTGTCAGTCATTGCAGGAAGTATGTGATTTTCTCTCAAACACAGTTCATCATTTATAATCTGAATATTATTAAGTATGTTCCCATTGATTTATATCTTTTTCTAACTTTATTTGTAACTTGTACATGTTCCTTATTTCTTCATTTTTATTACTTTTCCAATCCATAAAAATATTTAATGTTATCATCTATTATATTACTATCAGAGTTGAAGAAGCTTTTTGGATGAGAAGCAAAAGATCTTCAAAGAAAAACAAGAAAGCCTGGTTGCCTCTTGAAAAAGTATCTTTGGGACATCTATTATAACTGTTTTAGCATGCTTTGTATGTAATGCAATAACATGCACATTTATGCAGCTTTAATCCAAATCTGGTAGCAGGAAACAGTAGAGTCCAACCCCAACATTATTCTACGTTCTAGCAGAGCTCACTTGGAGTTTGCAAAAAGCACCTGAAGGACTCTCAGACAATGAGGAACAAAGTCCAAGTGGTCTTTTATGTGTTTTCCACTGAGGAGAGACTTCCATCTAGCCACTCTTCCATAAAGCCCAGATCAGTGAAGGGCTGCAGTGATGGTTGTCCTTCTGAAACTCTGTCCCATCTTCACACAGGATCTCTGGAGCTTAGTCAGTGTGACCACTGGGTTCTTGGTCACTTCTTTTACTAAGGCCCTTCTCCCTTGATTGCTCAGTTTGACCAGGTGACCAGCTCTTGGAAGAGTGCTGATTACACCAACCCTCTTCCATTTGAGAATTATGGAGGCCACAGTGTCTTAGGAACCTTCAGTGGAGCAGAAATTTTATTGTAGCCTTCCCCAGGTCTGTGCCTTTCAATAATCCTGTCGGTGAGCTTTGCAGGCAGTTTCTTTGACCTAATGGCTTTTGCTCTATTACAGTATGCATTGTCAGCTGTGAGACTTTCTATAGAAAGGCATGTGCTTTTCCAAATCATGTCCAATCGACTCCATTTCAGGTGTAGAAACGTGTCAGCAATGATCACGAGAAATGGGAGGCACTAGAATTAAATTTCATGTGTTGTTGCAAAGGGTCTGAATACTTATGCCAGTGTGATATTTCAGTTTTTTATTTTTAATAAATTCACAGACATTTCTAAAATTCTGTTTTCACTTTGTCATTATGGAATACTGAATGTAAGTTAATGAGAAAAAAATGAATTTCAACTACTGTAGAATCAAGCTGCAGCACAACAAAATTGACAAAAGTGAAGGGGGTCTGAATACTTTCTGAATGCACTGTACACATACACATACACATACACATACACATACACATACACATACACATGCATATACATCAGGGGTGGGTTCTACTTACCTTTACTACTGGTTTGCAATGGGATCGCTCGTGCACGCACCTTGCTTCTGCGGATGCACAGATTGCTTCTGGTGACGTCAGGGTCAGTGGGCGGAGCCTCTCACCGATTTTACTACCGGTTCTATAGAACTGGTACGAACCAGGGGCAACCCACCACTGATACACATACACATACACATACACATACACATACACATACACATACA
>WNWU01000007.1:10628690-10656204 GCA_012654045.1 Ptyas mucosa | reverse complement strand
ACACACACACACACACACACACATATACAGTATCTATCTATCTATCTATCTACCTACCTACCTACCTACCTACCTACCTAACATAACCTACCTACATATCTACTTATCTATCATTGGCTACAACCAGATTCTCTGTTAAGCCATCTTATTTTGCAATCATTATACTGTTCTGAGATAGCTAATCAGTCAGTTCCCATTAAGATGTATAGCATATAGTTTGTATAAAAAAGATTAGCAAACTAATAGGGTCATAATTTGACTGACTACTTTTATTTTCCTTTATATTTAGTGAAAGGTTGATGGATTTGCTCCATTCTGATGGAATATGAAAAATGCAATCTCCTTAATGTAAACTAATTAACCAAGATAGGGGCCTGTCATTTGACATTAATCTGCAGGGATTAAATTCTGGGGGCTTTGCCTTGCCCCAATTGCATAATCTCATCTGTTCAAGTTGGAAGCACTGAGGTGCTTCTGAATTGAAAGAATTAGTAGTGGCATCACTGTTGCCCGGGGGACTCCTGGTTGGGGGCTCCTTTCATGTCCCTGATAATAAGCCCACCAAAATTGTACCTATTTATCTACTCACTTTTGCACACTTTTGAACTGCAAGTAGGAGCTGGAGTGAATGATAGGAGCTCACCCTTGTACCTAGCAGCACTCAGATCTCGAACACAGACTTACTGATTGTCAACCCAGTGTTCTAACCAGATTAGCCATTGATCTCCAATTGCATAGTAATTTTTAAGGTCTTGGAAAGGACTCTCATCTAGCTTTCTAGATGTCCAAGGTAAACTGAAGTATACATTTCATTGGTGTTGTTACTGGACTAAAACGATTGGTCTATACTTTTGGAAGGGTTCCTTCAAGAGATGAAGTTTATATACATATATATTTTATGAGAACAGTTTCCACAAAATGCTAAAATGAAGAAGAATTCATTTGGTGGATGATTTGGACAGGTTTTGCTACCCAAATGTGCTACCTGCTCTTTTTTAATTAAAAGAGACTTACATGATTTTTTTACCCCCTCTTGAAGGGTATTTTAGAGTTTCTTCAAGTTTCGATTTTGCTCTAAAACTGACATATTCCTGGTGAAAACATTGCTTGCAATTGTATTCTATCTTAATAGCATTTGATTGGTGCCTTATTTTGGATGCTGGAGGACATTATTTGGAAGTCAATGATCATGTGTGGCTGCTTCCACTGCAGATGGAAGATGAAACTAAGAGGCTTAGTCTAAGTTAGAGAAGAAAGTGAGGCATTTGTAGGTCTTCTTAGACCACCTTCTTTTTCTCCTGATCTTGTCTGAATAATTGGCCAGGATATAAGCCATGGAGACCTCCATCTCCTTATCCAACTCAAAACAATTTTCCATACACTTTGATTAAAGTTTCTTTAATGATCTCAATCATATCCCACTGAGGAGGAAATCTGACTAGAAAGCTTTGTTCTTGTCTGATGTTAGTATCACCAGAATAGTTGGACAGCATTTCTTTTTACAATGCACAAGGGCATTTTCTTTGACAGTTAAGGTTTAAAAAAGAGTAGCTTTTTTTTTGGTTACTTAGATTTGGGAGCAAAATCTTTCCCGTCATGTTGCTTAGCTTAGGTGTCCCAGAATATATTGAAACTAGGCTATATAACTAAAAGTTCTTCTCCCATTGACGTTAAATGATCATTCTTAATTGCTTGGAATTTTTAATGGAAGTCAAGATATTAAAATGATAATATATAAGTCAATTTACAGTCTGATGAAGATGGATTAACTTCAAAGGTTGTGACAGAACTAAAATAGGAAAATCTTCTTTTAAATATGTAGAAGCCAAGCTGCCCAAGGATATATAGACAACAGAAAATAAGTAGTTTTCTACAGGGGACCCAACATAGGATTCCAACTGTTGGATGTTGGCCTCCATTTTCTATAATGTGTCAGCTCTCTAGTGGTCATCAAGGGTTGACCCATGTCATGTAGCCTTGGGGTTACAAAACAATGAATTACGATTGCAAGGTATAACTAGAACACTGCCAAAAGGCATTATATTCCCCAAGCCAAAAAGACAGATAGAACTGTCTTTGTACTTGCCCTTGAGTATTGACCTCAAATTACATTACATGTCCATGTCTTGCATCAGTTCATCTATAATATGTCCTGTGACATGACATTCTGTCAAAAAATATCACTGAGTTTTTTAAAAAAGACTTCCATCTCTTTAGATACACATCTTATATGCTTATAATACAGAAAAACATACAATAGTTATTTAGTTAGACCAGGCTGACAGGTTGGCTGCTTGGATTTTATAAATGTTTAATCTTAATTTCTTTAATGAAAAGGAAAATAAATATTTAATAACTATCTATCTATCTATATATATTTAATTTAATGGAAGTCTATGTAATTGTAAATTATGGAAAGGCTCTCATTATGTCTAAACACGTACGCTTCATTTTATTGTAAATCAATCTAATCTTTTAATCCTTTCTGCTAGATGACATTATAATTAATAATTGTATTCTTCCTCTGCACCAGTCCTGTAGAAATATTTTATAGCCACTATGGGAAAGCTCTCAACAAAATTTCCTAAAAAGACAAACAGACTATCCCATGCAGAAAGAGTTTGCAGGTATATTAGAGTTTGAAGCATTATGTATATTTAAGTGAAATGTTTCTGTAAGTGGGAATCTGAATTGAGCAATGTTCAGTGGAGATTTTGTACTTCCAAAAGATACAAGTATGGTCCTATTAAATCCTCTACTTTGGGTAAGAGGTTTAACATCCATGTCTCAATCATGGGTATGGAACTCTGATGATGATCAGCTGGGTAAGGAACTATCATAACAAAAGGCATCCAATCAGTTTTAGCAGAAAAAATTGTACACCATCTGTACTAACAAATTGATGAATATATATCAGTGAAATCAAATAGTATGCTGAACAAATAATCTTTCATTAGAAATAATTTAAAATTATGAGAGAAAATCATTCCTGAAATTCAGTAGTTCTGACTTTACTGGTTGAAAATGCTCCTTCATTAATAATCTTGTCTGAGTACTATAACTATATTAGTCTTAAATCACAGAGAAATTAGAGCTGACATTCAGAGTACATTATATAGTTGACTGTATAATCACAACTTTATGATGCCAAAGGGCACTATCTAACTTAACTTTTAATGGCCGAAAGAACAAGAAATGAAAATTGTAACTTGAAGGATAAAATTGTACTCCTACAATAGAAGGAAATCAGAGTTCTTAATTCAGAATCATGAAATATATCTATTGGTACAAATCTTGAATGTAATAATGATGGACAGCATTCACCCTCTTTCTAAAAGATTCCACAGTTGTATAGAACTTGCATGCAATATACAATGTATATATATGTGTACATGTATATATGTACAAAAATATCTGTATATATGCATATACAGATGTGTGCATATGCACGTGTGTATGTATCTATGTATGTATATACATACACACACACACACACACACACACACACACACACACACATATATATATATATATATATATATATATATATGCATACACGCATACACAAATGTGTGTTTGTGTATATACATAAAATGTATGTACACACACACACAGACAAAACACATTATAAATTCATCTTCCCAATTTTTCCACCTGCAAGTGAAATGCATTCAGGGTTAGCAACCCCACTCTTACTACCTACCTGTGACCTTCAGTCTGTCTGCTCCAATGACAATCTCTTCTTCATCAGCAGAGAAAAGCACTCTACCATCTTCACTTGAGCTAACTTCAAATCTTTTGCACTGGGCTTCTACGCTTTCAGCGCCTAAAAGAGAGAAAACAGATCTTTAGCACATTCTCATAAGTTTTCCCATATTCCTTTTAGATTCAGACTTGGGGGTGGGGGGGAAGATTTACATTAATTTTCTATATGAATATCTTTTACAGACTGTGCATGCTGAGAATTATTTTGTATTTGATCTTCCAGGGATAACCAAATTCATTGTTCGATATACGTGACTTAGCTATATGTCATACCAATTTATTTATTACAGTTTTTACATCTACTTCAAACACCAAAAATTATTTTTACATGACATTTCATCCCCAAATTGTAGCACAGGATTATTGCACCACAAAAATATGCATAATAAACATCTTGCAACACATTAGTATAGTATAAAGGTTTGTCTGTTAAGCTTAAGAAGTGTAATAATATTATTTTACTAATATTATTAAATTATCAATTGTACTGTTTTTATTAACTATTATTTTTTGTTAAATTGCTACACATATATACACATACACATTTCTCCTTTCAATCTACAGAAATGCTGAACAAAATTAGTATAATGGCCCAAATAAACATTTATGTTTCAATAATGCATATTAGTTTGTTAAAAGTTAAATACTAGTTATAATCAAAGTCAAATTGTTTACTCTTAATAAATTGCTCATTGAATAGTGAGGGTGCTCTATCACTGGACCTTTTAGCAGGCAGGGCAATGATCTGGATAAATTGCCAACAATATTTTTTTATTTACTATACATACTGAGTACTAACAAATCAGATTTCTCTCTATTTCATGCTGTTAAACCATTTTTTTAACAATTAACAATTCTATATGACTCTTTTTTAAATTTACCCTTTAATTGATTTAATATTTTGTAAATAATTTCTATGAAAGGACATTACACAAATGTTCCTGTTTTTTTCAAAATAAAGTATTCATTATTAAATGGAAATAAAGGAAGGGTGGGAATGTTGCCCTTCTATTTGCTAAGATGTTATTTTAAAGTTTTAAAATTATAAATATAAATAAATTGATATAAGTAAATTAGAAATAATATTCATAGCAGAACAAAAATTTGTAAGATAATTATTCCAAAAAGTTTGGATTAAAACAAAATCTTTATGGACTAAGGATTACAATCATTCAGCAATAATCCTACCAGGAATAAAATATGGTTAATGTTTGTCCCTTTTTTGAAAACATCCATATCAAAAGGGCAGAGAGGCATACTATTCTATTTTAAGTAGCCAGTGGATTAAAAAAAATCACTTGACCGGTTTAGAAAGTGGGTTTTGTTGTGGAAGGGGCAGGGGAAATATGGATATCAATTGGGCTTTTAAAAGTTGAGGACTGATAGAAGATATTTTTTCATCAACTTTTAAAAAAGTAAAGTACACCAACTGGTTTGCTCCTATGAGCTTTTAAATTGGAAAAATTTCCAGTTTTGGAAATTAGGCTACCAAATCAGAGGTGGGTTCTACTCAGAATTTCTACCTATCTTTACTACCGGTTCGTAACGGGATCACGTGCGAGCGCTTGCTTTGTGCGCGCATGTGTCTTGGTTCTGCACATGTGCAGAAGCTTCTGCGCATGCGCAGTTCACTGATGATGACATCTGGGGTGGTGGACGGGGCCTCCCGCTAGTTTTATTACCGGTTCTTGAGAACTGATCCGAACCGGGGACAACCCACCACTGTACCAAATCCTACATGGCTGATAAAACCCATCTAAGACCACACTTGCCAGGTGAGTTCATGTAGATGAGGACATCTAAGGATAAGGGTTCTAGTCATTTGATTTATTGCAGACACTTGTGTTGCATTTTTTTGTACAATGGTTGCAGCCAAGGTTAAAGCTTTAATAAATTGGAACAAATAAATGTTTTACTTGCACAATTTATTTGCACAAAAATAAACTGAAGCAAGTATATGTTTTATTAGCACAAAGCTAGATGGGTGACCTTGGCCGCTTACTTTCAGCCCTACAAATGAAGCAATGGCAATCTACTTGTGAAAAACCTTGCTAAAAAAGCTGCAGGGAATTGTCCAGGCATTCTCTGAGAATCAGTCACAATTGAATGAAAAAAAAAGTGTTAAGGTTCCCCCCCCCCAAGAGAATATCATCAAGGATAATGCAATGCATAGTAACACAAAGAAGAATGTTACTAGAGTAGTGCTCTTCTCTCCATGTTGTCTGTTGGAGACCATGATTTCTGAAGCACCATCTTCTGCCCATCACTTAAAAATAACTGTTTAACTATATTGATTGCTTTTAGGCAATAAGCAAAATTTTGTATCCCTGTATCCACTGAAGAAAAGCCAGACCTATAGAATCCATGTAGATGTCAATGAGAGACTGGTGAGGGAGAGAGTCAAGTGGGGAATTAATTTAAATTCTTTCTGGGATTCAATCTGGGATTGTTTGCTTTCTCTGGGATTGTTGTGGAGAAAAATTGGAGAAGGAGTAATAAATATGTTCATCCCCTTGAATTACTTATAAAATAAAGGTGAGATAAAATTCAAACTAACAAAGAACCCTGTGAATGTAAACATGTATATCCATGCATTCAATAATCAGGAGGGAAAAAAATGCCAAGGCATTTTTAATAAATACATACCTAAGGAAGAAAATGAAGTGACAGGTCAATTAAAAAAAGAACTTTCAAACTCCATTGCTTCAAATGCTTTACAAGCCAGCAAAATAAATCAACAGTAACATTGCACCAGATACTATCTCAAAAAAAAAAAAAAAAAAAAAAAGACAAGAAAAAGGATGGGATGGGATTTTTGCATGTTTAGATTATCTCCTTAGACATTGTTATCTGAAGTGAGAAATAGATTTAAATTTGACACAATTTAAAAGAATGGACATAAAAGAGAAGTAATAAGAACTTTAAATCAAAAACGAAGATGCAAAACTGAAAGTGTGTTACAAAAGGGGAAGTGTGAGCACACTAATCAGGAAACTGCATTTTCTATCTAAAGACCAACAAATTTCTCTATAGGATTAATGAACTGAGAACTGTCAAGTAATTCCAAATTTGAGGCATGTTAAACATGACTTGTCTCAGTGCCAATTCACCATCACACAGGCCAGCCTTTCCTAAAATTGTAGCCTATTTTCTAAAACAGAGATTGGGAACCTTGATTCTATGGAACCAATTGAACCAGGGAGATTCTCCCCAAGCCTGCCAAATGTTGGCTAGATTCCTTTCTTTACAATGCTTCTTTCTCACCCTCCAGTTGTACAGGAATGAAAAGGAAATCATTTTTTCAATGCAGATAGCCAGGAAACAATCTGTAGGACTGAGGAAAGTTCTACCTCTCTATTCTAAAGTGTAATCATGTAAAGAAATGTGTGGTGTTCAGTAATACTAGAGTGTGAAAAATCATTGAGTTTATATTTTTGTGAATGCTTAGCAGATAATTATTACAGAAAAAGATTTAGAAAATGTTCTTATCCTGGTTCATTTCACGGAGTTTGGAATGATCTGGAACTCTATATTTCTCTTACAGCAAGAAAAGCACCAGGTCATGCAAGATCCAGCTAAGAGGTTTGTGTAGACAGCAGGATCAATAATTATTTCTTTTAATCTCTTCCTTCTCCTCCTTTTCCACTCCTACCTTTCATCGCTGAGTTCAAAGTGAAGATTGATTTTATTCTTATACCTAAACAAACCTGATATGCCAAGTCACTCAATAAATCATGATCATGGATGGATAGACTTGAATCTAGTCTCCTAGACGTGAGGCCCACAATTTACTTGCCTCTCTCTAAGATCTCTTTTCCCTTTTCTTTAAAAATTGAAGAGAAAAGAGGAGTTGGTAAGGACTTCCCCAATTTCACAAAAGTTATGGACTTTGAGGATACTTTGTGAAAATAATTCCTCCCAAAGATTTAGGAACTGACAATGCTAAAAGGAGGGGAGAGAAGACAAAGTACACTTATTACTAAAATTTTGCTGATCTGTTTGAGTTCTATGAAACAGGAGATTGATCTGAAACAGTTTGGCAATTTTTATTGTTGGAATTAATATCTGACTCCTTTTATGTTGTGGAATTATAAAACTAGAACATTAGTGTCTGTGGAATTTGTATGTGAAAAAGTCATGCTAATGGGCATGGCAACATGAACAAAACCCCTCCACTGCATACGTGTAATATTGACACACACATATTGACACATATAAAGAGCCAGGCTTTGATCACAGAACCTCAACTGCCATTTGGAGTAGTTTGGGAAAATTAAACACAATTACAATTATTATTATTTTTGTTTGAAAACTTCAACTGAACATTTATTTACATTATGAGATACTGACTGTTCATCATCTTTCAGTAAATCCATTAATTCTGATAGTAATTGTTTTGTAAGTGTTTTATGGTGTTACCAAGCTTCCTTTTGGATTGATTTCCTAGCTCTCTCTCCATTTAGATCTACTGATTGCAAAGCAAGGCTAAAAACAAAGCAACAGATAAGGGCTTTCAGAATAATTTACTTTATAGCTCTTGATAATATTCTGCTGTATATATTAAATCCATAACCTTTCTCTATTTTAAAGTGGAAGTCTATGAATGATGATAGGATGTTGCCAGATGCAGCCCAAGAATGACAAAGAACAATTCAGTTAAAGTTCAGTTCTTTATTTCCTCACACCAATAGACAGAATCTTGCCAGATTCAACCTATGGTATTTTCATCACCCCAATGGTGCACCCTGGGAGATTCTAAAAAGTAGCTATCTTAAATGTCTTTCTCTTTCTATGACTCAGTTCTAGGCTTGTTGTCTCTTGTCTCATTGCAATCGGCTCCCTCCTTCCTGGGAAACTGCAGTTTTACATAGTCCATCACATCACCTCCCCTTTTGTAGATGCAATCCATTGCAGCTATAATTTGCATATAAAATCAGTCAATGTTCCCTGGGTCCCTCTAAAATAATTTCAATTAAATTATTTATTTTTATTGATGTCGCCAAAGAGCTAATGAGAAGAAGGCAACATATTTTCACTTAATACCCTACGTAAATATTTTGAATTTCCTATTGCACCTTGACAGTGTTTCAATAAAAGGTAATTGAACTGTGAAAATGCATTTAATGTTATAGCTCTCCATTCTCACTTATATGCCATTTGTTACCTTTTGATGATGATGTGAAGTCAAGGAGAATAAATAGGTATTCAGTAAGGTAGAAAAAGTCTCAAACTGGGTTTCTGTACTGGGGTGTAAGAGTTTTACTCTACAAAAACCATTATGTTGTCTTTCCAAACAGACAAGAATCAAGCTTTTCAGCTATATTTGAACACCTTTATTGATAATTGCCAGATAAAGTAATACAATTTTCAGATAATGTAAGGGACCAACATTATAGATTATAACTATACAAGGTGTGTGTGATGTGACTCAAAATGGCACTTGAAACTTCAGAGGCAAAATACTTCAATTTAACAAGATGCTTCACACAATAGTCTTTGTTTTGAAGTGGGGGGGGGGTAGAGAAGATATTGCTTTGTGAATTTACCTCAGATGGGGCTTTAGTTAAATTTCATATGTGCATATTCATACTATAAGCGTATACCAATTTGTCTTCTCGGTGTAAACAACTGCTTCTTTAATGTCAAAGAGCTGCTACTGGAATTTAATCCACTGTTAAGTGTTTGTTTCTGAATATGACAGCATCCTTGCCTTGTTTTAGTAAAACAATTAACAAAGAAGGGAAACAATTTAAAAGACTCACTGGAGTGGAAAAATAATAGTTTGGAAGCATAAAACATTGAATGTAAAAATATCTGATACTATAGGGGTATCTCTTAACACTTTCTGCCTGAAAGAGTTAAGAGATGCTACCTTAGATTCAAATAATGCAGTCTTAGATATTTAGCAGTGGATGATTTACATACTTCTTTACTGATATGGTTTCAGTGCAGTGGATTAAGTCTTTATCCAAGGATTGCCATTCCTGTTTGCAGTTTTCTAACATGCAGTTTCTATTGTAAAAGTCAATACACTGCATGGGTGAAGCTATGATCCAGTCATTTCCACTGCTCTAATCCATATGACTAGTGGCTAATGTGGAATAGAAGGATAGAACACATTTGCTACACCAACAGTTAATAGATATTAATCAATGACAGATTTGTAGCACCCAAATGCAAACTGTGTAGCAGATCGTAGAGGCCATCAGGCCATGGTGACATCTCACCAAAGGGAGAAGTGCAAATGGGAGAGAGTGATAAATCTTATGATTATGAGTCTTTACTCGGTTGAATATATACATGTTGAAAACACAGAATTATATGAAGGAAATTTATTTCACTAGCTTAAGTTTACATCATTATTAATGATTTATCCCGAAATTTATTTATATATAGTATATTTGTATGTATGTATAAATGTATTATATATGCGTGTGCATGTGTGTACGTATGAATCTATAAATGGCATACAATACAGCACCACCGTGAATTAATTAGAGAAATTTGCTTACAAAATTAAATTATTAAGAGATATTAGGAAATTATATATATTAAAGAAATGTTATAAAGGGGTATTTTCATATTTTTTAGACCTGAGGTAGAAATGAAATGGAATAAGCTTCAGGCTGAAAAAAATGACAATGAGATAAAATAAAATGAAGAATTTCACCCAACTCTATATCACAAATGTTGGCATGCATTCAGATTTTTTAAAATATTCCTGAAGCTTCATAATGAACAGCAAAATGAATTTTCAGGCACAATCTTCTAATTATGATTTAATTAGTAGATCATTCCCCTATGATAATCAAGTATTCAAAGAAATGCTATCTTCAAAGTGAAGATAAGAAGTAAAATATAAAGAATTGTCAAAGATATTTAGGAGAACTGTATGAAAAGTTGAGTTGTACACTGAAGTATGGGAAAATAAAAACATCCACTCAGATTAAAAAAATAAGAGCTTTCTATGAATTAAGCATGCTTTTCTTTTTAAATAAGGTATCTATATATTGGAATAATATCATTTAGTATTCAATCTTTCTTTATCCAAATTTGTCTAATGGAGTTTGCAAGAAAACCAGACCAGAATTGTGTACCATACTTAAAAGTAGGTCATATGGTTCTATTAGATTAGGATAGCATTTGAGCAGCAAAGGGATTAAGCAATTTTATTTAATCTCAGATTTATCTTTTTATACTTGGATTGTTGTAATTCTTAGTTTTTTTGGTTTATGACTAGGTTAGTAATTTTCTAAGCATATGTCTTGAATTTAATTTGATTCATATTTAAGTACATTGAAACTCAGTGCATGGATGAACACTATTTTCCTTTCATTTTAGCACAGAAACAAAATTCTCTGAATTTTGCAATAGGTTCTGTAAAATACATCTAAAGTTTTAGAACAGAAGAAATTCAAAACTGAATACTCTTTAAACAGTAAAACATTTTTTGGATTATGCATGGATGCAAAAACAAGTGAATATAGCTGACGTTTTTATAGAGGTAGATGATTAATGCACCATTCATCATTAAACTTTTCAGTCCTTTAACATTTGCAATAATGTGTAGAAAAATTATTGCCCACCTACTGTTTGTAGAATTACTAGAATATATATGTATATGTATATGATTGTATAATTATAATATATAATTAAAGCAAAGAAAGTAGATCAAGCAAGTAAATGCCATCTGCTCTAAAAGCAATAGATTTAAGGAAATGCCTGAGATCTTCCTGTAAGTATGAAACTTAATTTGTATTCCTGTGTATTTCCTGGAAGAAAAAGCCCAACTGAGCTTAAAAAAATAGCTGTAGGCAACATGTGTTACTCCAGATGTTGTTGAACTACAAATCCCAGCATTCTTACCATATTTCCTAGGGCCGCTGGATGTTATAGGTCAGCAACATTTGGAATTCAATAGGCTTCCTACCTCCATAGTAGAACTTGTGTTTCTTTGCAGACAGAAACTATACATCTATTTTAATAAACCAATAACCCATCACAGTGTGTACACACACACACACACACACACACACACACACACACACACACCTTTTCCAGGTTAACACTGATGAAGTTTCAAATTTTACAGGCCATCAGAGAATTAGTGCAATTTTTTTCCTCAAGGGAAAGGTAGTGCAAGAGACACTGTATAAACTGAATATGTATGAGTAGAGTTGTAAGTTATTTCATTAGTGGATAGAAATGGACAAGTCTTTGCTTAAGTTATAGGTGAACTAGATGTTCTTTTGTAATAGAACACTCATATATAGTTTGGGTGGGTGGCTCCAAACTCGATTGCAGAAAATACAATTTCAGCAACAGAGTAGAAATGCCTGGAATGCTCTACCTGACTCCATTGTTACATCCTCAAACCCCCCACAGTTTCATCGTTAAACTGTCTACCGTGGACCTCACCCCATTCCTAAGGGGTCTGTAAAGGGGGCATGCATACGCGTACAGGTGTGCTTACAAATGAATTTATTTGTATTCATTTCCTTTGTTCATGTCCATATCCATGTTCATATTCGTACCTGCTATCTTGTACATGTTTGACAAACTAATAAACAAACAAACAAACAAACATATATCCACAGGCAACATTTAGTGTCAAATTTTTGTGACTTTTTCTCCTTAGTCTAACAATACTTTCCAGTTGTGTGTCGAAAGATAAGATAAAAAGTGGATCAGTTTTTGTGATAGGCATAGATTGCAAACCATGAAAACAAAAATGGCATCTTCACACTTTTCTAAACAAACAAAAACTGTACTTTAAAACCCTGTCTGCCTGTTGGCACAGCACAAAAGCATACAACTCTAAAGTTGGAAAGAACCAAAAGGACTATGTAGTCCAATTGCCTTTAATATGTAGGAAAATCAATTAAACCATACATTTATTTATTTATTGTAAAGGTAAAGCATCCTAAATCAATGAACTGCTCAAGATGGCATATTGGATAAATCACAACGTAACAATAAAAGAAGTAAATAGCAAAGAAGTATCTAGGAAGTAGAACAAATTTGAAAAGAGCTTAGAACCCTGTGGCCAAGAAAGGTGGATGTAGATTCTCTTCTTAAAAAACCCCACAACTTTCTTAAGTAGGCTGCTCTGACGTTAAACCTATGTTGCTGTCATAATGTCTTTCTATCATTGCTGTATCCAGTTTGGATCTGGTTATAGATTTTTAAAAAAGTAAAATGTGGTTTTTTGGCCATTCAAACATTGTACGTCTCTGATAGTCAGGCACCAGAGGTCTCAGGTAATGTTAGAAGGGCATACTTCTAAATCACTCATGACTTTGTGACCTCCTGTCTAGCTTACTGCAATGTGTTCCACATGGGATTGCCTGTGAGGAGCATTCAGAAGCATCATCTGGTACAGAATGCAGCCACATGGGTAATAAATTGTGCTGGATATTCAGCACATATAACACCACTATTTCTTGGGATACAGTGGGTTGCCAGTGCATTTTCAGGTGCAATTCAAGGTACTGGTCACCTTTAAAACCCTTCATGGCTTGGGACCAACTTCTCCTCCCAGTTGTTTCTAAAAGTCCAATTCAGTCTGACAGGTTGGATGTGGTAAGAATCCCATCAGTGAAGGTATGCTGTCTGGTGAGACTAGGAGGGACATCTTCTCTTCTCTAGCCCTGGCCTTCAGAGCTTGTGACAATGACCGTGTTGGTCTTTTATAAGGTCTTGAAGAATTGGTTATGGATCCAGGCTTGAGGGCCCAAGTGTTAAAGTCCAGTTTCCTGGTTATGTTAACATCTATGGTTATTTTTTTTCTTGGCAATATATACAGTATATTGTTTATATTTAGTTTTAATTGATTTTATTATTGTTCACCACCTCAGTTGTTTGAGATGGATACAAATTAAATGAATGAAATGAATGAATGAACAAATGAATGCTTACAATTCAACAATTTCACCATCCAGACGATTCATGCAGCATAACTTGGTTAAATCAGAATTACTGTACTCATTAATGTTAAAGCATATGTGATTCTTTGTTTAGGTCTTGAACTTGCATGTACTGAAACTCATGCTCAAGAATTCTATATGTAATAAGAAAGACCTGTATACACACAGAGAGATCCTAAAATATAGTAAACAATTTTAAAAAAATCAATATATGGCAATTTTCCATGGAGCCAATAGTAATGGAAATGTTAAGGAGTGCCCGAAAACAATAACATCAAGAACTAGTAAATGAAAGGTCACTCTGTATCTCTGCTGGCCAATTTTAACTTTTTAAAAAAAGTTATAATCAGTCTCAAGCTGCAATGCATTAGATAAGAATAACCACTAGTAAGAATTTATTAAAAAAATGTATCTCAAAGTCTCAGCACCATCTGCAAGATATTAAATAGCGCTGTTATTTCCACATCAAATCTGTCCTTGAATGACTGCATTCCTGTTACAGCATTTATGATTTAGTTACATACTCAACAAGATTTGGAATATGGCAACTGCAAATGCTTGAGTAAGGAACAGACAATCCCAGAAAGAATTCTGAACAATTAAGGAAGGGTATCACTTGTACATTTACAAGAAGTGCTGAATGCAGCAGCATCCCTGCCAAGTACACACATCCTCTTGAGATTGCATTGTGAAATCACAGCAAACACCTTACTACATTCTATGAATCTGTGAAGTATAGGCTGCATTTTCTAAATGCATTCTTGAGCTTGTTTTGACTCCCATTCATTGCAATTAGATTTTGTCTTACAGTCTTTAATAGATGTTAGATTCATCCTCCTAGTGCCGGAGCATCTGGAAGACAGCCCTTCAGTGAAATTGGTTACAACTAAGAAATTTAAGTAGATACTAAAAAGATTCTAGTAGCATTGCTATTATAAGCACCAAAACGTAGATGCTATACATATAAAATCAAATAAATACAGTATGATCCATATGTGTGTCTGTGTGTCTGTGTGTATAAAATTAATTAATGATCCACCTAATCATCTGATAATTCTAAAGTTCTAAAAGAACATTTCAACATAAAATCAATATATAAAATCCAAGAACAAATCTATTGAGGATCTTCAATTCCCAAAACCTAGCAAAAGAGGGCATCCAAACAGCCTCCAAATCCAAACAGATTAAAAAGTTTAAGATCATTTTAAAATTCTATTTCTCAGGAAGAAAAAGATATCAATGTAATTTAGACCAAGTTTTTTCCCCCCGGTTTTACTCTGGTTGCTGCTATAAATAGTCCACTGCATAACCCCCTTTGAAAATCAAGAAACCAGTACTCCGTACCCAAGAAGGAAACATCTACTACAACGACATCAATTTACAGCCATTTGCCTTTGCAGATTAACTAGGATTTCCATAGGATCATCATGTTCACTTTTCATCTCTCAAGAAAAATCACTTTAACAGGTCCTATCCACTAATGTAGAAGTTAGATCTCCCAGTAGACTTAAATAATTTTAGGTCATGATGGGATTCTTTCACACTTATCCTAACTAGAATAATATAGAATGACTGATCTCTGGTCTTTGAGACAAAGTGACAAAGGTCCATCATTGCTAAACTCCTAATTTCCTAATAATGAGTGGGAAAAAGCATCTGAATATGTATTTAATCCAAATACAGCATTGCAAAATCAGGAGAAAATGCCATATTTAAAAGATAATTATATTCTTATTTTTACATTAGTTTATGCAGTATAGATAAGGTCAGTGCTCAAGCATTATTATCTTTCAGAGAGGATTGCAGGTCCTTTAGCACAATTATCACACTACACAATGTCATGTGCCTCTTATTGAAATGATCAACAAGATTAGCATTTATCATCCATAACTGATAATAAAATAACCTATACAATACACAGAGTCAGTGTTATACATTGTGGACAGAAGCCTACAAACCAATTTGTCAAGATTTCCCTGTTGGGGAAATGGAGGGTAGGGACGTTTTTAAGAATGATCAAGGAAGAGAACAAGACAAATATACATATAGAGTGTGTATGCATGTAGGTGTGTGTATATACATATACACATGCATAAAAATTAGACGTAAGTGTACATACTGTATTTTTTGGAGCATAAGACGCACCTTTTCCCCCCAAAAAACAGGGTGAAAATCTGGGTGGTCTTATACTCTGAATATAGCCCCACCCAGCTTCTCGAATAGAGGTTTCAGAGGCTGAAAAAAGCATCAGAAACAAAGCTTCAGAAAAGAAGCCTCCAAACAGAGCTTCAGAGGCTTTCTTTTCTAAAGCTCTGTTTTGGAGGCTTTCAGAGGCAGGAAAAAAAGCAAGGCACAGAGCTCACAACCAAGGAACCTGTTGCTAAAGTTCACCTCTGGGAACAGCTGATTGGGGGTATTCTGGGAGCCCAATCTACCTGTCAATCAGCTTTTTTCTTATTTTCTTCCCCAAAAACTAAGGTACTTCTTATACTTCGGTGTGTCTTATACTCCAAAAAATACGATATTTAAGGAACTGTACATGTAGCAAACACAGCTTGTTAACAAGTTTAAAAAGTAATATGCATCTAATAATCAGTTGTAAATAAATCACTGCACTAGAACACTTGTTTCTGTTATAGGCATACACAGACACATGTGAGATATCTCACAACCCTGGTTATGGCTTCCCTGAAGTTTCATTTCCCATGCTAAACCTTGGCAGATCAGTTTATGTTAACATGGATGGAAGAAGAGATGAAGTCTTTCTAAGAGACTTGTGTGGCTCCTCTTTGCTGTCTGAACATCTTTCTCCTACTCTGTAATGTTAGCTGCCATCATCTCACATCAAAGGACAATGTAGCAAACTGGCAAAACTGTGCAATAAAACAGTGGTCACCAACCTTTCCACTTTGGCAGCCGGGCGCAGGGAGAGGCAGAGGGGCAGGCATGCACATACCCACTTCGAGCGAGTGGAATTGAGCTTTGTGCAAGTGGAACTTCATGTATGAACGCAAGTGCCCGCCGCTCTCACAAGTGGAGCTGCACACATGCACTCACCCACTTTGTGCATGACCCAGTTCTGAATGGGACACGACCTAGTGATGGGTCATGGCCCAGGGGTTAGGGACCCCTGTAATAAAACAGCTCAGGAAATGTAGATCTGCCCCACCTATTTTTAATAGCCATGCCTGAAAAATAAAGACTATTTTAAAATCAAAATGGAGAAAGCAAAGCTGACTTTGTTACACTCCCTTGAACCCGTGCCCCTAGATTTCCTGAACTAGGCACATTATCCAATATCCTTCAGACAGTTTTTCAGGCTTCTGTCACAGTACATGCAATTCTAGCAGTACATGCTGGTATCCTTGCTATTTAAATTGAAAGAAAAAAACCTAGGGAAAAAAACGTTCGTCACGATCAGCCATAATACCCATTCTTTAACAAAGCTCAGCCACATTGTCTTACTTTTCTTTATCTTATTTTCCTTTGGCTGTACTGTTTACTGATTGACTGCTCTATTAGTTACTCTAAAAACTTGCCAGGTGTTAAATTAAACTTACTTGAATGAAATCCCTGGATTCTTGATTCCCTCCCTTTCTTCTTAAAAATAGGCATTGAGTTTGACCTGCTGCAGTCCTCTGAGACCTTACCTGTCATCCAAGTTCTCAAAAATAATTGCTAATGGTGCCAATCCCTTTTCCTCCTATCTGCTTTAACACTGGAAGATGAATTTCACCATAGGGCCTGAGGATTTGAAATATGCTTATATGAAACAGTTTTAACTGTTGCTTTCCCAATTCTATCTTTTGACTTTTCCAATTGTTAGCAAAATCCTGCAATGGGGCAAGTATTTATGTATTTCAATAATTGTTTTTAAATGGGATAGATAGAAGATAGATAGATATAGATAGATAGATAGACAGACAGACAGACAGACAGACAGATAAAAGAAAGATACATTCAAGTGTAAAAGGTATAACAACATAGTAGAATAAGTTGATAAAATATAACAAATTGAACACTGATTGTCCATCTTGTTTGCTGTATCTTTTTATCTATATTTTATATCTGGAACTTTATATTATTGTTTAATTGTGTGTCTGTGTATCTTATCCTTCTTTCACTGAGAACTGTTGTATACTGCAGCTATGAAAATGCCAATGCAGTTGTAGGCTTCTTCAACAGAGGGAATAGCAAGATTAGATAAATGTTAATTCTGCTTTATACTGCTTTGGTAAGATGACACTTGGAATAGCGCATGCAGTTTTGGTCATCATAATAAAAAAACTACGCTGAGAAAGAGTGAAGAGCAATTAAGGAGTGAAGACTAAAACATATGACGAGTGCTTGCAGGAATCATAACAGATGGAAACTTATCATGGAGAGATCCATCCTAGAACTAAGGAGAAAATTCCTGAGAATAATTAATCAGTAGAATGGTTTGCCTCCAGAAGATATGGGTGCTCTATTACTGGACTTTTTAAAGAAAAGATTGAACAGCCATTTATCCAGAATGGTACAGGGTTTCCTGCTTGAGCAGGGTTGGATTAGAAGATCTCCAAAGTCACTTCTAACTCTGTTAAATGCAAACTAGGTCATCATTATTAATCAACAAAATCATCTTCTTCTTGTGTCATATCCATCATCGAACTTTGGTGATCATGTTGGTGATCCTATTTTTATCAACAGCCGCATGAAAAAGTACTGTTGAATTTTGTCCAAACCAGTCCCTTAGATTTTGAAGCCATGATTTTCTTCTTCTGCCTGGACCTTGTTTGCCTTCTAACTTTCCTTGGAGGATTAAGTGAAGTATGCCATATTTTTCTGGGTGTCGCACAGTGGTAGACTGCTACTGGTGTGCCCCGGATCGGGCGAACCGGTAGTGGCGCCAGCAGGAGGCTCCGCCCACCCATCCGGACGCTTCTGTGCAAGCGCATGCGAGCACGAGAGAACCGATAGCAAACTAAATTGAAAACCACTACTGCTGTTGCATCACATGTCCAAAATATTCTAACTTTCGCTTTTTTATGGTTTTGATGATTTCCCTTGGCTTTCCCAGGTGGCTTATCACTTCCTCATTTCTGATTTTGTCAACCCAACTTATATGTAACAGCCACTGGTAAATCCACTTTTCAAATGCTTCTGGACTCTTCAAGTGGCTTTCTATCAGAGCCCAACACTCCACCCCATAGAGCAGGATAGAAAAAATCAACAAAATAATACATTTAAATCATTTCTCCCAGTACAGCTAAATTGCAATAAATATAATAAAATTATTACAATGATTTGTGTTTCAAGTGGGAAGAGTTTATTCAAAATACACAGAAAAAAGATGTAGCTGCTTTAATGAGTTTCTTTCAATTGCTGTATTTGTGTAGCATGTTTCAAAGGACCATTTCCTAAAAAATCCAAATTACTACACAGCCTTAAATAAACTTCAGTGAGACTGAATAATTCTATCTGGAAAGACTGAATCTTAATCAGGTAATGTAAATTAAGCAATCTTCACACACACATGCTCCTACTTAGATATGATATAGAACAAATAAATAAATGCATGATTAAATGTATGCAAAACCTTAAAGAAACAGTCACTACACAGTAATGGGAAGAAATAATGAATAAATGCATAAAATTTAATTCGAATTATAATCTTAAAGAAAACTGGTATAAAATGTTTTACAGATTGTATATAACTTCATTAATAGGTTTCAGTGTAGGCAAAACATATAGTAACAAATGGAAATGCCATGAAACAAAAATAACATTTTACCACATGTGGTTAACATATTAAAAAATCCCTGAAGTAAAATTTAGCACATTTAGAAAATTTTAAATTTTAAATTTCTAAATCATTAAATTTGAAATGAAATCACAATATTTTACTAAGTATAATCCCAGAATATACTGAGATCCATGCTTATAATAAAATTGAAACTAGAATGCTTTCCGTACATATCAAGGGAAATACAAGAGGTTTAATGTTTATAAACACTGCAAAATGACCAGGTTTCAAAGAAGAGGGAAGCTACAGATAAAAACTGGAAAAGTAGAGAACAAGAATGCTTCAAATATACCTTATCCACCCATGTATCTCACTCTTTCTCCACTGAGAATGCTTCCATAAGATTTTCCCACCCAAAAGATTAAGGAGATGCCACAAAAATGGGGACAATGAACCTTATATATCTACCTCTACAGCAACAAAAATAGTTGGAAAAAGCAGCTAACTGTGATCGACAAAGCAACATCTGAAATGCAGAGAATTGGTTAAGCATTTTAGTATTTTTATTAATCTGCTGCTCCTTGTGATTGCATTACAGCAACAAATGACACATGTGCATATATTGTACATATCCACGTATCATCTAATTTTGCCCTAGTTGGCCTGGACATGGTTAGTTTTACCTAAAAGAGTATGGAATGCTTTCGTTTAAACCATTTTACATGTTTTCAGATGTTCAGGTATTCATTCACAATGATGAAAATCCTTGAAGCTGATAACAATGCCACATCACTGGGTTTAATGTTTGTGGGGAAAACAGAGATAGATAAATGTGCAGGAATTAATACCATGTCAAAATCTGTCTTCCAATTTTCTGAAAGATTTTGCTGTCTTTGAGAGGTTTCTATTTAACTTTGTCTTCATACCGCAGCTATGGGATGAAAAAGAGGCTAATGAAAACAAGATCTGATCAAGTGTAAGTCTCTCTCTCTCTCTCTCTCTCTCTCTCTCTCTCTCTCTCTCTCTCTCTGTGTGTGTGTGTGTGTGTGTGTGTGTGTGGGTGGGTGGGTGCATGTGCATGTGCATGCATGGATCTGTCTTATTTATTTCCCTGTTATGCGAAATGTCCCAGATAATTTGATTCTTATTGATAAATGCTACTCTTCCAAGTATTATACACATGGGGAGATGTCATCTACCTTAAGCAGCATTCCTGGTGCCTGATTAAGCTTTTTGCTTAATCAGAGTTGCTTGTCTATTTGCAGACTATACACAATGCTTCAAATAGTTAGCCTCCTATTTCTTTATAAGTAGCAGGAAGGACTTCAATTCAATAAGGTTTCTGAGTGACTTTATATGAGATTTTCTCATTCTGTGCCTCCTCCTCTTCCTCCTCCTCCTCCTCCTCCTCCTCATCATCTTCAAAAAATCTGTTCAAGTAGAATTCAACTCCTGGTGACTTTGTGGGCAAACTGATGTATGATAGATTTTTTTTGGGCAACTGTATGAAAGTGGCTCACTATTGTCCTGTTCCAAGATTTTTCAAAAATCTTTCCAGTCTAAGATTTCCTGTTGTTTCCCATTCAAATGCTAATCTAACAATTCTTAGCTTTTCTTTTGACATGGCTAAACTTCACTAGATGCTGCCATCTAGCTCAGCATCCAACACAAAGACATTTTAAAGTAACTTCTACAAAGCATACTTCCGTATAAATTAGCTGTATTGCAGACCATCAAACAGTATGCAAATATGCCATTTATGAAGGTGAAGTTTAGAATACTTATTACTATTTACTAATATTATTCTCACCTCGAGTCAAAAAGGATAAGGAAAACAATATCAATCGAGAATGTCATTAACAGAGTAAAATCAAAAGGAACACAGGAAAGGGGAAAAGGGAAAGAAAGGGAAAAAAGGGAAAGAAAGGAAAGGAAAGCTGTTTAAAGAAGATTTAAGAAATCACAGAAAATGTTACAAGTAGCAATACTCAAGAGGAATAACAGAAGAGATGTAATAGAGACAACAGAGATTAAAGGAAAATGAAAAAGCTTTACTGAAATGGGTTATATAATGTCAGATGCACCTGTGGAGGTAAAATGTATTCTGGAACCAACGTCACAGTAGGCAATGGACCAGCTAGGAAATAGAAAAGCACCAGAGCAGATGACATATCCATTGACCTGTTTAAAACTGCATGAGAAAACGCAGTTGAAGTGCTAATAGCTCTGTGTCAGCAAATATGAATTAGGCTGAGTGTCCTAGAGACTGGAAAAGATTTGTGTTTGCAAATAGAGAAAAAAGAAGATGCAAGAAAATCACAAACAAGTGCAATCATTCCTCACCCAAGAAAAGTTTTGCTGAAGTACTTACTATGAAGAATATAGAGAAAAATGGCAAAAGAACAGGAATGTTTTAAAAAAGACGTACGTTCAGTTAGCTAAGAAAAGATGAACAGCGGACCACCTAAGGGAATGAAAAAGTAGATTTCTCTTTCTTCCTTTGACTTCAGCAAGGCCTTTGATTATGGAGATCACCCCAGAATGTGGAACACAGTAAGGTTAATGGTGTTACCAGAACCTCTGATTATTTTTCTGGAAAAAAAATCTTTCAAGGAATAAATAGCTATTCTAAGAATTGGAGTAGTTCAGAATAAGAAGAAAGTAAGATATGGGTGCATGTTATCCCACATTTATTTAACTTTACACAATTACTCTACTATAAGATTGGAAGAAACAACAACTGGAATTAAAATTACAGACAGATAATGCCTATGCTACCACCTTGATAGTTAAGGATATAGAAAATTTAGAAGAATTAAAATAAAAATAAAAAAAGAGCAAAACATGGAGGAAGTGGATCCAATTTCAGTGGCTTACACATGGCATTAAGAATAATTTGCTTAATTCTAGTTCACCAAGTAAGCTGTAATAATAGAGCATTGTAACCCTGTGGTATGTACAATTGTAAACAAAGCAAAAATGGTTGTATCCACAAAACATTTAGAACTAAAACCGAACAAACTACATAATCGATTAGCGATTGTGAGTCAATTCTTTTGTTTTGCATGAGTTAAATATGGGTGCTATTTTTAGTTTCTCGCAAAATTCAGTTAGGTTACACAGATTTATTTACTCATTATGCATAGAATTAGATATTTTTGGGATATTCGTTTATTTGATTTTTTTAAAAAGCCCACCTTTATTACATTATAAGTAATTCAAGGTGGTGAACATACATCATACTTCTTCCTCCTATTTTCCCCACAATAACAACTCTATGAAGTGAGTGGGGCTAAGGTGAGTTACTGGCCTCAAGTCACCCAACTGGCTTTCATGCCTAAGGCAGCAGTAGAAGTCAGAGACTACTGGTTTCTAGCCTACCAGTGAATCAACGTTGAAGGTAATAAAATGAAAATATTGACTCTATAAATATTTTTAAACTTAAGGTTGAATGAAATCTTTGAAGAAATTGGAGGAAATTAGTTTTTTAAAGTAAATCTTCCAAATCGGAATTGAATTGATTTTTTTTTTAACCAAAGCTTCACGAGACTTCACAGTAACACCTCCTTTAGATTCAGTTTCTCCCTTCAGTGTGTTATTGTTAGCACTAAGAAATTATGGAGAGATTGCTGGATTTGTCTGAACCGCCCCATAAAAATCCAGACAGAAATCAGCATTTCAATTATAAATAAACCTCATCACTGTGTAGCTTTCCACTATCATCAGCACGCTAATGAATTTACAGAGGTAAGTTGTTTACATCATCTGTAATGTCAGCTGAGTGCCAGGTTGGGCAAATAATTACAGCAAGAGAAGCTTCCACTTTCTGAAACAGCTTTGATTACCCATTAAAAGTGGGAGCCAGTGAATGTCAGGAAATTAGCAAAAATTAGCAAATTGGCTTAATTCGTTTCCTTTTTTTTTTTTTTTTTTGCATTGCTAACAGACATCTTTAAGACAACTTACCTTGGTAATGTTTGGACAGGTTGATACTGGTATAAATAATCCCATTGATAATCAAGCCCAGAATTATTAATATTGAACCTTTATTGTTGCAAGCCGATTAAAAAAAATCTATTAGTATCCCATTATTCCTGGCTGGTCACTATTCCTAATCTGAAATAAGTGCATGGAAGGACTATTTCTGTTACATCTTCCCTTGGGTTTTAACTGAAACATGAAAAGGCAGACATGTTGTAGACTGGTTACAATTACAGACTGAACATTCTCAATTACCTATTATTAGAACTAGGAGAAGTGCAAGTTTTCATGCTTCACCTAAGAAATTTCTCAAACGTATTTTCTCCTCTGAAGATCTCCCCCTCAATTATTTTTATTGAACTGAATAAAATTAAAATTAATAGCGGTGTCCCCCAAGGCGGCGTTCTAGGACCAGCACTCTTCATACTATACATAAATGACCTTTGTGATCGTATTATAAATAACTGCGTTTTCTTCACCGATAATGTAAAACTATTTAACACCACCAACAATACTGCTACCCTTCAAAAAGACGTTGACTTTGTGTCGGAATGGTCAAACAATTGGTAACTCCAAATCTCAACCAACAAATGCTCTGTCTTACATAACCAGAACACAAAATACAAGCTGAGTGGACACGACCTTGTAGATGACCCTCACTCTGTCAAGGACTTTGGAATACTCATATCAAATGATCTAAGTGCCAAAGCCCACTGTAACATCATCGCCAAAAAGTCATTAAGGGTTGTAAACCTAATCGTGCATAGCTTCTTCTCCAGTAATATTACACTACTAACCAGAGCATACAGAACATTTGCTAGACCAATTCTCAAATACAGCTCATCTGTCTGGAACCGCACTGCATATCGGACATTAATACAATCGAACGTGTCCAGAAATATTTCACAAGAAGAGTCCTCCTCTGCTCACAACATGCCACCAGATTTGAAATTTTGGGCTTAGAAAATTTAGAACTACATCGCCTTGGGTATGACCTAAGCATACTGTAGCTCATAAAATCATTTGTTACAATGTCCTACCTGTCAATGATTACTTCAGCTTCAACCACAACAATACACGAGCACACAATAGATACAAATTTAAAGTGAACCGCTCCAAACTCGATTGCAGAAAATATGAGTTCAACAACAGAGTGGTCAATGCCTGGAATGCACTACCTGACTCTGTGGTTTCATCCCCAAATCCCCAAAATTTTAAGCTTAGACTGGCTACTGTTGATTTCACCCCATTCCTAAGAGGTCTGTAAGGGGCGTGCATAAGAGCACCAGCATGCCTACCATCCCTGTCCTAATATTCCCTTTAATTGTATTCATTTTATGTATCCAGTTCATGCTTATACTTATATATATTATCTAATACGTACTCAACAAATAAATAAAATAAATAAAAATAAATAAATAACAGTTAAAAAATGCAAAAGACACAATCTACTTTACAATATTTTGCTGCTACTCTGTACATTTCCAGCATAAATCTAAGTAATGCATAAGAGATATGAAATTACAGTTGTGTTAGACCACACTTCTGTTCCTGAGAACAGACTTTTCCTTTCTTATCTTCCTGCAGTCTCTTCCTTTTAAATCTGCTCTTGGTTAGATTTGAAGAAAACTCAATGGGTGTAATAGTATGTGGAAATTACCTTGGGAGACAGGAAGAAGAGCTACAGCTAAGGGCAACAATCAGATAAGAGGCAAACTGACCCTCAGCAGGAATGTGTGTGTGGCAAATGACTCAGAAGAGAAAAGATGATGGACTTCTCTCTTTATGCCTCTCCCTCCGGGAAGTATGTCGAGCTGTGACTAGGCTCGACACTCTTCCTAATTTGGGGGCATCAAAATATGAGGGGGAGATGTACTTTCAGACTTGTAAGATTGATATCAGCCTTGCAAGGTAGTCCATACAAGAAGCACACCAAGGTGAACTGATTCTACTTTATTGCAAATTGCACTAACCAATCTTGCAGGTCTCCCAGAATGTGTCCGTGTGTGTATGTATGTGTGTAGATAGACAGACAGACAGACAGACAGACAGAGTTCTAAACTAAGAATAAATATAAATTTGGAATATAGAAACTTTTACAATGAGATTTTTAATTAAAACTAAAATAGATCAGTTTTAGTTTAGCAAGATATAACAAAGATAAATAATTTAAACTTTTAAGAACTGGACACTAAAAAGGATTAAAGATTCTACCTAGATGTAAAAAAAGCTTGCCTTTTGTGTTAATTAATTGGGATATACAAAATGTTACAAAATTTTATAACACTGAAAATATTAAAGGAGGCTTTTGAGGAATGTAACTAGAAATTAGTAGCTACAATATCAACAATGTCAGTGATCATGTCTGCTTCAATAGATAGACTATGTCCAAAAGATGTTATTGAACACATGCCAGATGTTGAATAAATTTTATCTGAAAAGATAGAATTGGTACCCAAAGTGGATTTACAATGACAGACCGAAAGAGAAACTTGAAAAAGGATATGTTACTGGATATACAAAAGAAACTGTCTGATATTTACAAATGATAAACTAAGAAAGTGATAAGAACATTTTTTCCAATTTTATTGGATTTACAAAAGAGGCTTTTTAAAGAAGAACTAACTGTGATGGGATAAAGAAAAAATAAAAATAAACCAATCCTACAATAACATTTAAATGAAATTATAATGGAAGGCCGACAAAACTAAAGATTAAGATTATTAGAAGTAAAATCAAGGAAGATAAAGTTGGTTTATTTGATCAAGATACAATGTTATTACTGGCAATCTTATTTCTGGTCTTATGGACTTTTTCTGACACCAGGACTAAAAGATGACATTTTATGGATTTACTTATAGGTAAGAGATGGGATATGGAATGAAGAGATAATTGTTTGTAACTTAAAGGAGATGAAGAGGCACTAAATTTGTGTATACTTGTGAAGATTCTTTATATATTTCATTTATCTTTATTATATTCTTATTTTTCTTTTTCTTATCTATTTTTTTTACTTTTTCTCTTCCCTTTCTTTAAGTTTAATTTGTTTTAGATTTTACTATTAAAATAAAATCTGTATGTACACACACACACACACACACACACACCCCAATGGGTTGCAAGAGAGTGAGAGAGAATTATGCCGCTGAATGATGCCATTTTTTTGATTATGAAGATGATACCCGATACCTTTCAAAGGCTTTTCATTTTGAGGGGTAGCACAGCTATGGATATATTAAATATAATCACTTGGCTTCTCAGTGATGTATATATCTATGTGGCAACACTAAAATTTGCCAGACATTAAGGATGGCAGAATAAAGGGGGAAGAAGCCTACACCCGTGATGATGAACCTATGGCACGGGTGCCACAGGTGGCATGCAGAGCCGTATCTGTGGGAATGCGAGTGTTGCCCTAGCTCAGCTCCAGCACGCATGCACACTCCGGCCACCTGATTTTTGGCCCTTCCGGGCCCACCAGAAATCAGGAAACAGGCTGTTTCCAGCCTCCAGAGGGCCTTCGGGGGGATGGGGAAGGCAGTTTTCACCCTCCCCAGGCTCCTGGAAAGCCTCTGGAGCCTGGGGAGGGCGAAAAACAGGCCTACCAGGCCCAGCGTGCCAAACGCAGGGGGAGCACAGGGGGGTGTCACCCACGTGTGTGGGGACAGGGCGCATTGAATTATGGATGTGGGCACACATGTGCACAAACCCCCTGTGCTCCCCCCACTTTTGGCATGTGATGGCAAAAAGGTTAGCCATCACTAGCCTACACCATCTTCTTTCTATCATATACAGTAACTTCACCCAGACACACACGTCAGATTTGAGGGTGATAAACTGAGGCTCGGAAGAGAACCAAATAAACAGTTCCAAACTGTAACATGGTGCCCTGAGTCATACAACAAGCTCATAAGAGTGCTGCAAGGGGTGTGTATGTGTGTGTGTGTGTGTGTGTGTGAGAGAGAGAGAGAGAGAGAGAGAGGGAGGGAGGGAGGGAGGGGGAGAGGGAGAGGGGAAGAAGAAGAAGAAGAGGAGGAGGAGGAGGAGGAAGAGGAAGAGGAAGAAGAAGAAGAAGAAGAAGAAGAAGAAGAAGAAGAAGAAGAAGAAGAAGAAGAAG
>WNWU01000007.1:10615700-10626414 GCA_012654045.1 Ptyas mucosa | reverse complement strand
ATAATAATAATAATAATAATAATAATAATAATAATAATAATAATAATAATAATAATTGGCAGGAACCACATTATGATTCTTTTTCCTTCTTCTTTTTACGTACTCAGCCACAGAGAGATCAATGGCTCACTCATAAGAGAATTGTTATTTTCCACTCACTCTCTTTGTCTATTCTGTTCAATTGCTGCAACTAATCTCTGCAGTATTGTGACTTTTATAACACTTATAAACTAAAGTCAGGTTTTTATTATACAAATTGAAGGCTTCTTAAATACTTCTCAGAATTTTTATTACTAATGCATAACAATCAACACATATCTTATCTAAGACTGTACAATGCTGTTTCTTTACCTACCTTGCTCAAAGGAACAGTACAGATAGAAATTGGACTTATAGCTGCACAGCGATAACACAGGAAAATTTGTATTAGATGGTTCTTTCCTATGAGATCTCTCTCTCTCTCTCTCTTATCTATTATCTATCTATCTATCTATCTATCTATCTATCTATCTATCTATCCATATCCATCCATCCAATAAAAAAGATTCAACAGAATCTAGTTTACCCTTCTGTGTAGATGTGGCCAATGTTTTAACTTTATGATTTTTAGGATTAGAATTTTTTCATGTATTTTAACAAGAATTGGAAACTAGGGGGATTGTAAACATAAAATGTAAGATGATTGCTAAGAAAAATGAGTCTCAACAAATCTATAAACCATATTGGTTTTATTCTGCAAATTCCAGGTTGCCTAACTCTAACCAATTATTCCATGTATTTTACTAGGACTCAAAATTAGGGGATTGTAAATGTCAGTGGTGGGATTCAACCGGTGTAACAACTGGTTCACTGAGCGTGTATGCAGTCCATTAGAAAAGACCATTACAAGCAGTGTTAAAAGCACTAAAAACAGCCGAGGTGCAGCAATCTGTTCCGCCACGCCAATCAGCTGGGCTTCAAATGAGTGAAATAAAGGTAGGTATAGTGCAGGGGCAGCTGGCCGGGTCCAGCTGATGGTTGGAGCGAACCGGTTCGCTCTCAGCTGATCGTCAGAGCAAACGGTTAGCCCAAACCAGACCGAATAGGCTGAATCCCACCCCTAGTAAATGTATGAGGCTTCCTAAACATAACAAGCCTCTCTGAATTGCTCAGTGATATTTGTTTTCCATTATATATTCATGGGAGCCTGACAGTAATGCCAAATAGATTTCCAACTCAATGGGATTTTTCCAAGTATTTTACAAAGAATTGAAAATTAGTAGCATTGTAAATGTAAAATGGCTCTGAAACATATTGAGCTTCTATTAACCTCTTCTCCATATTTGTTTTTCTCTGAGAAGTCAAGAAAGCCTAATGCTAAAACTAACACTAACTTTAACCCTGAATATATTTACATCCCAATAATATCTTTCCATGTACTTTACCAGGAATCAAAAATTTGTGGGAGTATAAAAGTAAGGGGCAAAACAAGCTTCTCTGAATTTCTCAGTGATGTTTTTCCTCCCAAAATTCATGGGAGTTTAACTCCAATTCTAAGCAAATTTCCATCCCAACAGGATTTTTCCATGTATTTTACCAGCAGTTGGGAATAAGGGGGATTGAAAATATAACACTCCTACTAAGAATAATGAGCCTCTACAAATCTCTTGGCCATGTTGTTTTACTTGATAATTCAAGGAAGGCTAACCCTAATTGTAACCCTAATCTTAATTGCAATCCCAGCCCTAACACTAACCCTGAATAGGTTTCCATCCCATTAGGATTTTTCCATGTAGTTTTCTAGGAATTGAATAGTAGGGGGATTATAAATGTAAGAGGCCGCCATGCCTAACTAGCCTCTGCAAACCTCTTAGTGATGTTTGTTTTCCTCTCTGAATTTAAGGGAGTCTAACCCTAAACCTAAGTGAATTTTCATCCCTCCCTTCTAGCACTGAAGATGTTACCTAGTAAAGTAATGAAATCTGCAGGCAAACAACCAAGTTCATAGAGCACCAAGGACCCCACAGTTCAACCCTAAAATAAATATATTTTGTTCAAATTTAAATCACAGTTAGTGAAATATATAAAGAGATAATATAAAGAATTTCCGCTATGGACTTCCAGATGTTTTTTAGATTGGTTGTTTACTTGCAGATACAGTATTTCATTACCCAGCTATGTAACATCTTCAGTGCTAGAAGTGAGTAGCATTTGTTCTGTTTATATACATGGGTATCCCACCAAAAGTGACAGGAAACGCTAACAAATTGGCATTTGAAACAACTAAAGCAAAATGTAGTTAAAACCATGTTTCTCTTGTACCTTGTCTATCTGTTATCTATGAAATACAGCTTGAACCTACAACATTAACTGATTTTATAAAAAATTGTCCTGTTTACAGAACAAAGTAACTATCTTGAATTCCTGTAGTAGAGAAGAGAATAACTGTTCTAAAGAAAACCTTTCTTATTTGACACAGAGGACACGGGATCTCTCTGGAAAAAATTTACTCCCCCTGATATTTTGTGAACACTTGAATTTGTTGAATGTTTCCAAGGATCGGTCCCAAAGAATCCCAACACGAGGTTTCCTTTTTAAGAATGTTTATTAACTCATGTGTCTTCTCTTACAGGAGAACATCTGGAATAACGCATGTACACCTTGGGCATGACCTTATATACCCTGGAGGCGGGGTCAAGGTAAGGAGGGGTCAAGGGAAGGGTCATGGTAGGGAGCATGAGGGGTAGGTGGTTTAACCCTTTTCCTGCCAGGATGGTCTAGGCATTTCCCACGTAACAAATCCCCCTCTAAATGCCTACCATCCGAGAACAATTCAATGCTTGTTGATTGAATTCCCAGTTTCAATGTGAGATATGAATGTTGCTTATTCTGTAATGGTTTTGTCAATATATCTGCTATCTGTTCAATGGTGTCACAATGTATTGCTTTTATAAAACCTATTTCGGCCAATTGTCTAACGTGTTTGTATTTTATGTCTATGTGTCTTGAACGCTGACCTACTGCATCAGCTACTGATATATCTATTGCTGCTTTGTTATCTTCGTGTATGGTAATGGGGTAGGTTGGCTCAGCCCAGATGTTGCTTAGTAGGTCATCGAACCATACCAGGCTGTTGGCTGCTTTGGATAAGCAGATATATTCTGCCTCTGCGGTTGAGGTAGCTACCAACACTTGTTTCCCTGTATACCAATATACTGGACATTCGTTGATAAAGAAAATGTAACCTGAGGTACTTTTTCTACTTTTGGTATCTCCGCCCCAATCAGCGTCTGCGTAACATGTCAATATGGGTCCGTTGGATTTTGTGGGTTCTAATCTTAGATAGGCATCTGGATTGTATTTCAGGTATCTGAGTACCCTTTTTACCCCCTCCCAATGATAGTTAGTCGGTTCACTTACATGTCTTGACAATAGGTTAACTGCAAGTAGGATGTCCGGTCTGGTCCAATTTGCTATATATAGGAGAGACCCTATAACTGACCTGTACAAAGTGTTATCTTTAAATGATTCACTTTCCTCATACATATGTTTCACAAAGTCTATCTGCATTGGGGTTTCACATGGTTTTGCTTCCCCCATGTTGCATTTGTCTAATAATTCTATTATTTTCTCCTTCTGTGACAATCTGAACCCCTTATGTGTCTTTGTTATCTGTACTCCTAAGTATTTGTTGACTCTCCCCAGAGTCTTTAATGTGAAGTGTTTCTCTAGCCCTCTTGCAAAATCATCACACTTGTGTTTGTGAGGCCCAAAGTACAGAATGTCATCGACATAAACAAGTACATATTCAGTAGCTGTACCTTCCCTTTTGGTAAAAAAACACATGTCGGCTGCGGTTGCAATAAACCCCATGTCCTTGAGCACCCTGGTGAGGCCCTCGTACCATCTTTTCCCCGACTGTCTTAAACCGTACAGGCTTTTGTTCAGTTTCCATATACTTCCTTGTTGCGTGTCTCTACCGGGGGCTGCCTTTACGAAGATTTCTTTGTCCAGCTCCGCATGCAAATAGGCAGTTTGTACATCGAACTGATATACCTCTAAGTCCAATAGTGATGCTATGACCAGGGCGCACTTAACACTCTCAGTCCTGACCGTAGGTGAATAAGTGTCTGTATAGTCCTCGGCATACTTTTGAGCAAAGCCTTGTGCCACCAACCTGGCTTTGTACAGTGTTTCTTGGTTTTCCAGTTCCTTAATTTTATATACCCATCTTGTTCCTATGGCTGTTTTGTCTGCTGGTTTCTTAGCAGGTGTATATACATTTAATTCTCTTAGACTGGCCATCTCATTGTCCATGGCTTTGCCCTTTCCTCTGGTGGCAGTCTGACTACTTCCCTGTATGAGTTGGGTGTGACACTACCTGTGTGCACTGACATTACATAGTCTTCTAATTTCTTTGGTGTTTTGTTTCTGTTGCTCCTGACTGGTCTACTGGGTGGTGTATCTGCATTGTGCATGTACCTTGCTTCCTTCTGTGTTAGCGTATCTACCTTGATGATGGGATGCCCTTCTTTCCATTCCCTAGCATCTATTTCCTGTCTCTTGGGTTTTACTTCTGATTTCTCTTCCCTTACTGTGGTGCTACTTTTATCCTCATCCTTGGATGTATGTTTGTCTCCCTGCATATGTAATGTCTCATTTAAATGTATCTTGGACCAGTTGGTATTCTCATGGAAGGTTGCCGTCCTGGATATCACGAACCTGTTGTTTTTATCGATGAACCTATACCCCTTAGTTCCCGTCTCATACCCCATAAATAATAATCTTCTTGAAATTTTGTCCCCTTTGTGTCTCAATTGTTTGGGGATGTGCACATCAGTAGTGACCCCAAATATGTGTAGGTGATCTATTTTGGGTTTCCTGTTATATACTATTTCATATGGTATTTTATTGACTATACTAGACCATAGTCTGTTCAAGGTATAGTTCGAATAAGTGAGCGCTTCTGCCCAGAATTGTTGCCCAAGACCCGCATCCTCTAGGGCGCATCTGGTCATCGTTTGCAGTACCCCATTTTTTCTTTTAGATACCCCATTCTGAAAGGGCGAAAAAGGGCTAGATTTAAAATGTAGTATCCCGTGATCTTTCAGCCAATTGGTAAAATCCCTGGACAAAAATTCTGACCCTCTATCGGTCATGACTTGTTTTATTTTTACATTATGTTGAGTCTCTATCCTTTTATAAAATTCTTTGAATTTTTGAAATGTCTCCCCCTTGTGGTTGAGTGTGTAGACGAAACTGTACCTACTGTAATCATCTACAATTGTGAGAAAATACCTTTTTTTGTATTTAATAGAGGGTCTCATGGGCCCAACTAGATCCATGTGTACCAATTGAAAAATTGATTCTGTTGTACGCGCCCCCTTTTTTGGTTTTGGTTTTGTTTTCATTTTTGAACTTTTACAAATAGAACATTCCAGATAATTTTTACAATTCTTTATTTGAAGTCCATTGGTACATTAAATCATTTTCTGTATAACTGGGAAGCTGGCATGGCCTAGCTTCCTGTGAAGTAGGTGGGCGCAATTGTCGTGTATGGGTTTCCCTATCTGTAATTTTTCTCTGTGTGTCGTGTTTTCCTCAGTGCCTTCTGAGCTGTCCCCCTCTATCTCTGCATTGTTTTCCTCACAGACTTCTCCATCATTGGTATGTGTGTTTATGTTGGTTTTGCCTTTTTCTTCTGGCTGGAGATATGCTAGTTCCCCACTAATAATGACTGTGCTTATTTTCTTATTGTTCTTTGTCATGTGTATTCCCTCTTCTCCAAATGTGGTTCTGACTCCCATGTCTCTGACTAGTTTTATTGTGGCTAGAATATTATGGGGTATCTCAGGGATGAGCAGTACCCCCTCTACTTTCCCTAGGCCTGCTATATGTGTGTCCCCTCTGCCTGTTACTAGTACTTTGTTCTGATTTGCCACCTTTATGTGGTATCTCTCTTCATTAAAAGATGAGAGTATTTCTCTGTTGTTAGTTGTATGATTAGTGGCTCCCGAGTCGATGAGCCACATACTCCCTCTTTCTGTTTGTGTCAGTGTACCTTTGTGTTCTCCAAGGCCATACATTGACCCTGAGCTATCATTTCTGAAGTTGTCCCTTTTTGTTCTGCTGTCTCTTGAGCTATGTGACTCTCTTTTTCTGTATCTATCTTCTGTAGTGTATCTGTCTGGTGTTCCTGACCTCCTTCTATGTCTATCTCTGGAATAGCTACTCCTCCTGTCCCTTGAGTTCTGAGGGCAGTCTCTTCTATAGTGGTTCCTGGAACCGCATGTATAGCATTCTGGTGTGTCTTGCCCTCTGACCTGAAACTCTACCTTTTTTACTGCTCTGTTGCTTGTGGATTTGTCCCTCCTATAACTGTCTTCGGCTATTAACTTGTTTGTAAGTGTTTCTAGTGGTATTTTTTCTATGCTGAGGCTGTCTATTTGTATTATGAAACTTTCCCAGCTGGGGTCTAAAGAATTTATTATGATGCTTTTCATGCTCTGGTCTGTTATGGCTTCTCCCCTTTGTGCAAGCTCTGCTCTAATGCTATTCAGGTTGACTATGTGTTCACCCATGAGCGTGCCTGCCTTCAGTTTTGCTGAATGAAACTCCCTAGATAATTTTGTGGTTGTGGCTGCACTCTTGATGTGGAAGAGTCTAAATAATTTCTGCACTATTTCTGACACTGTCATGTAGTTGCCTAAGCTAGGGTAAAGGGAAGGGGATATACTAGCAATTAGTAAATAATAGGCTTTGTGGTGTAAACAATCCACCTCATATGTCCATGGCCTTCTGGGAGGATCATCCACTAAATATAACATTTCTTCTCTAAGAAAAATTAATTGTAAGCTTTGGTTCCAGTCCAAAAGGTTAGTCCCATCTGGTCTGAGTTTACTAAAGTCAGTTGGCAAAGTCAGGGAACTGTGTGTAATGTTATTCACATTCAGTCGCTGTCCATGTTTTTTAAGTTGAGGGAACTCGCAATATGGCTTAGGGATGCCTGGTACAGCTCTGTACTGACTTGTCTCTATTTTTTCTCTATTTTCTCCCATAGGCGGATACTGCGCATGCTCCGGTCTCATTCTTCGCTGGCAGTCGAGGTGGAAGGAGCTCTCGTCCATGGCTCCCTGGTGAAGGCCCCAGCCGGGGTGATGAGTCCAGGGCTCGGCCTCTGCTGGTCTCGTCCGGCGCTGGTCCTGCATGAAGTCGTCCTGGGTCCCCTGGAAGCCTCCGAAGCAGTCCGGGTGAGTCTGCGGCCCAGCGAAGTTCGCCTGGATGTCCTGCTGTTGCCGGCCGTGGTCCGCGAAGACGGGATAGCTGGAGGTCGCCGCGAAGCTCACCTCTGCTGGATGTCCTGGGTGTCTTGGGTCCATTCTCCGGTCGGGTAAGTATGTCGCGATCCCCCTGGGTTCTGGTTCGAGTCTCGCGAAAGGCGCATAGGGGTCTCCGGTGAGCGATTGCGGCCATGGTGCCCAGTTGCATTTTTCATTTGGGTCCCCCAGTGCATAGTTGTTGTTTTTTGGCGTGTTTCGTTGTTGCATGTGGTGTCTAGTGGCCTTATTTTGTTTTTGTAGGCCGCGTTGAGTAGCCACTTGGCTTTGTTTATTTCTTCTTCGGTTGGCAGTCTAGGTTGCCCCTCATCCCATTCTAGCTTGTTTTTGTTGTAGTTTTTTTCTTTTATTTTTGGGTTTTTATTGTTGGGGTTCGGGCAGTTCTCGTTTCCCGCCGAGAAATTCAAATCTCGGCTTCCTATTGGTGAGTGGTCGGCCATCTTGGGTGACGTCAGTTCAAAAGATGGCCACCAGGGGGAGAGGAATTTTTCCTCTTCTGAATCTGAATTTAGTGGGGTATCTGGGCACCTTTTGCCTACCGTGTCTTCTTCTTCTTCGCTCCCCATCTCGTCTTCTCCTCCATTGGTCGCTGCTCCATGGTCCTTGACTAGGGCCTGGAGTTCCGCGATCAATTCATGTTTTTTGAGTGCGGCCTCGATGAGGTCTAGTAACTTCCTTTTTAAAAGTTTTTCTTTTTCATTCTCCTTTTCATTCTTTTTGTTTCTTTCGGTCATCATGGGTGTACCTGGGGTGGAGATCGGTCTGATCTCATCTCCCGTCCGGTCCATTGCGGTCGATGTTTGCGTTTCCATTTTTTTTAGATAAGCTCGCGTGCAGGGTCTTCTTTTTGTGTCAGACGTCCTGGATGCTTCTTGCATGTCCTGTTTCAGTTGGGTTGGGAACTATCCTCTGCTACCATATTGTTGAATGTTTCCAAGGATCGGTCCCAAAGAATCCCAACACGAGGTTTCCTTTTTAAGAATGTTTATTAACTCATGTGTCTTCTCTTACAGGAGAACATCTGGAATAACGCATGTACACCTTGGGCATGACCTTATATACCCTGGAGGTGGGGTCAAGGTAAGGAGGGGTCAAGGGAAGGGTCATGGTAGGGAGCATGAGGGGTAGGTGGTTTAACCCTTTTCCTGCCAGGATGGTCTAGGCATTTCCCATGTAACAGAATTCAAAACTATTAATATATTTCAAAAAATATACAGTACTTCCCAATTAGAAAGTCACCTTTTAAAATGATGGGTCTGTTTTAGTTGAATCAGCTAACATATCAATCTGTTCAGCACAGGAATTCAAATATAATAAATCACAATATCTCTATGGAAGATTTTATCATTTTAAAAAAGTGGCAACTGAGCTAGGATAATCACAAATTTTAATTTGTAAAGAACAACACAAGCCTACCAATGAAGGAAGATTTATGACAGAATTTGCTAGGAATCACAGCAACTGACCCTGAACATGGTTATAGAACTGAACATGCTGTATGGCATATGCTGATTTGGGAAGCTGTTATCTAAGGATTATAGGCTCCTTGTCCTCTTTCCCCCTTCTTCAAGTTTGAAAGGTTTAATTTAAAAGACAACTGTGTTTCTTTTGTGGAGGAAAACACTTTGCAAATATTAGTCTACACTGAATTGTTGTAAAAAGTTAATCTATGTAAACTGTAAGGGGAAGTTAAGAACATTCCAAGTGGAAATAGGAATATGAAGCCAATTCATAAGAAATGCATAATTTCTTAACATGTGTAAAGCAATGTATTGGGCTTTCCGTAATTTGTAGTCAAAGAAGCCTCAGATCGATAAACTACATTCTCAGCCACTAAAATATCTCAAACGTTCCTGAACCACTCTGAAGCAAAGGTTAGTTATCTTGAAAGCTGTTTAATTCTATATTAGCCACACTTGATTAAAAAAATGGAAAGATGATACTGTAATGTAATCTATACAGTTAGTATTATTTTTTATATCAATCCAATGAACATGAAATTCAGTGAAAATGTACAGTCTATAAACCTACATCAATGAAATATAAACTGTCCATAATATATATGGAAATTCATTCAGTTGCTTCGTGCCTGGTCTAGAATCAAGTAAAATAATCCTAAGGGTAACTCTTATCTCTTTCATTTTTTAAAAAACAAAAGCCAACAAATATGAAACTAATTGCCCTACATTTTGTGCCATGCAAATTTATTTTTTTGTAAATATTTGAATAGATAAAGAAAAGGGGGAGACAGGGAGATGCTATTAAAGTACAGATAGAATTAAATCTCATTTTATCCGATCAGTAATTTGTTATAATACATTATCCCTTTTATTAAATTGGAACTAAATCTGCTAAACACACAAACTGTGTCATACTTATGACATATAGAGCAGTCCTCATTTTCCTTCTCAAAGTTTCATTTCTTTGACTTTTTGTCTGGTTTAATGATGCTTTTTATCAATTTGTGTGCTTTAGATAACGTGTTAAGATTTTAAGATTGCTTTTACCAATTGTTTTTATTTGGCTTGCAATTATTGCTAACTACTGTCTTGATGTATTTATTTAATCAATTTATATTTCTGTTTAAAACTAACTTACAGTATAGTTAGTTGACTGGAAAATGTAGGTCATAGATCAACATCATCTTTAATAACACAGTTGCAACCTATTGTTTCCTTTAATGCCTATATTGAGGGATTAAATTTAAAACTATGGTATTAAATTCAGAGCACAAAACTTTCATTAAATAATAAGACTTACCTACAGTCAGCTGTCCTGTTATGTGTCCCATATGATTTCTTGCATTCATGGTAACATTTCTATCTGACTGTAGAACCAGTGGACTGTCCTGGAAAAATATATATATATATATATATATAAACAATGAAACGAAAAGGAAAAACTGCAGCGAGAGAATCAGATTATTCATGTCAAAGACCAAGTATCTACATGAGATCTACTTGAAATTCTTGTTTTTCTTTTAATTTAAATTGGTTGTTTTTAATGGTATTTATAGGGAAGAAACTATATATTGTGCAGGTCAGAAGAAAGGATGAGAAGATATTTGCAGGCTTCTCACAGCCTGTTTCAGTTCGTTCCTTTGGGACAGTGCTATAGGATATTGCATGCCAAGATATCTAGACACTGGGACAGTTTTTTCCCCTTATGCCATCACTCTGCTGAATACCTAATTCTCACAATTCTGTCGTGTGTGTGTGTGTGTGTGTGTGTGTGTGTGTGTATCTGTCTTCTCAAGTTTTTGCATATATTTATCTATATCTATATCTATCTATCTATCTATCTATCTATCTATCTATCTAATCTTTGCTTCCCCTTTTTATTGCTATTATTATGATTATGATGATTATGATGATTATGATGATTATGATGATTATGAT
>WNWU01000007.1:10562107-10615690 GCA_012654045.1 Ptyas mucosa | reverse complement strand
ATGATTATGATGATTATGATGATTATGATGATTATGATGATTATGATGATTATGATTATTATGATTATTATGATTATTATGATTATTATGATTATTATGATTATTGTGATTATTGTGATTATTGTGATTATTATGATTATTATGATTATTATGATTATTTTCTCTGTTGCCTTGCAAGTACATTGAGTACTTCTGTACTGAAGACAAATTCCTTGTGTGTCTAATTACACTTGGCCAAATTAAATATCCAATCCAATCCAATTAAACATTCTTATTTTTCTGTATGCCACCCAGAATCGCTAAGTGAAATGGGAGGCTGTATAACCGCAATTACGTAATAAAATAAAATAAAATAAAATAAAATAAAATAAAATAAAATAAAATGAATAGAATAGAATAGAATAGAATAGAATAGAATAGAATAGAATAGAATAGAATAAAATAAAATAAACAAGCAAGCATGCAAACAAACAAATAAATAAATAGTACAGTTTTGCTAATGGCAGGTACATGGCAATATGTGAAATCTGAGATTGGAATTACACTATGATTCCAAATGTATCAGTTACCATCTCACACAACTGCATCCCATGTTGGTGCAATAGGCTTACCAAAGGGCAAGGCAATATGTCACCACTGCATACACATGCTTACTGAAAAACTTTAATTTGGGTTTAAAGCAGCTGTACTCTTTTTTCCAGCACATTTTCTGACACTAAAGGCAATGGGATTGCTAAAGATGATCATTAAGACATTCAGAGTGTGAAGGAGAGAATGATCAAAAATGCCCCTGAGTTACTCAGGATGAGGCTATTCCATTCTAAATAGCAGTAAGTGAACCAAATGGGAGTCATTTACAAAGGCGTAGTACTGGTTCCCAGCATTAAAGATAAATCACAAAAAAATGAATGATAGAAGATTCTCACTTTGTGGAACTTTTGGATGATTCCCGAGTCTTATTCACAGAAGTTTTAAGAAAACAATAAATAAAAAGTAGTTGCTCAAAACTACTGAAACAAACTAATCCAGCCCTGCTCAAAATATTTGTTTTGTGTATAGTAGAAATTTAGCAATTTTGGCCATGTAATGCCACTGCCATCTTTATCCAAAATTAAACTCCCATGGCTTCACTTAAACTGAGAGCTTTGGGAAAAATTAATGCCAGTGTATGCTTGTTTCCTGTTAATTGTTTGCATTCTATTCCTTAATTCTTTGCTGGTGAATGTATTGCTTAGAAATTTAAATGTACATGCTATCTTTTGTCCAAGACATTCCACATGAGGCTTCATTCCTTTTCCAATTTTATCCTCACCTCACCTCTCCTTCCTGAAGGGCTGCAAATGACCTAAAACAACCAAATTGAGCGTTATAGCTGGCTGAGATTTAAACTTGGCTTTCCTCAGTTCATGGTCAACTTTCAATAACCTCACTTTTTTAAGGTGTTTAGATTTAAATCCCCAGAAACCCCCACTCAACACAGAATTCATGGACATTCATACATCCAGTGCAAAACATTCAACATAAATAGAACAACGTGTGTGGAAAGAACTATGCTGGTGAGAACTTTTCTACCCATTATAATAAATATAGTAATATTATGCCAAGGGCAAAATAAAATTGTTGTATGTATGTGAGAATAAATAAGTTACTGTTTATTTTGTTATGCAATACATATTTCCTTAAACAAGTGCTTATTAAAGGGATTATTTAAAAATCAGGTGTCTTATTTGCTGTGGTGGACCAATGCATACAAATTTAAGATGATACTTCTTTTACCAAATCTTCTTTCTTCCCCTCAACAAATTCAGATGTCTTAAAATAATATAGCAGACTACCTATTTGTATGGGGACATGGTGGCTCAGTGGCTGAGATGCTGAGCTTGTCGATCGAAAGGTTGGCAGTTCAGCAGTTTGATTCCCTAGTGCTATGTAATGGGGTAAGCTCCCGTTATTTGTCCCAGCTTCTGCCAACCTAGCAGTTCAAAAGCACATAAAAAATGCAAGTAGAAAAAATAGGGACCACCTTTGGTGGGAAAGTAACAGTGTTCCGTGCACCTTTGGCATTTAGTCATGCTGGTCACATGAGCACGGAGACGTCTTCGGACAGCCCTGGCTCTTCGGGTTTGAAACGGAGATGAGCACTACCCCCTAGAGTCGGGAACGACTAGCATATATGTGTGAGGAGAACCTTTACCTTTACCTTATCTGTTTGTGAATTTTATAACTTTTCTGTAAACACCAGAACTTTATTTATTGCATTTTAAAACTGCCCACCTCCCTCACAGAGGGACCCTAGGTGGTGTACAATAAAATATTTTAAAACATAAAAACTGTATAAAATTTAAAACTGGCAAGGATATTAAAAATGGTACTTTTAAATTAAATTAAATCCTCATGAGATTTTTTTACTTGCTACTCAAATTAACGTAAATTGCTTTTCCTTTGAAAATACATTTTACACACTTGTATATCTCGTCTATTTATCAAGAATAGTAATTAATATGAGGAGAAAATACTTCAAATAAATAAAATGTAGTAGTTCTAGCTTGTATCTGAAATAAAAAAAGATTTATAAATTACTTTAGTTTAAACAACAAATTAGAAATTCTGGCTTCTAGTCCTGCCTTTTTAAAAAAATGGAACCACCCTATACATATATATTTAAACATTAAACTGCTATGCTTAATTAGGCTTAATTCTTGATAAGAAATTAAGAGAATAAGGACTGCTGATATATTTTTGTGTTCCTCCTACCTCTACAAAATCTTGTATTCTATGTTGCCTGTTTTATAGTTATTTGAAGCTTGGGAAGGAAAGGGAAGGGAAGTTAAGGACATGTAATAGTCGATCAATGCATAATCCATCAAGTAAATATCTAGAAAGCAGAAATCCTCCTGTGCAAATGGTAGTTAAAACTAAGTAAAAACTGAGAGTTTTTAACTCTTTGAACTTCTTGTCTACCAGAACAATAAGATGTTTCATAAACATCTTTGGAGGAAGTAGATGAGTGATTAAGGACCTCATGTGGTTCTGAAGATTCAGATTTGTCTGAGACTAGGGGAGGGTGGAGGTTATTTATTTATTTATGTAATTTATGTAATTTATATAATTATAAGCATGAATTGAATACATAAAATGTTTTATATACTCTGGTTAGTAGTGTGATATTACCGGAGAAGAAGCTACGCAAGATTAGGTTTACAACTCTTAATGCCTTTTTGGCGATGTTGTTACAGTGGGCTTTGGCACTTAGATCATTTGATATGAGTATTCCAAGGTCCTTGATAGAGTGAGGGTCATCTACAAGGTTATGTCCACACAGTTTGTATTTTGTGTTCTGATTCTTTTTGCCAATGTGTAAGACAGAGCATTTGTTGGTTGAAATTTGGAGTTGCCAATTGTTTGACCATTCTGACATAAAGTCAAGGTCTTTTTGAAGGGTAGCAGCATTGTCGGTGGTGTTAAATATTTTTACATCATCGATGAATAGAACACAGTTGCTTATAATATGATCGCAAAGGTTGTTTATGTATAGTATGAAGAATGTTGGTCCTAGAACACTGTCCTGGGGGACACCACTATTTACAGGTGCAGGATTTGATAGGGCACTCCCTATTTTGACCACTTGTTGTCTGTTTGACAGGAATGCAACTATCCAATTATGTAGGGGTCCGGAGATGCCATAGGATTTTAGTTTTAGAAGTAGTTTGTCATGTACCACTGAATCAACAGCTTTACAGAAGTCTATGTAAATTGCGGCTATTGTTTTGACCTGATAGAGATTTGTAGCCCATATATTTTTGTAGTGCAGAAGTTGTAGATTACAGGATAATTTTTTTCTGAAACCAAATTGTTTATTAGAGAGTAGGTTGTTTGTATCTAGATGGAGGGTAATGGATTAGTTAATGATTGATTCCATGACTTTGCAGGTGATGCAGCATAAAGAGATTGGTCTGTAATTTTCAATTAGGCTGGGGTCTCCTTTTTTTAAGATAGGGATGAACGTGGCTAGTGACCATAGGTTGGGTAGGGAGCTGGTCCTGAAGGATTTTTCAAAGATTATGCTTAGGAGTTCTGCTATAGTAGTGGAAAACTTTTTAATGAAGTATGCACATAATCCATCAGGTCCAATGAATAGAGATGGTTTTAGTCTGCATAGTGCCTTTTCAATGTTATCTTCTGTGAAATCTATTTGTGTTGGATTGTTGTAGTTATTAGTGGTACAACTAAGGAATGTTGGGCATGAGCCATTGCCGTTTACAAAGACTGAGCCAAAGAATGTGTTAAAGAGGCTTGCTTTAACTGCTTCATCATTGCATTCTTTACCATTAGCTCTTTTGAGGTATGGGATGGATTTCAAGTCTTTAAGTTTGTTGTTTACAAAATTATAGAAGGCGCAGTTGGATTTCATGCACAGAATGTTTTCTTCTTGTTTGATGTGGTAATTGGTGCATTCAGTCTTTATTTGGTGGCATATATTTTTGTAGAAGCTTTTAAAATTAGCTACATAGCCAGTTTTATTTTTTCACCAGAGGGATTTTTTTTTTGATTGGAGCTTTCTTATTGAGATGGGTTATTTGTTTTTCCTGGTTTTGGTGGTGATTTGTAGCACATATAGTTTAATAACTCTATTGATTTTGACCAAGAAAATGTTATAATGGTCTTTGGCAATGTTATAGCCACAGAATAGAAGTTGCCAATCAAGAGATGAGAGGTTGGAGTCTATGAGATCATAGTTGGCTTTTTTGAAGTTGTAGCTGGGTGTCCCATTATTTTTGTGATTTTTGTAAGAGTGTATATTGAGACAAAAGTCAATCATACTGTGATCACTGTTGGAAAAGGGTTCTTTTATTTGTAGTCCATAAATTGAGTTTAAGCTGTTGCAGAAGATGAGGTCAAGGCAGTAGTCAGGTTTTCATTCTCCAGTCAGAGAATGGATCTGTTGGCTTGGAAGATCCTAAGTACGGTATAATGAGTTCCTTTCTTTGAAAATGTAGTCTAACTTCATCCTCTGTAATGAAATGTGTGGAGGAACGTGGGGAATAAGGGGAAGAGATGCCACCTAGGAAACAATCAGATAAGAGAGGCGAAAACCCCCAATGTCTTAATGATCAGAGAAAGGAACTTAGGAAGGCTCCATCCTAATTGTTCAGATGGTTAAAAGTGGAAGTGGGAAGTTTGTACTTTGAGACTTGCAATTGAGATTGATGTCAGCTCTTCCAGGTAAACCAGACAGAAAACACCACTAGATGAGCTAAATCTACTTTACTGTAAGGCTACATTAACAGAATCTGGCAAGTTTGGGAGTACAACTTTTAACCATTTGATCCATTAGGGTATGTGCTTCCTAAGTTTTTTTCTTTAACCATTAAGTCATTAGGGATTTCTGCCTCTCCTGTCTGATTGTTTCTGAGGTACCACCTCTTTCTCTCATTCCCTAAAGTCATCCACACATTCCATTATATCTTCTGAAAAAATCTAATAACTAACAATTATTAACCATTGCTCATTTTATACATGTGTGCACTGTATCCGATACCTATTTCATAGCTTGATAGCTCAGGAGCATCAACCCAAAGATTTTGACTTTGGCTTTGCCTAATACTGTAATTAAAAATTGACCTCCACTGTAGAGAATTGACCTCCATTGTAGAGAGCTAGCATTTGAGAAGATGTAATGTATTACTTACTATTATTTTCCAAGAATGCATACCCCACTTGAAAAACTGAGAGTTTATGAAAAAAAACCAATACTGAAAATTCTTATAACAATAACAAAAATTTAATTTCAGGGTCTTGAAATCATAGACCAAGTATGGTGAACTTCTGTTGAAATAATAAGCTTTCCAAATAATATATTGGAAGCCCAATGCTAAGTGAGGCTTAAGCAAACAATGGACAAGGCCGAACCAATACAATGTCTATTTACTTCTCTCTTTTGTATTTCAGTTTCTAAAACTTTCTCTCTCCTTTCTTCATAAACAAAGGTAGAAAAATTGTATTTGGCTGAACTGGTTGCAAGCAGCAGACTTTTAACATCACGTTAGAATCTGCATGCAGTCCTAGGGTAACAGGTAGAGTTATATAGAAGACTCAGTGAAAGCATCATATCCCATTTGTCATTGCAGCATTTAACACTGAGCATGAGTTAAACTACATTTTGAGTAGTAGCGCCACATTATTTTGTAAATGTCTGAAGCTCTCGTAATAATACATTTCTAGGCTATTTCATATGTCGTTTCTCTTCATCAGCTTGCATTCAGGCAGATTTGAAGACCCTGAGATCTGACAAATAGTATGACAAATGTATTATCTATCTGGTTTTAGAAAACTATTTCCAATTCTCAGAGTTTGATTTATTCAATGGATTGCCAATCAGCTTGTTCTCCTGCAGCTTGGCAGATGAAAGGTGATTCTTGGCTTCTCTGTTTCTCCAGCTGCAGAAACATGATTGTTTGGGAACCATCATGTCCAAAGCAATCATTTCGGCTGAGGATATGCACATACCAAGGGACTTCTTGGCAACAAAAGCAGATGCTAGAGATATTTTTCCTAAGTAGTGATTAGTTTGTTGATATACCTTCTGGACTTCTGAAGATCATTAAATGCAGTACTACTGGCCTGGCAAAAGAGGCTGTGTGGTAATAACAGATTTAATAGCTGATCTAACAGAAACATCACCAAAAACTGTTTTGTTGCACATAAGATTACTAGGAAAGCCTCTGTTTATAGCACCAATAGCATATGTGTATTTGAATTAGAATGATTCTCAATAACATTGATGCAGTCTCAAAGTTAAATTCATTTGTATTGTCTTTCCATTTTAGAAAACATTAATCTGATAATGTACTGCAATTCTAAGGCTCTGGAGTTCGTTTTATGACAATAGGTTTCTGGGCTGTCACTTAAATTCAAATCTTGCCTTTGGATCTTTTATCTAGGAATGGTTGTATTGCTTTTAAAAGTTTCCTACTCTCTTACAGCTTCACATTTTATTGCCATTCCTTTGCTTAGAATCATACAGCTGGAAGGGACCTTGGAGGTCTTCTACTCCAACTCCCTACCTAAGACAGGAGGTCTTATACAATCCCAGACAAATGGTTGCCCAATCTTTTCTTGAAAACCTCCAACAATGGGGCACTGACAACTCTAGGAGGCAACCTGTTCTATTAGTTAATTGTTGAACTAGTGGACTAAGGGCGGCATGATACCAGTGTTCCAATATCTCAGGGGCTGCCACAAAGGAGAGGGAGTCAACCTACTGTATTCTCCAAAGCACCTGAATGCAGAACAAGAAGCAATGGATGGAAACTAATCAAGGAGAGAAGCAATCTAGAACTGAGGAGAAATGTCCTGACAGTCAGAACAATTAATCAGCGGAACAACTTGCCTCCAGAAATTGTGAATGCTCCTACACTGGAAATTTTAAGAAGATATTGGACAACCATTTGTCTCAAGTGGTGTAGGGTTTCCTGCCTGAGCAGGGTGTTGAACTAGAAGACCCTGAAGGTCTCTTCCAACTCTGTTATTCTGTTGTGTTATTCTGCACATTCCATTTAATCAAAAGGGAAATATTGCATACCAAAACATTAAGGGGGGATAGAGGGAGAGGGGGGGAGGGAGAGGGGGAAGTAGACTACTTTAAGGGATTTTAAAATAATGATGATTTTCAGGCAACACTTTCTTTTGGAAAAAGACAAGTGGAAGGGGAAAAGAATGGGAGAAGCAAGCATTAACAAAATGGAAAGATTCTTCTGTATATTAATAATATTGGTTGGATAAAAATGCCAAATCTCATTTAAATATCTGACTGATTGTGCAAACAACCAGAATATATTAAAATTGTATGCCATCCAACTCCCAGCAACTCTGGGAGTCTCACTTAATCCCATATAACCAGTAAGCGCTGGTGTGATCCAGTGGTCGAAAGGGTTAAGTAGGATTGGAAGACCAGGGTTCCCTGATGTCTTAGAAATCTAGAATTCACTGTCAACATCTGAATTCATACAGCATCCTTATTCTACTTCAGTATTCACTGTGCATTTCTGCAGTACATTCAATTATAAGGAAATTGGAACTTAGAATTTAGAAGATTAAAGTGAGTCCTCAACCCACTCTGGTCCATCTCTCCCTATCTTCCTCCGCTCCCCTTCCACTCCCATTCCTTCACTCTCCAACTTCTCTTCTCCCTTCCCCTCTTTCCAATTTCCCTTTCTATAACTCTCCCCTCCCCTCCCTGTCCCCTTCACTTCCCCCTCCCCTCCCCCTCCCCTTTCTCTCTTTCCCCTCTTTTCTTCCTTCAGTCCCCCTCCCATCTCCCCCTTTCCTCCCCCTTCTCCCCCTGACCCCAAGGTTCCTCCCCTTCTTTATCCCTCTCTCTTACCTTCTCTCCAGTTCCCACTCCCTCACTCTCCCCATTCTCCTACCCCTTCTCCCTTCCCATGTCACCCTCCCCAACTCCTTTACTCTCTCCTTTCCCATCCTCCCCCTCCCCCTCCCCTCCCCATCCCCTTTTTCCTCTCCTTCCATTTCTTCCCTATCTCCCTCCACCTCCTTTTCTCTCCCTCTCCCATTCTTCTTGTCCCTTTCCACCCTCTCCCTCTCCCTCTGATCTCTACTGCCCTTCCCGTCTCTACCTTTCCCCTTTTCCCCTTTTTCCACTTTGTTCCCCCTTCCCCTCTCCCCTCCCTCTTCCTCTTCCTCCTCTTCTTCCCATCTCCATTCCCCTGCCCTTCCCCGTCCCTCTGCCACTTGTTCTCTCTCCTCTTTCCCTCCCTGACCCCTTCCTCTTTCCCCTCCCTTCACCCTCCCTTCACCCTCCCTTCCTCTTCTTCTCCTCCCTCTAACCCCCTCATGATCTATCTCTTCCTCTTTCTCCCTTTCTCCCTCACTTTTCCCTTTCCCATCGCCCACCCTCTCCACATCCCTTTTCTTTCCCCTCCCTTCTCTTTTCCTTCTATTCCTAATCTTTCCTCCTCCTTTTGCTCCCCTTTTTTCTTCCCCTTCCCTCCCCCTTTGTTCCATCCCTTTGCCTCTCTCCCCTGACTCTCCTTCTTATCCTGCTCTTCAACCTCACCCTCATCCTAACTTTCACCCTCACCGTAATTCTAATCCCAACCCAAACTCTCATTCTCACTTACCCCTCTGATAGCTGGTTACAAAAAAAGGGGGGAAGGTTCCCCAGAGTCCAGGAGCCCTTCTGAAGACCAACCTGCCTCTTGGGAGGCATCTTCACTCTGATAACTGATAACTGACAGTAACTGACAGTTTAGCCTACAAGCTAAACTGAAGTCATAAAGCCATCAGAGTTTCCAAGGAGATGACCCACCTCCCTTTATCCTCCTATCAAAGGTCCCCTGCTCCACCTTTTCTACATACACCAATGCCAGGCAAATGTCTCTAAGAAGCTACCAAATTCATCACTAAGGATGCCTGTTCCTCATTTTTTCATCTAAAGGTATAGCTCTTTGGGGTAGACTGCATCATCCTGTAGAAGCTCTGCTGGGCTAGTTTCCTGAGCAGAACTCATTGGGGAAGCTGTTGGTCAACTTCTCACCTGATTCCCTTTCTGTTGCCATGTTGATTTTTTGTTTTGTCCCAGGAATTTTTGTCTCGGGTCAGCTCCCATTTTGGATTTAAGATTTAGCTTGGGAAAACCCAGTTTGATATTGGAAAACATAGTTTGGCTGGCAGAAGAAATGGAATGCAATCTTTGATCTTAAGGCATTGGGAAAGGAGATTCCTGCCTTATGACATACCCAAATATTGTGAACATGGGGAATATTGTTAGATATAAAGACATTTTGACAGATCGGAGAGAACTGAAACAAAAACAAGAACTAGAGAATTAAGGGATTGAGATAGATTGGTATACAAGACTGCAAATACAATCAAGATATGAAGCAGATCATAGACAATATGGCTTTAACTTGGGGAAATCAGAACTGGATGAAATATTGACAGGAACAGATGAGAAAATGATTAAGAAATTATATAATTATTTATTGTGTATTAGACTAGAGGATGAAGAAGTAAAAAAAACAATGATAGCACGGGCAAAGAATATTGGATACACCATAGAATTGGAGAAATGGCAACAACTTTGGGAAAGAAACTATAAATTAACAATGGCAACAGCCTATAAAGAAAACTTGTATAAGATGTTTTATAGATGGCATATGCCATGGGAAAGGTTAGCTAAGATGTTTAAAGATAAATAAGCTAAGTGTTGGAAATGTCACCGGTTGCCGGGATCATACTATCATATGTGGTGGTTGTGTAAAGAAGCAAACCAATATTGGGTGAAAACACAAACATGGTTAGAGGAAATGTTGCAGCAACATATAGAGAAAACCAGAGATATTCTTTTTGGGAATTTTACCAGAGAATTATAGTAAAGAAGATACATATTTGATTATTCATATAATCACAGTGGCTAGAATTGTATTTGCACAAAACTGGAAAGCAGATAAAATCCCTTGAAAGGAGAAATTATAAAGACAATTTTGGAATGTGCAGAAATTAATATATTAACATTGAGAATAAAAAATAAAGAGGAGTCGATGTATTTCAAGACATGAGATAAATTTTATGATTGGTTAGAAAGGAAATATGAATAAGGATATAGATAAAATAGATAGAGAATAGATGGGAGAAAACAATTAGAAAAATAGATACCCAGATGATGTCAAGTAAAAGAAGAAAGGGGGGAGGGTAAAAGGGAAAAAAGTGAGTTATTATAAAAATGTATGCAAATGATGAAATAAAAATAAATAATAATTGAATAAGAAATTGAAATGAGAAAAAAGATAATTAGGAAATTGGGGCTGCTTGAATACCACTTTAGATTGAAGTGAAAAGGGAAACAAAAGGAGAGAGGGAAAGGAGTAGAGAGAGAGGAAGGAAGAAGAGGGGAGAGGAGAGAAGAAAAGAAAGAAGAAAGGGAAAAGGAGAGGAAGAAGAGGGAGGGGAAAGAGGAGTAGAGGAGAAGGTTAGAAGGGGAAGAAGAGAGGAGTGGGGGACAAGAAAGGGAAGCAGGAAAGAGAAGGAGAGGAAGAACAAAGGAAGTAGGAGGAGAAAGAGGAAGGAAGAGAAGGGGAGGAGAAGAAGAAAGGTTGGAGTAAAGGTAAAGGATAAAAGATCAGCCCCCCAAAAGTAAAAAGTAAAAAAGAAAGTTAAAAGATGAATGAAAAATGATGGAAATGACTGTACATGTAAATGTGTTTATGAGAAATAAAAATAAAAAAACTTTTTTGAAAAAAAAAGACATTGGGAAAGGAGATTCCTGCCTTGTTTTTCTCTAATATTTGGACTTTGGTTTGCAGAACAAAAAAGAGGGTGGAACAACTTGCCTCCAGAAATTGTGAATACCCCAACACTGGAAGTTTTTAAGAAGATATTAGGGGTCCTTGGTGTTCTCTAAGCTTGCATGTTTTCTTGCAGATGTTTCATTACCCAAACTAGGTAACATCATCAGTACTAATAAGGAGGGCAGTTTGCTGTCAATTTATATTCTAGTGGCTTGCCTGTCTGTGTTGGTGTAGGTAGTCTTAGAGATCCTTTGGTTGGGATGTTTGCTGTTGGCTTCTTTGACAGTTTCTTAATGGGAGTATTGTTTACTTGGTTGTTGGTCTGATGTTAACCTTGGAGTTAATCTATACCAGTGATGGCTAACCTTTTTGCCATCATGTGCCAGGAGCAGGGGGGGAGGGGGGTCGCATGCATGCATGTTCACACCCATAATTCTATGCGTCCCACCCCCACACATGTGTGTGCTCCCCCCTGCTCCTGGCATGTGATGGCACAGTGAGCCTGGAAGGCCCATTTTTTGCTCTTCCCCAGGTTCCATAGCCTTTCTAGGAGCCTGGGGAGGGTGAAAACTGCCTTCCCCACCCCCCAGAGGCCCTCCAGAGGCAGGAAATGGCCCGTTCAGCTGGCCAGTGCATGCATGCATGCATGCTGGAGTTGAGCTCACATGCCCACTGATACAGCTATGTGTGCCACCTGTGGCACGTGTGCCATAGGTTTGCCATCATGGATCTATACTGATCTGGGTACTGATTGCTAGTGGAGAGGTGCTTGGGTCTTTTTATTCATTTTTGGGATGGGTGATAGTCTTTTTTGCATATAAATGTTGTTAATGTCTATGGATCTTTGATGGCTGATTTGTCAGCGTTCCAGGCTTCTTGAAATTCCCTGGCATTTTTGGATTTGGCTTGGTCTGGAAGAGATTGGACAACCATTTGTCTGAAATGGTACAGGATTTCCTGCCGGAGCAGGAGATTAGACTAAGAAGACCTCCAAGGTCCCTTCCAACTCTCTTCTGTTATTCTGTTCTCGCTGTCAGGAATTTTCTCCTTGGATGTCTCTTTCATGAGTTTCCACCCATTCCTTCTTGTTCAACCCTCAGGAGCTTTGGAAAATAAGTCAACCCTCACCCTCACAATTGTCACTGATCAGAATTCAAATGCTTGGCAACCACCATGTATTTACAAACATTGCAGAGTCCCAGAGTTCACCATTAACATGATCATCATTTAATGATCACAATTAACAACCTTTATAGAGAACTTCCGACAAGAAAATCAATGGGGGAAATCAAATTTGCTTAACAAGTATGCGGGGAAAAGGTCTTAAAGATGGGCATGACTCATTTAATGACCACATCACTTAGCAGTGAAAATTCCAGTCCCAGTTATGGTTATAAGTCAAGAACTACCTGTAGACATAATAATAGCATTCATTGAAAGAGCCAATTTATTAACACTACCTGAAAACCAACAGTTAGAAAATTGTCTACAGTTGCTGAAAAATCCAGGCCCAAAATGGCAATACATTTAAACAATGTATCAATTGTTAAATATAGTAGCAGAGTTGCTATTTTCATATTGGTGTCATTTATAAAACCATGGAGGATAGAATGTTCTATGTTCTCTACCTGAATGTTATACAATGAATAGAATGTACAAAAGAAGTGTCAATACAAATTTGTAAACTCCTAGTTATCTGTGCAACAATTGCTCAATCATGGAGATAGAAATGCACTATATTTGTCTTTTTCATGCATTCTTCAACACACAGAGATGTTTTGGGATGGAGTTAACACAGTGATATCAAAAGTTGGTCAAGACAATATTATAAATATACGACAGATAAAAACAAACAAAGAAATCCCTACCCTAATGTTTTCCTAACTTTTGAAAGTACACTTCAGTGCCATTTAGAAGCTTTCTTGCATTCATGTAGTCATTAAAATGTTAAGATACTTACAGGAAATAACTATAGATTTAAGTATTATTCTATAGAAGAACAGATGTTTATAATGTGATTCTTTTCCAAGCTCAGATAAAATTCAGTATAGATAATCCTCATTTAGCAACTGACTCAGATAGTGATCTTTGCAAATACGACAGTAATAAATTATAATAAAATTAATTTTTTGACCAATGCATACATTTTCAATAACACAAGTCTTCAGTGTGACACTGACTAAGGCCTTGTCAGTTTCAGGCAGCAGCTGTGGCTGACCCAGCATTCTAATAAATTAATTAAGGTCACCGATATGTGTTTCTGAAGTTGAAGCTAGTACTTTTTAGGTAAGTTCTGTGCTGTGGAGAAAAGCAGCCCAGGAAGAGAGGGCTTGTTAAGCATTTCTTGAGGAGGTAGGGAAAAAAATGGGTCAGGCAAAGGACCCTTTTTATCTGACTTTTATCTGAATGAAACAGCAGCAACTGTCTGTCTGTCTGTCTGTCTGTCTGTCTGTCTGTCTCTTTGTAACCAATTGCAGTTACAAAATGAGGACTCCCTGGACTTTCTGCTATAATGACTTTGCTTTTTTAAAAAGGCCTTTACCAACAAATATCTCTATTTTGAGATACATCTAGGTGAAAAGAATTGCCCGAATCCCTTAAAATGATCTATTGAGTCCTTTACTCTCAGTGATACTTGGATTCTCTGATCCTAGATATGTAAATTATTGTGGAATATGGGATTTTGAATGTGGACAACCAACTACACAAACCCTTATGTATATAAGATTCAATGGAAGCTGAAACTCTGTGCATATAAAACTATTGCACAGAGATTTATCTATACAAACATATCTTGATCAGATGTTTAGGATCAACTCATATGCATTGTGTAGAAGAGAGGAGGAAGTTTGGGGAGTGATATTGTGTTGGACAGAATCAGGGCTATACAGACTTGATGGGTACTGTTTTCATATATTATCCTTTTTTTCTCTTTAATACAGGATGCGACTAGAGTGTTACAATAATTATTTAGGATATGGGAGGCAGGGATGACATAGCGGTGATACAATGCATCTCCATGGAGCTCCGTGGAATCAAACCAAATTCGACCTGCCGGGAGGTTTCGAGGGACCCAAGTCACCCTGGGTGATGAAGATAGAAAGGACACTCCATTGATCACAAGGAGACTCCTTGTTTGATTCGAAGGAAGCTCTCAATCTGGCTGGAAGAAAAAGACAGCCATTGCATGCCTGACCAAAGCTGTGACAGCCAACCAATGAAGCAAGCATAAAAAATGGATGAACAGTGTGATTGATTTAGGTGAGATTTTTCCAACTTCTGTTGAGGAACCTACCCCCTTAAAGCTAGCCTGGTGAAAGTGGGACTCAAAGAGGAGGAGGTGGAATTGTTTGTTTTCCACCCCCCCCCCCCAGAAGAATAGCTGTGAGTAAGTCTGAGAGCTATCTATAGAACTGGAAATAGGGAAAAGAGAACCTTTCAGGAAAGAGAAACAGGTCTAAAACTAGGAAAGTCAGATTGGGGTTTTTAAACAACAATAGTGACTAAGTTGAAATTTATTTTGGAATATGAAATTCTGACTTTTAGGATGTTTAAAAAGTTTTGGACTGAAGAATACAATACAAATTAGCGAGAGAGGAAAAGGAGAAAGGTGGAGGAAAAAACAGTGAGAAGTGAAAATGAGTGGAAGTGTGACCTTGAACGTTGGCTGAAGATTACTGGTAGCTGGTTTTGCTACAAATAGCACCTGCACTGGCAAATTGTTTGTACAAGATAGCAGAGACAGAGAGTAAAACATTATAACTAGTTAAACAGCGTAGCTCTTTGAACTTATATGAAAAATAAACAGACAAAGTAAACAGAAGCTCAGAAAAAGCAGGGAACTACTTCGTTTTTCTTTTTTGCTGAACTCTCCTTTTGGTAATCTATGAGCCTTTGTGGTTGAACTCAGGGACTTGGTGGGCCTATGTGGATTACAAATTTACCAAGAGAAGAAGAGAACAGTGCTTGAAGAACTTGGGAACTAACAAACTATCTTTTTTTGGAGTACAACAACAGAAAGTGTGAAATTACTGGGAGGCTGAGAATAAGAGGAGGAGAAAAAGAAAAAGAGATTTTGTGGTGGTTTGACTTGTGAAAATATTTCTTAAAAGTAGGAAGTTGGTTGGGGTCTGTGGAAACATTGGCATACAATTTGAGTTATTGATTATTGCTTTTAAATCCCTTAAACTCTCTAAGACTATTCAAAATGACAAGCAATTGAAATCTAAGTAAATTAGGGGGGAAATGCATCTGCATCATCATCATCATCAGCAGCAGCAGCAGCATCTAGTTCAGCAAGTCAAAGATCATTGAATACCAGAGGTGGGCTTCAGTTTGGACCAGTTCGGGCAAACCAGTTGTTAAATTTTTGTGTAATTCAAAGAATTGGCAAATTGCACCACTGGCTGGCCCCTCCCCTCCCCACCCAGGCACTCCTTATCTCACCTCACCCACCTTGGCTGATGCCTAGAGTCACGCCCATGGCACACTTGCTGCTGCTCTCTGTTTCCCTCACTCGCTCGTTTGCCTCAACCATGCGGTCCCTGTACATAGCCTACCTTTCTGCTTCAGGTATCTGCCTTTCCTGATCTCTGGAGGTCCCCCCCCCCGGGCTTTCTACCTTTCTCCTCCCTTTCTGCTGCCCGTGCCTTCCCCGATTTCCAGAGGGTTCCTCCCCCAGCGGGCCCTACCTTTCTCCTCCATTTCTGCTGCCCGTGCCTTCCCTGATCAATCTCTGATCTCTGTCTCCCTCTAGGACCAGCCTTGGAAAAGCCTGCCCTCACAATTGTTATTGCATGCCTTAACAAGCCTGCTGATGGCCTCAGTGTGCCTTTCCTCTCTGAGACTCTAATTCTTAAAAATTTTGGGAGGTTGTGTGCATGGAAGACTTAGGGAATTGGTGCTTGGAGTGAGAGGGGAGTGCGGACTGACTGGGTGGGGAAGGAGTACTGGACTTCCAGCACTTGTGCGGGGAACACAGCTTGGAGCAGCAGCAATGGTTTGTTTGGAGCCTGTTAAGGAGGAATGCTCTGCCCCAGCCATGTGTTTTCCAGCCCTGGCTGCTTGGAGTGAAAAGCATGCAATATGCTGCCACTAAGCTCCAGGGTTCCTTCCATGAACGCTGGAAGACAATTGGTCCGATGGTCAGCTGCCACCAGAGCTGGGCTTGGAGGAACAGCAGATGGACTTCAGGGTGCACAATCTACCCCTCAAGCTCCCAATGCTAAACCAGCAAGTTGGAAGAGAGATTTGTCATCGTGCTGGTGAGTACGGACCAAGTGGGCTTTTTGCTTCCACCACCACCTCCCCATTGTGATCCAGAGCAGCAGAGACAGCCAAATGGAGGCAGAAAATGGGGTGTTTTCATCAGCCTTTCTCTTCCCCCCCGCCTCCTTTTGCCAGCATGCACTTGGCAGGCAGTCACAATCTTTAGATAAACTTTTTTCAGTCAAAGGGGGAGGAAGGGCTTGGAATGGTATGTAGGAAATCACCCTGTCTCTGCAGCATTGGCCAACCTGCACCACCCCACCTTGCCATGAATGATGTTGAATTGGCCATGCCCACTCAGTCACATGCCCACCCACCCATGCCACCCAGCCAGTCATTAGAGGAGAGAACCAGTTGTTAAAAAGTTTGAATCCCACCACTGTTGGATACCATGTTGCAACAGGAAAGAATGAACACAATGCAGGCAGAACTGAAATTAATGCTCCAACTACTTCAAGAAGTCACAACAAAAAACTTTGAAGACATGAAGGAAAGAATGGAAAAGATGGATGACAAAATGGAGAATATTCAACCAATAATAACTAAAAACGAACAACAGATTCAGAAAATAGAAGAGAGATCAGAACAAACAGAGAAAAAAGTGGAAGAGATGGATAGACTTACACAGGCAGATAAGAATCTTGAGAGAACAGTAATTACATTGGAGATGGATAAAGCTGAATACTTCTTGAGATTTCAGAAAATTGAGGAAGAAAAAGGCAAAAAACTTGGAGAGATAATGGCAGAACTGTTGGTGAAAGCCTTGAAGGTAGACAAGCAGGAGATGCTTACTGGGATAGCTGAAATATTTAGAGTATACACAAGATATGCGTCAAGGAATAAACTTCCCAGAGAGGTACATGTGAGATTTACTAAGAAGGCAATAAGAGCAGAGATACTTCAAAGAGCAAGAGATGACCCACTGAATACAAAGGGAGAGAAATAGTAGTCTTGAAACAGATCCCTAGAAGAGTAAGAGACACAAAAAACCCACCATTTTTTTTGACAACTAAACATAGAGTAAATTTTAGATGGTTGATAACTGAGGGAATATTGGTGATAAGGTTGGAACAAAGACATAGACTGGATGCTATAGAAAAAGCAGAGCAATTTTATGATGAGCAATTTGGATCATATGTGGGGGGAAAAAGAAATTATACTCTTCAATAGCACAGCAAAAGAAAAGAGGTATGGATTTATATATCAAAAAAACAATAAATGCTAGACAAATTTTTGCAGATGAGGAGGGGAGAATTTTGATGGTGGAGGTAACAATGAGCTGTAAGCAGACACTATTGGTAGCAATATATGCACCAAACAATAAGCAAGAAGATTTTTATGAAAAACTACACAAAATTATAGAATTGAAATATGAAAACATTTGTGTGGTAGGAGACTTCAATGCAATTGTAGATGCAGAACTTGATTACAAAAGCAGTAAAGTAAGCAAAAAAGCCAGAAAAACTCTTCCAAATACCTTTTTTAAAATGGTGGAAGAAATAGGTATTCAAGATGTATGGAGAGAGATACTTCCCCCCCCCCCGTATCTCTCCCTCTCCCTCTCCCTCTCCCTCTCCTTATATTCCCCTCTCCCTCCCCCTCTCTATGTCTCACTCTGTGTGTCTCTCTATCTTTCTCTCTTCCCCCTCTCTCTCCTCCCACTCTCTCTCTCTCTCTTTGTGTATGTGTGTCTCTCTCTGTCTCTCTCTCTCTCTGTGTGTATCTCTGTATCTCTCTCTCTCTCTGTGTGTCTCTCTTCTCACTCTTTCAGAAAGCCCAGCGAGCTCTCCTTGGGACTCTTTGCTACTCCTTTTCTTTCTTCTTGGCAACTTTTTGAAAATTCAGGCTGGCTGAGGAACAAACATGAACCATGGCAAAGGCTTCCTTCCTCCTCCTCCTCCTCCTCCTTCCCCTCCTTCTACTCTCGTGACCTCCTGGCCAGCTGTGGTGGGGCTGGGAGTATGCACAAGAGCAGGAAGACCCTCCTCAAGTGAGCGGCCACTCACACCGCCCATGCCTTTGCTGCACTTTGGCCAAGCCCAGCCATTCACTTGAGGAGGGTCTCCCCGCGCATGTACATGCTCCTGGCCCCGCCACAGCTGGCCTTTATCAAAAAAATCTCAATTTTGAGATGCATCTAGGTGAAAAGAATTGCCTGAATTCCTTCTGTGTTCATTACTACCCTATGAAAACAAACCCAATAAGAGACCCTTCTCTTATATGAACTTCCAGACTTATTCAGGAAGACAAAAATATAATTTATTGTTACAGGAAGAAGAAAGACTTGAGTCACTCCAAAAGACAAAAACAAAACAGATAGGATATGGATAGATTTTTCTAGCCCTGTTCATTATTTTGATTTTAAACAGCTGAAAATGGTCCATCTCCTTCACGTTTTTGGCCCTAATATAGTTTTTGATTGTTTTCCTTTGGTATGTTCAGCTTCATCTGGTGCTTAGCTAAATGTGGCCAGCAGGTTTCCTAAACAATGTAATTAGCAATTAAGTTCCAAAACAGCCAAACTGCTATTTAGAGCAGGTTACATTGCAGGTTAGTTTATACAATTAGGAAAACTGCAGTTAAATAAGATAGGTTTTTGCTAACTTACTAACAGAACTAAACAAGTGATTATAATTGGTGGTTGGGATGCTTGCACATAATGCTATGAAGCATCTCAGCTTCTTCAAGCAGGCACGGAATGTTGCTAATGTAGTAGCTAGGAAAAGTTCCTTTAATGGCAGGTATAGGCATTGTTATCCTTATTTTGCATTTTGCAAAATTGTGGATCCTACTTCTTTTGTTTGAATGTGAACTGCTCAGCAGAGAATTGTTTATTCAGGATAGCAGGATGGAGGCAAGCATTTACCAGGTGCTTGAACAGGTAAACTGATAGGCAGACAGACCAATAAATCTGTGAGCCAGCATTATGTAAGGAAGGAAGGAAGGGCAATGAAAACAACACCGTCTATTTGAAGGTGCAATACTTGCACCTCTCTGTCTCTTAATTCAATGTCACCCACATGACATTATTGGCTGGCTTAAAAATAATTTTAAATGTTTTAATTGGTTTGTTATTTTTTAATGTATGGGGCCAAATTTATATATATTCTTAATTGTTTTTAATGTTCATATTCTAAGTTTTTTAATTTTGGCTGTACACCGCCCTGAGTCCTCAGGGAGAAGGGTGGTATATAAATCTGAAATTGAATTGAATTGAATTGAATTAAATGAAGCAATAGCAACAGATATGTGATAGAGATTAGATAAGCAATATTCTCAGATCCGGTGGCTCCATGGCTAAGACACTGAGCTTGTCGATCAAAAGGTCGGCAGTTCAGTGGTTCGAATCCCTAGTGCCATGTAACGGGGAGAGCTCCCATTACTTGTCCCAGCTTCTGCCAACCTAGCAGTTCAAAAGCACGTAAAAAATGCAAGTAGAAAAATAGGGACGACGTTTGGTGGGAAAGTAAAAGCATTCCGTGCGCCTTTGGCGTTTAGTCCTGCCTGCCACATGACCACGGAGACGTCTTCGGATAGCGCTGGCTCTTCTGCTTTGAAACAGAGATGAGCACCGCCCCCTAGAGTTGGGAACGACTAGCAAATATGTGCAAGGAGAACCTTTACCTTTACTTTATTCTCAGATCAATGAAAGGAGTGCCATACCAAATACTTTTTCTGCAGTTGTTTCTGACCACCTGCATCCAATTTGCTGGAAAACTAATAGTTTCATTTTTTTTCAAAGAAAAGGAAGAACATAACTGTGAAATTCTCCTAGGTGGAACAAGATTGAACTTACCTTAATAATGAAGCTACCAAGGGAGATGTATGTGAATGTACTCCTTTGCTATACCACCATCTTTCCAGTATCAGCAGCATCTCTGGCTTCTCGTGCTTCAATTAGATCCCAAAGGAAAACTTCATGGAGGACTCATCCCATAAGGCATTTTCAGATCTCTAAGCAGGAGAAGCCAGCAAATCTGCAGAGCAATGGAGAGATGTGTAACTGGAAAAAAGAAACATATGTAATCTTTGTTACTTAGCGCTACATTTTTTTAAAAAAAGCCACTCAAGCCAATTTGAAAGCATCCTGAGAAGGTGATTTAAGAAAACAAGATTTTTTTTTCACAAGAAAGGAAAGCCTTTTTAAAAAATTGAAGGCAAGTTGAATAAGCACAAGTATTAAGTGAAATAGTGGTACAAAGAGGAAGATATGGAAATATATTCATGGGGAAAAAAAAGAAACTAAAATGACCTATCCATATTGAAGCAAATAATAATTTTTGTTTCAATCAATACTTTAATGTTTTATCTTATTATCAGGTATTTTGAAAAGGTTTATATTTATTCTAACAAATGAATCAAATAAACATCAATCATTTACTTATTCATTTATTAAATGTATATGCCACTCATCTTGTCCTGAATTAATAGATTATACTATATATCAAAAAGTGGGAAAGAGAAAAGAAAACTGAACATGCAAAGAATGGAATGTTACATATGTTGACTGAGATTCATATTTTAGAACTTGACTCCAAAGTAGCACAAAACTCCAACAAGCCCCTTCCAGATATTGTATGTCTGTTAGAATTATGTCTAAGGTGATTGACTTGACAATGAATGAAATAATTTGATTTAAAAGTTAGATTGGTACAGATAGCTCACATGCTTTAACTCACTAGAATCAGGGCTGTGAAACTCCCAGCCCGTAGGCTGGATGCGTCACATGCTGGCCATACCCATCCCCACTTTAGCAAAGGGGAAAAAAGTCTCGATATGTCATGTGACGACAACGTGACCATGTGAGTTTGACATCCCTGCACCAGATGGTCAACAGTCTTGGACATGTTTCAGTGTGTTTGAGGTAACAAATAAGGCTGTGTTAAAAACGCAGCTTCTTCTGTGCTCTCTCTTTAAGATTATAATGATTTCTGAATAAAAGGCTGTAGTTAATGGGACTGGGGAAAAGAAGTTGTATCAATTTACCTGTATTTGAGAAGCAGGGGAGTGTTTTGTACTCAGCACAAAGCTTGTGAAGCTCCTTTAAGTGGAGCAAGTCATGACAACCACATGAAGATTTCATTTGTATTCCCTCTTTGCATGCCCAGGGCAGCCAATCACTTCAATGTGATATGTTCTTCTCTCAGGTGAATCACCTCTTAATAGCTTTAAAGAGATTTAAGGAGTGGATTTCAGCAGGTGAAATTATCTGGGCTTTTATTTCCTCTTGAAATTGCTCTAGGATCTAAATAATTTAACAGGTATAAAAGCAGTGTGGCTATGAAAATAAAATGCACAATCTACCAATCCTAGGCTCTGAAAAAAATGGCTCTTTTTAACTCAAATGTATAAACTGTTTAAATTTGCAAGGCCAAGTCAGTTCAGGATTTTGTCTGTACAGTACAACTAGCAATTCCTTGAAGTTTTGCTAGGTAAAGAAAAATTGAGGTATTCTGCTAGGTTTATACTCAGAATTTTGGCCATTATTGTACCAACCTCAGAGATTCATGTATATACTATACAAATCTGGTTACCTCCAGCAGAGATCATTATTTAGAAATGTCTAAATAATGACCTAACTAATAACAATGAAATATGTTATTCTTTGTATTTCCAGGAGTTCATATCATATTGATGCAAAATGTAACCTTGGAGTTTTTCAAGAAAGGTATGATATTAGTTTTTATCAGAAATCAGATGTTCAAGTTACCTCACAGTAATTTTGCAGCTTCTAAAAGCTATGCTTCATTATCTTTCTGTCTCAAACATGTATATTTGTCAATCAGATGCATAAAGACCATCATTCATCCTACATATCAACATAAAAAGAAGGTACATTAAATTCATTGATCCCTGTTAAATAGATTCTGAACATTAGGAATTTTTCAAATGTACATTGATATTTAATAAACATTCAAATTTATAGAAGCAAATATTACACTACCCCTCAACTAAAATAATTCCATCAATGTACTTGTGTTATTAAATACTGAACTTGTACTTGTATTATTAAATATTAAGTATTTTAATACTTAAATACTGAGATTAAACAAATCATTTTTTTTCAATCCTTCCAGTAACATTGACATGCCATTGCCTCACCATCATAAATAAATGTTTATTGAATATATAGAAATGAATGTGAGGTCCTCAAGCACAAAGCAATTTCTTTCCTCTGCTATAGAAACAAGAATCTTAGTTTAACAGCATTATTTCCTTTTTCTACATAAGTAGCACATTCCTAAAAGATACAAGCAAAGGCAGAGTTGCTTCTACATGTTAGTAGCAGATAGCTTTATTTTAATTATATAAATAATTAAACAACAAAAGCCACTAGCAGAATGATTCAGAGTCACTGGGAAAATAGAAAGCCCCTCTTTATAATGAATATGAATACAAGTTCAAGTTCAACAGTCATCTATTTGAGATATTTTAATTTGTACTACTGAACTGAAGAGAAGTAGGTTTGATAGGAAAAATGGCCCCTCACAACTTAATGATTCTATGATAGAATCACTTAATGTAAGACACTTGCCCATCAGGATTCTGCATTATTTTGAACAGAAGTTAGACAATCTCTTACTGAAGTTAGGGTTATAGGGGGTGGGAGTAGCAGTTTTCCAACATTGCTCTGTTTCACTTATGTTGCCTTAATTAAAAGGAAATTTTGGATGAAAGAATGGATGTTGCTGAGAAACAGAAGACGTTTACAGTTATAAAATCATGACCTAAAGTTGGATGGCATGCATAATTTTGGCAAAATAATGTTTAAATTGATATGGACTCAAAAATTGTTTTATTAAACATGCCATATTAAGATATGGAAGAGGTATAACTCCAGGTTGTGCCTTCATGGATCTCACTTCTAGAAGTTTATTATTAAGGAGAAATGACAAATTAAGATAAATGGTTGGTGTATTGGGATGTAGTAGAAAACTATAAAGGGGAATTTAATATAAAATCGAGAGAACAATTAACAGCTGAAGAATGTACCTTCAGTGGTTTTCTATTTATAGTTATTTGAAAGATTTAAAATGAATAAAAAGACATGGTATTAAACCACTAGTTTGAATTTATTTTTCATTTATTTTTCAAACTTTTTAACTGCCCATCTGCCTCACAGAGGAAGAATTTGAATTTGAAATGCAATTTAGTAACTACTAAAATGTACAAACATTTGTTGAAATTAGAAATAGAAAGAATAGATTTAAAGATGTACAATAAAGTGGACTAAGAATTTTGGTCGTAATATACAGATGGATCAATGGAAAATATTTGGTTAAAATGGTTGCATTATGGTTGCATTATGATCCTAAAGAGAATTTTTATAAAATGATGCATCATTGGTACATAATATACCAGAGAAATTATCAAGAATGTATAAAGGAATTTTAAATGTTTGTTGGAAATGTGAACAATATTAAGGGATGTTTTATCACGTTTGGTGAACATGTAAGAGAGCTTTTAAAAAAGGGTTCAAATCAGTGGTGCAATTCAAATTTTTCAACAATGGGTTCGGTGGGCATGGCTTGGTGGGCATAGCTTGGTGTGCGTGGCTTGGTGGTCATGTGACTGGGTGGGTGGTCATGTAACTGGGTGGGTATGGCCAACTCAACGTCACTCACGTCAAGGGGTACCTCACCAGGCCCCTTCCCTCCCAGCCACTCCTTGTTACGTCCGACCTCAACATATCTATAGTTCTGTAAAAATATTGTTCACCTTTTTATGACTTTATTATATGCATCTACATACTATAGATGTACTTTCATGGGCCACTGAAAGAAGGAAATGGCTCACATGCTTTGCCCAAGAGTGTGATAGGCAGGTCACAAAACAGGCTTTTGAGGGGATGCCACAAAGAAGGGGGGGCAACCACTGTCCCTCTCAGGCCACACAAAGGACCCCCGGATAACAGGGCAGGGTGGACTTCAACTCCAGAGTTGAAGTCCACCCATCTTCAAGTTGCTAAGTTGCTGCTTCCCACTATGAAGGAATGGTTGGTCAAGTTGACAGACTTTGCTGAAATTGATAGATTGACTTATTTGATTGGAGAAAATACATTAACTACATTTATTGGTAATTGAAAGCCTCTTATGGACTTTGAATGAAGAATGAAGGTAGAGAATATAAAATATTGTTATACTTAAAACTGCTGGGTAGACAATCAGAAGCCACTTCTTTATATCTTTTTCCCCTTCTTTTCTATTTTTCTTTAACTTTTCATCTTTTTTGCACTTTTTGCTTTTTCTTTGATCTTTTTTTTGTTTACTTTACATCAATGTACATTAATATACAAGATTTTGTCTTGCTTAAAAACCTTAATAAAAATTATATATGAAAGGAAGTTTCAAAGAAATTTGACTTGATTTGATGCTTTGCAACTTCAGAACCAAATGGTTTGAAGGTCTACCACACATCAGCACATTGAGAGTAAACTTGGATGCCCTGCCCATTTTAAGAGGAATAATTTTGTGATATTCCTGGTATGTAGTCTGAGTTTAGTTTAAAAAAAACAACAACCTTGTGATATCTTTGTATAGACCTTGCAAAAAAAAAAAGAGTACATAAATGTAGTTGCAGCATTCTATGTAGGGATCTAGTAATAAACTAGTTCTGTAAGAAACAGAAATATCATGCTAATGAATGATACCACAGGGTACACGCCCAAAAAATCTAACGGCAAGGAGTTTGACATGGATAAAATATATCTGTGAATGGTATTCTAAGAGCACAGCTGTTTTAGGCTTTAACTAAATATACTTGTTTGTCCCCCATGCTATGTGATTGTGTTGTGGCCTGTCAGCGGCCTGTGTAGTTAGTAGCTGATTCCGACAACGAGGAGGCTGGTGTGGTGCTATGCCAGCAGCCTGTGCAGCTGGCGCTCGAGTCAGACAATGAGGAGGCTGGAGAAGATGTGGTGCCAGAGGCGGGGATTCAGCCAGCGCCTTCAGAACCTCCAGAAGTTCCCATAAGTGAAGAGGAAGAAGATGAGGAACCTCTTCTCGATGCATGAGCGCGCAGAGCTGTTAAAAGGCAGGAGTGGCTCCTCAGGAGGAGGTCTCCTCGAGAGTAAGGCTTGGGGCTAATTGGCCACTCCCCTAGCCTATTTAAGGAAGGATGACGACTGACGCAATTTGCAGGAAACAACTTCGTTCATATTCCTTCGCGTCTTGATTCCAGAAACATTTGATTCTCTCTTATCAGTTTTCGTGCAAATTGCTTCTGAGCATTCTGCCAACCACAGTAAGATTATGGTTATCTGAAATACTGTGCCTCAGAACTGAATTATTCTTTGAATTCTTGTCGGCTGTTAATGAAGTTAAATTAACAGCCCTTGTTCAGAAAAGACTGATTTAAATTGTATTTATGTTCAAACAACTACTAAGAAAACTCATTAGTAGTCTTTAATTAGTGAACTAAGGTTTGTACGGACTTTGTGTGTGCTGCGTTTTGGGGTCTGTAGCTGGGGCAGAACAGATCATTGCTGCTGAGCTCAGCGCAGATCCCATATGGGAGATTAAGTTCCTTCTCCATTTCCTTTTGCTGTATTAAGCAGCCATATACAATTTCATATTCTTATCTGCAGCAAGGAAAGGAAACAGGATGATTGAGAATTATGTTCTAGATACAACAGGGCTCTAAATTGTCAGGAATAGAATAGAATAGAATAGAATAGAATAGAATAGAATAGAATAGAATAGAATAGAATAGAATAGAATAGAATAGAATAGAATAGAATAGTCATTTTTTATTGGCCAAGTGTGATTGGACACACAAGGAATTTGTCTTGGTGCATATGTTCTCAGTGTACATAAAAGAAAAGATACGTTCATCAAGAATCATAAGGTACAACACTTAATGATAGTCATAGGGTACAAATAAGCAATCAGGAAACAATATCAATATAAATTGTAAGGATACAAGCAACAAAATTACAGTCATACAGTCATAAGTGGAAGGAGATGGGTGGTGGGAACAATGAGAATATTAATAGTAGTGCAGATTTAATAATCTATATTCTATATAATCTATATTCAGGAGATTTCTCTCCTATGTGCAAAGGAGAAAGGCTTTACATTTGATCGCCGACAAAAATCTTAAGAAGATACACGATAATAGAAATGTGTGCATATCCCTAATCAGAGTGATTATATCTGAAGAGCCCTTGGTGCTTTTTGAGCTTCATTGTTTACTTGCAGCCATTTCATTGCTAAATCGGGTAACATCATCAGTGCTAGTGAGTGTGCAGTTTGCTTTCTGTTTATATTTCTTTTATTCTTCTACTATTTCTTCTTTCTGCTTTATATCTCTTATTGGTTATCTACCTCAATGTTTTTCAGCCTCAGCAACTTCAAGATGGGAGGGCTTCAATTCCCAGAATTTCCCAACCAGCAATAGTCTGAAACATATAACGAATGACATTTTATAGGACGCAAACATCTGAAACTTCAAGTTATAAAACTTTATAAACATACTAGTCCTACTGTATAACAATTGGGCATCTTTAGTTCCTATTGGTTCCAAAGGATTTATACACATGATAAGTGGTGCAGCTGAAACTGAATGGTTTCTTATATGCACCCTCTTCAGATGGAAGGCATCTCTGCTGCATTTGGCAACCCATCCACTAATTTCTTGAATGCAGTTTAGGGCTTTTCTTCCCAAAACTTCTCTTGTATTACAGCAATAACGAATGTCCAAATTAAAATTATGGAACAGAGTATTTATCTTTAGCTGAATCATTCATCTTTTGAAAATTGCATTTCAGTTGCAGCCCTCATAATGTAAATAAGGCCTTTTCCTCATTTCTGAAAGCCATTGTATTCTACTTCCATTCCTCACCTATCACCATCAACTTTATCAAGCAGTCATACCTGTGAGGGAATGCATTTTTTGACAGCTGCATGAAAATATGTAAGTTTCTCCTTCACCAATGACTTTCTTAGAATAATTTTAGCATCTGCAGTACAAATTATGGAGTCCTTACTGCCCTCTGAACATGGTTGTTTGCTTATGAACATTTCATTACCAAACTAGGTAACATTTATCAGCATTATAATACAGTGGGGAGTTTGCTCTCTGTTTGTCCTGCCAACTTTGGTGGGGCTGTGGGTACCCCCCACCCGGTAGTAGTTCCTTGATTAGAGTATCATTTTCTCCTTGTTTTTCTTAGGTTAATTCCTGTTTAATCAGGTGCTGGCTTCTAGGAGAGGATGTGTTCTAGTCTTTTTGTTTCTTTCTTATATTTTTTATCATCTCTTTTCATTTGTGTATAAATGTGATTTATCTTTGTGTGTCTGCAACTGGCTGATTTGTCTGATTGCCAAACCTCCAGGAATTCCCTAGCATTTTTGGATTTAGCTTCATCTAGGATGCTCACAGTTTCCCAATTGGAACTATAGTTGAATCTGTCTATGAATTGTGAGATTGAGTTTTCATCATGTCTCCTGACTGCTAGTACTTCATGGAATTGCTCTACTAGTTTGCAGTCTGTCTGTTCTACATGGTGGTTGTTAGTTATAGTGCTTACATTGCCTGTTGTAACGATTCCTGTTTTTTAATATCTAGATAAGCAGGGATTAATAGGAAATATATGCTACACTTAGTCACACTGATGATGTTACTCAGTTGGGACTCCACAGTTCAACCTTAGGTTACATGTATTCTCTCTATATATGGAATAATACAAATTCTCAGATTTTTCAATACCTACAACTTAGTAACTGAACAGTCAAAAAGAGGCATCTCACTTGCATGATTGAGAATGTTCCTTGGTGATTAACTTGTACCAATCAATGGTGTCCTGATGTAGGAAGTTAAAACCCACCACTCTCTCAGAAAAATGAAATATTTTAGGAAATATTAAAAGGGCAGAATATTTTCCTAAAAGGGAGGCAGAAACTCAGCCCCCTCCACATTGTTAATGGGCCATTAAGGCCTGAGCCAGTCTATTCTACATAACAAAGATCTACCGCCTTCAGGCAGAGCCATTTAATTGCCCTTCATTGCATCACCCAACAAGATTCAACCAAACCTAGCACACAGATAACCTACAAAGCTAGCCATGACCTCTGACAGCAACCAATCAGGGTACTTTCCCTGTGCTGCAGGAAGTTCAAAGCCAGAGAGGGTATAAAACCCAGGGACTCTCAGCATCTCTTCCCTTTTTTCGCCCAAGATCTCCAAGGCATGTGATCCTGTTCATTAATAAAACTTTCCAAGCAACTTCCATGTGTCTTTTCCCCACTTGGAACTGAACCCAGAAGGATATTTCTTCCAACACTGGTAAATAAGAAATGTAGAAAAATCTAAGGCTTCTCAAGAAAATATTCACATATGCATTGGCTCCAGCATAAATTAGGATGACTAAAACCCAGAGCTCAGAACAAAGGAGTTTATTCTCAGTTATTTTCTTATGTGTGATTTAATTTTAATTTAATTTAATTTAATTTCAGATTTATATACTGCCCTTCTCCCTGAGGACTCAGGGTGGTGTACAGCCAAAATTAAAAAACATAGAATACAAACATTAAAAACAATTAAGAATATATATAAATTTGGCCCCATACATTAAAAAGTGACTAACCAATTAAAACGTTTAAAATTATTTTTTAAGCTAGTCCGGCTTGCTGAAAAAGATAGGTTTTGAGGGCACGGCGGAAGCCACCGAGGTCATGGATTCTCCTTATCTCTGGGGGCAACTGATTCCAGAGGGTAGAAGCCCCCACAGAGAAGGCTCTCCCCCTGGGGGTCACCAGCCTACATTGTTTGACTGATGGCACCCTGAGGAGGCCCTCTCTGTGGGAGCACACGGGTCAATGGGAGGTCATCGGTAGCAGCAGGCGGTCTCAGCGATAGGTAGGTCCTATGCCATGGAGAGCTTTAAAGGTGATAACCAACACCTTGAAGCGTACCCGGAAGACCACCGGGAGCCAGTGCAGCTCGTGCAGGAGCGGTGTTACATTGGAGCGCCATCCTGTTCCCGTCACTACCTGCGCGGCTGAGTTCTGGACCAGTTTGAGCCTCCGGGTGCTCTTCAAGGGGAGCCCCATGTAGAGAGCGTTGCAGTAGTCAAGGCAAGAGGTGACGAGGGCGTGAGTGACTGTGCACAGGGAATCCCAATCGAGAAAGGGCTGCAATTGGTGAATCAGGCGAACCTGACAAAAGGTCCTCCTGGTTACAGCCATCAGATGTTCCTCCAAGGACAGCTGCCTATCCAGGAGGACTCCCAAATTGCGAGCCCTTTCCATAGGGGCCAGAGACTCACCCCCAATAGTCAGTGATGGAGTCAACTGACTATATCAGGATGCCAGGAGCCACAGCCATTCAGTCTTGGAAGGGTTGAGCTTGAGCCTGTTCTTCCCCATCCAGATCTGCATAGCCTCCAGGCACTGGGACATCACTTCAAGGGCATCGTTGGGGTGGCCTAGGGTGGAGATGTACAGCTGGGTGTCATCAGCGTACTGGTGGTATCTCACCCCAAAGCCATGGATGATCTCACCCAGCGGCTTCACATAAATGTTGAACAAAAGGGGCGAGAGGACCGATCCCTGTGGCACTCCACAAATAAGAGGCCTCGAGGTCGACCTATGCCCCCCTGCCAACACAAACTGCGACCGGTCAGAGAGAAAGGAGAACCACCATAACATGGTGCCCCCCCCCCATCCCCAACTCTTCCAACCGGTGCAGCATGATACCATGGTCGATGGTATCAAAAGCCGCTGAGAGATCTAACAGGACCAGAACAGAGGAACAACCCCTGTCCCGAGCCCTCCAAAGATCATCAACCAACGCGACCAATGCTGTTTCCGTGCTGTGCCCAGACCTGAAACCCGACTGGAACGGAATATAGCATATCCTGCAATATGAAGTAAAGGGAAGAGAAAAGAAACTAAGCAACAGTAATTTATGCTCTCATCCTAAGATTATTAGGTGCAAATTTAATCATCGTGGAATCTTCATGACCCTTCACTCATGTCAACATTTACAAGTTAGAAGATAATATCATATATTATATTCAGTGAAGGGACTAAGGTCAAATGCTTCATCTCTGAGTGTTTTAACTTAGGCTTTCACACTTCTAGTGATTACAATAATTAAAATTAAATGCTGGTTTATCTACCATGGATTAATTTCAGTGACATTTTCAGTAATTTTTCTTTTTTGTGTCTATTGTAAAAACTATATCAGAGTCACTCAGATTATTCTCATTCCCTTAAACTCTTTGAAAGAGATTTATGACTCATGAATGCTTTAGATCATCATTAGCAACTACAGCACTTAATGCTCTGCTGTTGGGGGAATGAGAAGGTTGGTCTTATTCAAAACTGGATGGTCATGTATGTTTTGTCTCAGCTGTGCTTTGCTTCTTTTTGGCCTTTAAGGGTTGAGCCCTTAATTGAAGAAAAAAGAGTCAGGATGGTATATTGATAAAGTTCTGTTCCTTAATTACTTTCTGCTTCCAAAGTAGTTTTAACATCTGAGATCAAAGGAGAAACGAGGAACAAGTAGAAAGCAGCATAGGAGACTAAAAGGAGCCAAATTCAAAATTACCTGGATTTATATGACATAAATTGCAGCAGCAGGGCACATATGACCCTCCCCAAAGTAACTCCCCAAAGTCCAGGGGTGAAATCCAGCAGGTTCTGACAGGTTCTGGAGAACCGGTAGCAGAAATTTTGAGTCGTTCGGAGAACCGGGAAATGCGACCTCTGGCTGGCCCCAGAGTGGGGAGGGAATGGAGATTTTGCAGTATCCTTCTCCTGCCATGCCCACCAAGCCACACCATGGCCACCAAGCCACGCCCACAGAACCGATAGTTAAAAAAATTGGATTTCACCACTGCCAAATTGCTTCCTAATGTTGGCACCAAATTAATTGGTTTAAAATGGGAACTAATTAAATGCAATTAATCAGTACTAAATGAAGTTATCTTCTGTTTGGGAACCTACCCCTTGAAAACCAAGGACAATCCTACGGGCCATGCACTCCAATCTTTATCAGTTATTCTGATAATTGAGCAAGCTTGGCCTAACTAATACCTAACTAAGGCTTCCTTAGTAGCAGGATGTGGAAAAGCAGGCTGCTTAGACAAAACTGCAGGCACCCGTGTGTTACCTTCTCCCCCTCCCATTTGATCCATTTCTCTAATGCCAGCTGCAACCTTGATACAGGTGTGGAAGGAGAAGTGTTTTGTTATCTCTGCACCACCAGGAAACTGAAAAAACAGCACCCAAATATAAGAAGCCATTTTTCCTTCAAAGGGAATGGGTGGCCCAGAAGAAAAAGAAATATAGAGGCACAGCTAAGGAAAACACAATGTGGTCAGGTGCAAGTCCTCCAGCTGCTGGTCATTAACAGAAACAAACAAACAAAAACAAAGTAGAAGAAATTGCACAGAATTAAGGCAGAAGGCAGAACAGGATTTGTAAGAAGAAAACTTTGCTAGTGCTACTATAGAGCATATTATAATAGTACTAAATATGGTGATGATAATTGAATAGTTATACTACACAATGTAGTAAGGAAAAACATTGCAATAGTATTGAATAGTGGTATAACACAGTATAATAATTGTTACAGAAATGGTAATTAGCATAGTAATTTAGAAATAATAGCAATAGAACACAATACAGTATATGATAGAGATAATAGAAAACAGTGACCTATATATTTGCAAGTTTCACATTTTATTTTCATGTCTTAATTTTTTCAAAATAAAACATCTTTCTGATCCTTATAGGAGAAATAAAAACACACTTGTCCAAGGTGCAGTGACTTTGTGGTTCCTTTGTGTCTGCATCAATCTAATTGGTCCAGTTTAAAAAAGACCCATCACACCAAGAAACCCTAAATCTTATTATAATTATGCCAGACCAGCTTTAGTCTATAGATTAAATCATTTGCTTGACAACTCTTATCTCACTAGTTTAAAATGTATTGTAGTCACAAGTACAAAAATGCTCTGAAATTTAATTGATGATAAATTTCCTGCTAGCCATAGCTCTTACATTCCCCCCCCCACACTTTTTGATGTGTGACCCACCTTTATGGATTATTCTCAAGGCAGCGCTAGAATAATATCATTCTAAACAACTGGGACTAGCTCAAAGAATTAATGAATGTTCAAATGTCTTGTTTGAAGAAATACTGTAGGAATGATAAATTATATTGTACACCTACACTTTTCAGCTGTCTTTGGGCCAGTGGTTTTGTACAGTTATATGCATTTATATTTTGAAAAGTTCAACACAAAATTGGTTGGCACACTGACAGTTCATATTTATTCTGATTGCCATAATTTAGTAGAAAATTACTTTAGCTATTCAGTTATTTGCAAGTGCTGCTCCATAAAGCAAAGCTTGTTTTTATCTGACAAACAGCAGTAAAAGATTGTTGGTTTTCTTTGAAAGCACATAGTTAGCCATAAATCTAGGAACCTAAAGCTGTCCTAAGTAAAGTTTGTTTATTTGTACATTATAATATGTACTTATAAACTGCAAGCTCAAGTCCTCTAGGCAATTAAGAAAAAATACCATAGCATACTAAAAGCATCAACATGGATTGATTTTCCTCACAGTATAGATAATAGCCAAAATAATTTCATAATAGATGTTAAGATCACCAATCTTAAAAAGTAATAAATCTAATCCAAAATAACCTTTACAATCTGTTTTAATTATTTTTTAAAAGTCTTCTATTCAAAGGTCAACAGTTGGCATCAAGTGAGTCTTCCTAGAAAATTAGTGTGACCACGGAAGAAACGTCTTTCTCTAATAGCAGCCTGCTGAAATTGAGCAGGGGTTTTCCAGTTTGGTATAGTGGTTAAGACACCAGGCTAGAAGCCAGGAGACTAAGGTGGTTCCACCGTAGCTATGAAAACTATCTGGTGACTTTGGGCCAGTCACTCTCCCTCCCTGCCCAATCCACTTCACAGAATGGGGACAATAGGATGAAGAAGGAGTATTAGGTATGTTCACCACCTTGAGTTATTTATTAAATAATAAAAGGCAAGATATATGATGATTGCAGTGACTAGATAAAATGTACAATAAGGCAGTCCTCCAATTAGCTTATAGTCAAGTTATAATTATAAATACAATTTATTGGCGTGAATCTGAAATCTTTTTAAAGAAATATAAACACATATTTTATCTCTACTAATATGCATGTTTTAATAATACTCTTATATTCCTTTTTCAAACTCAGTACCACTTTTAAAATATTTTTATTTTTAATATGAAAATTGACATATATATATATATATATATATATATATATATATATATATATATATAAACTGTAAATAAACAGTTGGGGGCCATGAAATTCCAGGAATCAAGCTTAATATCAACTTGCAAAGCATCCCTGGCCTGCTCTCAAGTTGCCATAGGCAAGGGGGACGGGAAAATGAAATTTGCAGCTGCATCAAGGAGCTGGTATCTCAGTCAAAACAAAGCACATTCCAAATGATAAGATGAGGTCATCTCTGCAAATACCATCTCTGGCTGGCCCCAAAGTGGGGTGGGAATGGAGAGTTTGCAGTATCCTTCCCCTGTCATGCCCACCAAGCTACATCATGCCCACCAATCCACGCCCACAAAACTGGTAGTAAAAAAAATTGGATTTCACCACTGGTATGGTTGATTTAGGCAGCTGGTTAAAATTGATAATGTTTCTTCTCTACACAACATTCTCCAAGTTCTCCTTAGCAAAATTTATTGAAATGAATAAGAATAACTCTAGCACTTCAGTTACTTTTTAATTTAGAACCAATGTATTACATGAACATTATTAGGATGGAGAATTCCTGATATTTTTCATGTTAACTGGGAAATTGCAACTCAAAGTTGATATACACCGTAGTCGTTATTCATCTGGTAATCAACTCACATACTCACAGTTCTATAACATTTAACATATTATATTAGAGACCATTGAACCTTAAGAGTGTATTCTAAGCATGTGAAATTGTAATTATTTCTTAGTGCAGGCTATTGGCTGCTATTTCTTTTGTTTATATGTTATCTATGTACATTTACTCTTCATTTCCTATATTTACATATATACTCTGTCCATTTTTTATATGATTTCTGATGCTCTCAATTCTCTAAAGTATATACTTGCTCACTTGTTGTCAGATTTAAAATTATTTAACCTTAAAATATTATATTGACTTTGATAAAATATTAACCCAAAAGTCATAATAAATTATGATAGTTCAAGGAAAAGTGATAAAACCTAACCATCTGTGTTCAAAGTTTGGTAAACATTTCTGGCAATACTACATCTCCTTAACCTCCTGGGGATTATAATTAGGAATTTGCAGATGAATAAACACAGCTGGCTCATATGATTATAGCATTCCACCTAATTATAAATAGGTCATTTCTCACAAATGGCCAAAATGTTTACAGTGACAAAGGTTTGGTCAGTTTACAGTGAATCAAAACTATTCTGTGGAGTTGGTATATGATGTTAAAACAAAAGTCAAAATACCTTTGCACTATATGGTGTGTGTGTTACATGACAACAAATTTGTTGAATTAATTCATAGAAAGTTAACTGCTGCACAGATATCAATAGTTTAATAATTTTTTTAGGATGTCAACTTTTAGTAATGTCAATAGATAGTTTTATTCAATCAGTCAAATTGTTATGAATTCTGGAATTTGTTTTATTTGGGCTTTTTGATTTAAACTTCCTTTAAAAAAAACCCTATCTGCAGCTGCAGAAGGGCAACTACAGATTTGATTTCTGAGAAACATTCAGCAATCATCTATGTTCATCAGTCATTCATAAAAACAGATTGTTAACATGCAGGATTTGAACTTTTAAACAGAAATAGTTCCAGGCATTTGTTGCCTGATGGAAAAGAAATTAGATAGCTCTTTGTATTTTTTAAAAAGAATTATTCTACAATGCTTACTGTAGCATTGTAACTTGTGGTGTGGTATTGGTGATCTTGCTTCTAACCAGTGGTGGGTTTCAAATTTTTTTACTACCGGTTCTGTGGGTGTGGCTTGGTGGGCGTGGCAAAGCTTGGTGGGTGTGGCTTGGTAGGTGTGGCAGCGGAAGGATACTGTAAAATTTCCATTCCCTCCCCAATCCAGGGGAAGGTTACTGCAAAATCCTCAATTCCTCCCAATCAGCTGGGACTTGGGAGGCAGAGAATAGATTGGGGTGGGGCCAGTCAGAATTTTTACTACCAGTTCTCCAAACTACTCAAAATTTCTGCTACCGGTTCTCCAGAACTGGTCAAAACCTGCTGAAACCCACCTCTGCTTCTAACACATAGATGAACAATTAAGTTTTGTAACTGTCTTTGCAAACTAGTGCTAAAGATAAAGGGTTTTCCCCCCCCAAATCATTGATTCTTATGGACCATTATTCCCAATTCTGTTGAAAATGCATTGAGTATTTAGTATTGAGACTAAAATTTGTAGAATTCTGAGTCTGTATGATGAATAGGAGTGTCATCATAGTTGACTGGGTAAAGTTATTGTAGAGCACGGGTGTCAAACTCACCGTGTCACGTTGCCGTCATGTAATGTTTCACGACAGTTTTCCCATTCGCGGAGCTGAGGTGGGTGTGAGCTGCACATGAAACATCTGGCCTGCAGGCCACCAGTTTGACACCCCTGTTATAGAGAGCCAGCCTTTCATTTAAGAAACCAGAAACCATGTCAAAACTCTTCCCCTCATCAAAATTTTAAAACAAAACTACACTCACAAGATAATTTGTCTTTAACTCAATTGATCTTGGCCCTCCTTGTTTCTTGTCCTCTTTAAACTTTGTTTCATAAAGCTTGCCACTTGGTTGGCATTGAATATCATATATCATACCACATATATTGAAGCCAGTTTGGTTAGTGATTAAAGGCACCCAGACTAGAAGAGAGGAGGCTGTGAGTTCTAGTCCTGCCTTAAGAATGTAGCCAGTTGGGTGACTTTGGACCAGTAATTCTCTTCAGCCCAGCTCACCTCACAGACTTGTCATTATGAGGGAAAATAGGAGGAGGAAGGACTAAGTTCACTGCCTTGAATTATTTATAAAGGTAATAAAGGCAGGAAATAAACAAAATCATATATTGACATTAACAAAAAGAGGTTCATGTCTACAGTATTTCTCTATGACAGGGGTCTCCAACCTTGGCAACTTTAAGACTTGTGTACTTCAACTCCCAGAATTCCTCAACCAAATTTACTGGCTGAGGAATTCTGGGAGTTGAAGTCCACAAGTCTTAAAGTTGCCAAAGTTGGAAACCCCTGGTCTATGGTACCACAAACTGTGGATTATTATTTTTCTCCATTATAATAGCCCATTACACCAAATCCTCTAATTTTGGAGAAATTTTTGGGGGCTTGTGTAGAAAATGAGGTTCTCCACAAGCCCTTTCAACTCTGATTATTGTATGTTGGTCAACATAAGAAGCTCTAGCAATAGCTGCAATATGGTCTAATAGTCTCTTTTATGGTTGAAAAAAATCTGACTCTAAAATGGAAAATGAATACTCACTGTTGAATTTGTTTCCTGCTCTTTCCAGGTGCAGATAGTCCAACAAGTGAGCGGATAATGCCCTCCCCCTTGAACTGAAGGCAGGATCCTGACTGGACAATGGTCTTTGGCCCTAGGGAGGAGTACACATATGCCTTACCCACCCAGACCAAAGGTCTGAACAATTCACCAAGAACCCCCTATAAAAATAATGGTGTATTATGAAAATATTATTACTTGCATGGGTAAGAATCAGGGGTGGGTTCGACTTACCTTTACTACCAGTTCGCAACAGAGCCACACGTGCGCACATGTGCTCTTCTGCGCATGCGCAGAAGCATTCTGATGACGTTGAGGTTGGTGGGCAGAGCCTCCCACCAGTTTTACTACCGGTTCTATAGAACCGGTGCAAACTGGGGGCAACCCCTCACTGGTAAGAATATGTTAAAACAGAAAATAGCATTGTCTCTAATTTGTAAGGAGCTTTTGCTTCCAGCACATTGGATATAAACAAACCAGTTTATTTTTATTGGATCTTGCAATAAACAAAAAGATCCACAACGTTATCCAAAACTAAGGAATGATTTTCAATGGATGACAGTCTGGGTAAGTACTATAGATGGGTAGTATCTTGAAAAAAACTGGTTTTCCTGCCTGTTTGAATGTATAAAGATTGCCCCTGGTAGAACAAATTTGATAAACTGCAACTTTGGCAAGCTTCTGTAATTTGGACAGATGAATACAGTTCATTGCAAGCAAGATGACTACTCTATTGGCCTACATTTCTTTCTTTATAACCCTGCATGTCATACAGCTCATAAGATATTTGCTCTGGCAAAACACAAAATTCAAAATGAATTGCTCAGCATAATATTCGAGTCAATGAATTCCAGATGGTCATCTGCACAATACCTATTTATTAAACAAATTTATCTAGCTGCCCAACTTACACATATTCACAAATTTTTGCAAAATTCTTTTCAAATGTTGGCTATGAGCAATGATGCGAAATTTCTTTGAAGTAGTTATCCCACATTTTTTTTTACAAAGCACAAAATATTGACTGTTTATAAGAGAGCTATTTTGTTATAGCGATTAAGGCTCCATGTTAGAAACCAGGAGACTGAGTTGTAGTCATACTTAAGGCACAAAACCAGTTGGGTGACCTTGAGCCAGTCACGCTCTTTCAGCCCTAGGAAGGAGACAATGGCAAACCATTTCTTAAACCATGGCAAGAAAACAGCAAAAGTTTTGCTGTTGGAGTTGCCAAACTCAATACAGACTCAAAGATTAAAAAAAAAAAAGTATAGGGTTTGGTATTAACTGTCAGACCAAAATAGATGTATTTAATATATCCTGATATAAAGTTTTAAATTTTAAAAATACAAGTAGCATTTACTGGCAGATGGGAGCGATAATTATCAAGATTGCTGCAGGCAATGAAAGAAAATTTAGCTCTTTCTTTCTGTAATTCTAAATAAAAGACCTGCTTTGAAGATGCTACACAGAACTATTCAATGATTCATTTAATGTCACATCTAGTTTGATACTCAGAGGAGCTAACAAAAACCAGCTACTTTAGCACTGAACACTGTTGCATTTCTTTAGCGTGCTGTAATGTTGAAACAAAAGAAAAAGCTCAGGTAAAAATTGAGCTGCAGCTACCTAGCGATATGAACAAAATGATATTTACATTTTAATATGCCACTGAAGAAATAAATGACTAAAGCTCATTGTGTTCAATTTCCAAACCCTATCAATTTACCTTTATTTTTCATATGAAAGATCTCAGGCATATAAAATAAATGCTATATAAAGTAATATATACTGTAGAATTTCCCCCTCTTCTCTTCATAGTATTTATTTTTTGTAAAATATCTCAAAGAGGTGGTAAACATCAAATACAGAAGACTATATTAAAATGTTGATATTAAATTTCTTTATTTTCTTATACATTTATATGTAATTATGCATCCACCAGTATTAATGAAGTTCAGTAATGCAGGCTGAAGAATTCTGGGAGTCGAAGTCTGTACTTCTTAAATCTGCAGAGTTTGAAAAATACTGCTGTATGCTATTATTGCATTAAGTAATCAGCTTAAGACCAAAATCTTTATTGTATAAAAATAATCCTTTCTCTTTTCTTTATTTCCAATACTCTAAGTCGGGGTTGTCAAACTTGTGGCCCGTGAGCCTGATGCATCACCCACTGGCCACGCCGACCCCCGGTTTAATGAAGGGGGAAAAAGTCACAATATGCCATGCGATGACAATGTTACGCCGCGAGTTTGACACCCCTGCTCTAAGTTATCTAAATACTATAATGTCATTATAATTTAATATTGTAGAAATATATTGTATAGAAATAATAAAAATAATAATGATACATTCTATATATTGGATAAATATTTTTCATTCTCTCTACATCATGCTGCAAAATAGAAAATAAAATATTATTTCTCTGTCTCTTGTTTTTCCTTTGAAAATAGATGGCGGTTCCCATTCGACATGGGGAAGAGAACCATAATTTTCTTCCCAAGAATGCCACTAGAATTATGTTACCTTTTGATACTCCTTTTGAGAAATTATAATTCAAATAGCATAATGTTGTGCTGCTACATCTTGAAATGGCAGAAGTAATTTATGCTGTTTCATCAGAATTAATCATGATCTCCTCACCTCAGTAAGATTTCTCAAAATTGAAAAAGATGCAAAGTTATTTCCTTCAAATGCAGTTCTTATTGTAGTTCTGACTAGTTACCAGGTAAGAAGCCGTGGTGGCACACTGGTTAGAATGAAGTACTGCAGGCTAACTCACTGCTCACTCCAGGAGTTCAATTCTGAATGGCTCAAGGTTGACTCAGCCTTCCATCCTTCCAAGGTTGGTAAAATGAGTATTCAGACCAGGGGTGGGTTCTACTTACCTTTACTACTGGTTTGCAACAGGATTGTGCATGCGCCTTGCTTTTGCACATGCACAGAAGCTTCTGTGCATGCACAGATCGCCGATGACAACATCTGGGGTAGTGAGCGGGGCCTCCCGTCGGTTTTACTACAGTTCTTGAGAACCGGTCCAAACCGGGGGCAACCTACCACTGATCCAGACTGTTGAGGACAATATGCTGACTCGATAAACTGCTTAGAGAGGGCTGTAAAGCATTATGAAGTGGTATATAAGTCCAAGTGCTATTGCTATTGCTACTGAAATGAGATAACATTTCCATGCCATGGAACAAACAATTTAGAAATATTTATTTAGCAAATGTATAGAGCTCACAAATGCCCATCTCGCAAGATGTGACACTGGGTGGCGTACAATACTTAATAATAGAAATAATAAGACACCCAATAAACAGAATAACAGAAAACCCAAGACAGTGAGAGATCAACTGTCACTTGACATCACACAACTACCTGGCCAGCTCTCATGGGATTGCCAGGTTGAGAGAAAAACAACATTTTGAAAGTTCTTTGGAAGGCAGGCTGGGATGGGCCAATCTCATCTCAGTGGAAACTAAGTTCCAGAGAATGGGCCACAGCAGACAAGATCCACAACTACTTGACCTAATGGGATGCCAAATGTAACTATAGATTACCTTCCATAACGTGCTCATCTACTTTGATTCTAAAATTAAGACCCCACTTAGAATATTGGATCCAGTTTTGGTCGCCACGGTGTAAAGAAGATGCTTAGACTCTAGAAAGAGTGCAGAGAAGAGCAACAATGATGATTAAGGGCCTGGAGGCTAAAACATACAAAGAATGGACACAGGAATTGGGTATGACTAGTTTAATGAAGACTAGGGGTGATAGCAGTGTTTCAATATTGAAGGGGCTGCCACAAAGAAGAGCAGGGTTAACTTATTCTCTAAAGCACCTGAAGGTAGTACAAGAAGCAATGGATGCAAAATGTCTATGAAGATTCTCAATCATCCAGGTCATGGTTGTCCCAAGGCTGTATTTTTCAAGAGGCAACTGAACTTTGTTTTTCTTTGAAGACATTTTGCTTCTCATCCAAAAAGTTTCTTCAGCTCTGAGCTGAAGAAGCTTCTTGGATAAGAAGCAGAACATCTTCAAAGAAAAAGAAGAAAGTCCAGTTGCCTCTTGAAAAAGCACCTTGGAGACAATGGATGGAAACTAATCAAGGAGAGAACCTAGAACTAAGAAGAAATTTCCTGATAGAACAATTAATCAGTAGAATAACCTCCCCCAAGAAGTTGTGAGTGCTCCAACACTGAACGTTTTTAAGAAAAGATTGGACAACCATTTGTCTGAAATGGTACAGGATTTCCTGCTTGAGCAGAGGGTTGGACTATAAGACCTCCAAAGTCCCTTTCAACTCTGTTATTCTATTAAAATTCTCTTGATCTAAAAATATGTGGGTTGAGTTGAATGTGATAGAACAGAATCAAACAGTAAATGAGTGATTAATGACTACTGCTGAAATTCATGGTGAGGATAAAAAATCCAGGGAATGCCATGTATTCTGCAGGAATATATGCCAAAATTCTGCATATATAAATATTCTTGGCCACAAAGCTTAGAAATGATATGCATGACCAAGTAGTTGCTATAGAGGAATTAGAAACCAGTTTTGACTTTGATTAGAGAAAGACTGTAGAAAAAATTAGTAACTACTAATAAACCTCTCATTTATCAACTAATAGATGACTTAAATATAGCTAATAAAAATTTCAAGTCAAATTTTAAGTTCATAGACTTGTTCAAGTAAATAAATAAAAGGTTTTTTTTTCTTTTAGTATTTTTTAAATCAATGTAGCCTATGGCTTTGGTATTCAAGTATGTTCAAGTACTATGGACCTTATATCCAGATAGTATGACACTTCTCACAGTTATACTGTAAGATATAAATGCTGAGAAGTACTGCAAAGAAGAAGAGCATAATATCAACTATGCTAAAGAAAAAATATAGTATTTGGAAAATTCCCTGTTTCCCTGAAAATAAAAACATCCCCTGATAATAAGCCCAATCGGGCTTTTGAGCGCATGTAGTACAGTGGTTTAAAGCACCCTGTTATTAACATCTATTAACATCTGCTGCTTGCAATTACTGCAAGTTCGAATCCCACCAGGCTCAAGGTTAACTCAGCCTTCCATCCTTTCTAAGGTGGGTAAAATGAGGACCCAGATTGTGGGGGCAATAAGCTGACTTTGTATAAATATACAAAAGTATGAAGGCTATTGCTTAACACGCTGTAAGCTGCCCTGAGTCTCCGGAGAAGGGCGGCATATAAATCAAATAAAAATAATAAATAAATAAATAAATAAAATGTGCTAAAATAAGCCTCCCCCTGAAAATAAGCCCCCCCCCAAATATTTAAACACAGAGCTGGAAATCAGGTAAGATGGCAAGAGGAACCCCATCTTGCTCTATGCGCCCCAAAATAATAAGACCTTCCCAAAAATAAGGCCTAGGGCTTATTTTGGGGTTTAAAAAATATAAGACAGGGTCTTATTTTCGGAGAAACACGGTAGTAAAAAAGATGTCCAAATAGGTGTAGTAGGTTGACTTACTGTCAGTAAAAAAAATGTACCTTCACAAAGTTTTAAGAGTTTCTGTGATGATGGGTTGCTTTTTGTGAGTATCACAGTACATAGAAGCAACAGGAGGGTCTCTCTGCAACCAGACCCTCCTCTGATCCTAAGGATCCTTAACTATTACTAACGAAGCACTGAAAGTGACAGGACAAAATAAGCAGAAATGAAGATCTCGAAGAAAAGAGCTCACAGCAAGCCACAGCTTGACATCAAGCCAAAGGAAAGAAAGTAACAGTGGGAAGCTTGCATCTGACAACCACAATTATTCTTACCCAGAGTGCCCATAGTTCAATGTTAATTAAGATTTATTAGCAGTCTACACACACACACAATCTAGCCTTTCTTTGTGTTTAGTAGCTTCTATACCTTTCTGTCTCAACCTTGTCTTTCCAAACTTTGAAAAGCATAATTTTGCCCTTTCAGCAGAGCTTTGGTTGACCACTCATGATCTATTGATATTGTATTAAAAGATATGGTATATGACATGCTTAGGCAAGTCTGGCTTCATCTGGAACATGCTAGTGGTAGGTTCACTTTAAGGCATTTCCTGTCTTTTTTCTTTTCTTTTTCTTTTTGTAATGCTGCCCTTGAAAAAGCCTGACAATCAATCTTTCTATCCATCTACTATCCAATCTACTTAACTACTGTTTGCTTGATATACATATGTCTACAGCCAGAAAAATGATTGGTGCATTTATGTATTTTTTCCAGAGACTGTGATTTGGCTCAGGGCTTTGGGTTACCAGTGTGGTTTACTTCTTATGTGCCTTTTGCTTATTGTGCTTTGATTGACCAGAAACACAAATTGCTCAGGCCATAGTACACCATGGCTCAGCCAGACATGGCTTTAGCATTTTAGCTTGCATGGTTCATATACAGATAGGAGCAGAAATGTACTCTTCATAAAATGCAAACACTGTTCCTTAATACAATTGGGGGCGGGGGGGGGGAGGAATTATATAAAGATTCAATTTAGTTTAGAGAGCTGTAGCGAGGATAATATTTAACAGTTTGTCCCATAATACTCCAAAAAAGAAAAAAAGAAAAAGTCATAGAAGGATTAATTAAAGCCTCTTTTTGCACAGTCATAAAAAGGCTAATATGTAAAAAAGACACCTAAAGTTTGGAACCCATTTCATTTTCTTTATAAGTTTTTCAGAAAGACACTTGTTGGCAAAATTACCATCAGAGTGTTTTATCAGTTGCTATGGAGAAAATGGCACAATTTTACTGCCCAAGATAATTCAGATCCTTGCATCCAAAATTGTAGTCCTATTATTTTCCACGGTTCTTTGGTTCTAGCTAAGTAAAGTATATGCATTTTCCCTCTGATCACCATCACCTGATTTTTCGATTATATTGTTATATGGTTTATATTTTGAAGTGGCTTACTGATCTGTGTATGGGATGTATGATTTGATTTGGAATTTGTTGCTATAGTTCCCAGGTTATAATGTTGTTCTATAATGTAATAACTTTTAAAAAACCTTTCAGTGTATAGATTTTAAGATTTTTTTAAAAATGTAACAATATCTGTCTACTGTTAGGTGTTCTGTCCACTATCTACATTGCAATCCAAGATCAATTGACTTTGTATCTGAGATGAAAATACACTCTGATGGCTTCTTGTCGGCCCAATATCCTTTTTCTGAAATTGCATGATATTATCATGGTTTTAAAGTATCTTAGTCAAGAAAATTTTCATTTCATTTCCCAAGGCATGCCAGGGAAGGGAGCAGTAATATAATCATTTTTAAGTAATACTAAACATTTTGTTTAGTATTGTATGCCTTAATTGCACATTGTTCATTGTGGATGGCCAACAGTGATAGATAAATCAGTGAAAGTATTAGTTCTTGGTGTAGTATGAACAATCTAACATAGTTTATGATGGATTTCAAAATATGGTGGGATAAACTGTTGAATGTGCATGCCTGTTATTCTGTGTGACCTCCTTCTCACAAACTCCTTTCTACCACACATTTGGAATTATTAACAAAAGATGTAACTTATCTTTAATTTCTGTCTTGTTATTCATAAATCTCCTTAGTATTTATGTAGCTTTAACATAAGATTGAATCCTAATTAACAGGCAATCAAGCCAGCCATCTGGAAAATCAGTTCATACTCACCCAAGGGCCAACACAGATGTGATATAAGATACACAGAGAAATAATTATTTGATTGCATTAGGGAGAGAGGGGAGTTTTGCTATCAAAATGCTAGCACCACCAAAAAAAATGTTCTTTTCCACACAGAGGTAGTGTTCATTGGTACAAACAATTCTTCATTCTGTGTATTTACTAAACATCTTAAATGGTATAGAATTAAGACCATATGGGATGAATGAATTGAAACTTTAAAAAATATTTTAAAAGAAATAAGAGCAATACAAGACAGATTTCAATTTCAACCAGCCAGTGAATAGAGAAGAGTTGTTTTTTTTTTATTTGTATCACTGAAGAAGTGGACCAGCTCATCTCCCCAGGGGTAAAATAAGATGCAGCTACTGAAGATCCTACAGATGGGACTTGTCAATTATACAGTCAGTAGAGATGGGCTGAGACCATGGCCTTTTGAAGCTAATCAAAAGCTTGGACAGATTTATGAAAAGACCATTTTAATTGAGACAACAGCCCTGTGGGAATCATCTCTTCTCTCTCTGTTTCTTTTCTATTCAGAATCAGAATTTCCCTTGGTACTATTAAAGCAACAAACAAAGAACTATCAGAAGTCATTCTACATCTTTCCTGCATCATTATGTCTATTCTGTCAGTAGCGTAGCTGCGCCGTTGAGCTCTGGAGTATATGAGTGTCTCCATTCCCTCCTAGGAGTCACCAATATTTATCAATGGGTCAGTTCATCTATTCTAATGTCTTAATCCTAAAATCCACATTCTTTAAAATTATACATTCTATATGCATCTTTCGCTAATAAACTTTTTCCCAATGTTTTCCCAATATGTTAATTTTTGCAATATAAGTTTTTTTGTTCTGTGAGTGGCACTGCATAATCCAGCAAAGACTGCAGTCCAAAGAATAACCACATTCTGATTCTCTGTGTCTAGGAAGCATAAAATAAGGATCAAGAAAAACCCTGTAACATTTTAAAACAATAACAAAAAAAAATGTTTTCTTCCAAATGATCTTTAGTCCAATCCCCAAGGAACTAGTTTCTTTCTTAGACTTTGCCTTAAGAGGCAAAATTGAATTAGATGGACAGATAATATAATATAGGAAATTTTTGCTCTTTAGAATCCCTCACCCAACTCACAAATTTTATGCATTCAAGGACTCTATCTTTCATTTTTATATGACCAGGAAAATTCCAAGATGAGGAGATACATTTAATTGGGAAGTTTATAAAACTTAGGTACAGAAAAGTTTCCATGGATATGCAAATATAAAAGAATGGTATGCAAGATTACAGTATGACTATGTCGTGATGGACTACGTGGTGAAAAATAAACCCGTTTCTTTTTCTATCTATCTCTTCTTAAATGCATTTGCAAGAAAGAATTTGGTTCTCTTTATTTCCTCTATTACCTTACAAGCAGCAAATACCACATGAGGATCAATAAGCTTGATGTTAACTTTTCATTGAACAGTATAAGGCACCATATGCATAAATCTTGGTGTTACCTGAATAAAATGGGCATTTTTAGGTGCTCACCATAATATTGTCATACATAGTTCTGTAAACAAATAATTAGGTTTGGTACAGCTAAAACAACTTGGTTGTGCCACTGCACACAAACATGCACTTTTGCAAATCTTTGGCAAGCAGAATTTGCAATGTGGTTTTCTTCCAAATAAGAAACATTTTAACCTGTCCTTAGAATAGCTCTTGTTCCCTGACTTTTACTCAGTGGGATTAGTGAAGTGAGCTTGTTTCCAAATTGGGAAAAAATTAATCCAGATTCATGTTTTATGCAAAGATGCACATTGAAAACAAGCTATTCACTTTATGTTGCATAAAATGGCAAAAATATGCAGAAAAGTGCAAGTATGAACATCATTTTCATCCTCCTCCCCCCTCCTTCTATATATGCCATCTTCTGTAGTGCAAGTGAAAAACTGGTGATGGAAAGGAATTTAAAAAATTGTCCCTACAAAGCTTCAGCCTTGAATGTAATCTTTATCCCTCTCCATACCAGATATTGTATTTTTTTAAAAAATGTCAGGAAACCTGGTGTCATATTTGGCTTAGCCTTAATAGATCTTTCTCAGCATGGAAGTCTAAGCAGGTACAGGGGTCCTCAAACTCTTCAACTCATCAATCCCTTCATGTTTCAGATTGTTCATTGGCCCCCAAATATTTATATGAAAATAATTTAATAAGTACTGCTTTAACTAATAGCACTGTGAATAATAATAATAATAATAATAATAATAATAATAATAATAATATACATCAATAAATTGCAGCAATAACACCAGCGGAACTGCAAAAAACTGCGCTACTCAGAACATTGTACGTCTTAAGAAGATACTTGATCGATACCTAGGATGCTGTCGGCCACCCGTATCAACCATCAGCGCCAGTAAATAATATTTGTGATACATTTTTAAATGTTCAGTTGACTGAGTTTCATGTTTAATGAATAAAAGAGATAAATCAAAATAAGTCAATGTTATTTGTGATACATTTTTAAATGTTCAGTTGAGTGAGTTTCATGTTTAATGAATAAAGATAGACCTATTAACCATTGGGGATCAGTGTTGACCATTTTGGGGACTCTGGATTAGGAGCTAGATTATTAGCAAATAACAAAAGCGTCTCCGAGCATTAACATTTGAAAAAACCACAATGCATGAACCCACTGAAACAATAAGAATGAATACAAATTCTAGAAGGCAAATTCTGCCTTTCAGACAGAAAACACATATTCTGTGATTTGTCAGCAGTTCACAACTTTTCCTGTTACTCAGAGGTACATAAAACAAAGAAAAAAGATTAAACTTTTTAAATAGGAGGATGTTCTCATTTGTTCATTCAAGAGACTTGCTTTTAAGGATAAAAAAGACTTCCCTAATAGGTTCACAATCATAAAACAGTATTAAATGTCACAATAAATTACTTAGCAATTTTAGACACCAACCTAGCAAAAGAAAAATATAATCAAATTGAGCAATCAGAGTTACAGGAATGTAGAAGCTTGTTACTTCCCTCAAAGGCAGTTTTAAATAAATAAATAAATAAAAATAAATAAGGCTTGCTCAAAGGAAAATAGAAGGAAATATATCTGCATTTTAAAGGAAGAAGGCTTTTTATTTTATATATTTTAAAATATTATTTTCTGATGTGCAATTGAAAGGGGTTAAGGGGTAAAACACACAGTAAGTATTACTTCTAAACATTGTCATATTAAAGGAAGAATAAACAGCAGTTGAATCATGGAGCAGATTTTAAACAATTCCCTTTAAAAGCTGGGTAAATAAAAGGCGTTTAGATTATAAAAACAGTATAGAAGTTCAGAGTTAGATAAGATTGTCTGGAGAGAGGATCTTGAGACACAACTCATATTCTGACATTTCACTGGTTTGGTGTTTTGGTTAATCCACTAGGTTAGAAACCAGTATTCAGTGATTTCTAGTTCTACTTTAGGCATGAATGAAGACTGGCTATTTTGGCTGACTTACTCTCTTTCACCTCACAGGGTTGTTGTTGTGGAGAAAATAGGAGGAGGAAGGACTATTAGGTATGTTCACCACATTGGGTTAATTATAAAAATTGTTAAGGGGATTTGTAAGAATAGACAGTCATTTGTCTGGGTGGGTGCCACAGGTGGCACACCGAGCCATATCACTGGCACACGAGCATTGCCATAGCTCAGCTTCAGTACGCATGCATGCGCTGGCCAGCTGATTTTTGGGCCTTCTGGTCCTGCTAGAAGTTGGGAAATGGGCTGTTTCCTGCCTCCAGAGGGCCTTCGGGGGGGTAGGGGGTGGGGAAGGCTGTTTTTGCCCTCTCCAGGTTCCTAGAAAGCCTCTGGAGCCTGGGGAGGGTAAAAAATGGGCCTACCAGGCCCACCGGGCCATCGCGTATTAAAAGCAGGGGGGAGGTAGGTGTGTGCACATGCATGGGGCGCATTGAATTATGGGTGTGGGCACGCATGTGGGCGACCTCCCCGTGCTCCCCCTGCTTTTGGCACGTGACAGCAAAAGGTTAGCCATCACTGGTATAGGGTCTCCTGCTTGAGGAGGGGTTGAACTAGAAGACTTCCAAGGTCCCTTCCAACTTTGTTATTCTGTATTTTTAAAAAACCTAACAGCTGCCCAGAGTCACTTTGTAGACAGCATAATGGCAGCATAGTAAGTAAGTAAGTAAGTAAGTAAGTAAGTAAGTAAGTAAGTAATAGCACAATGTTAAGCACATGCATCTCAGAACAAAATCTGGTCACCATATCTTTCCTCTATTTATAGTCGCTCATATACTGAGACGATATCATGTTTATTGATTCAAGAATATTATCACAGTGGCCAGCTGTTATGAAGTATAAGAAGTTGATTTCAGCTTTAGTCCTCAGAGTAGCCTCTACAGAAATGCTTATACCTCCAGTGGTATATATAATCAACAATTCCTGATTGGTTACTATCTTAACTATACTGTCCTCAAAATGGATAAAACTTCTGTTGTGCTTCAAAAAGGGCAGTAGACAGAAGACATTTTTTGGAATCCATGGTAATTTCTGAGCTGTTGCTTCCTTGCTTCATTACCCAACTAAGTAATATAATCAGTGTGGGGTTTGCTCTGTGTTTATATGCAATAGCTTGCCCTACTACTATTGGTGGAATGTGGTTTTCTCCTTAATAAGGGTATTGTTTTCTGTTTGATTGTTTGTCTGGGGGTAATCCCTTCTTATATGAGTGTTGGTTGCTGGAGACGGTATATTCTGGTCTTTTGCTTTCCTTCTTAGCTTTTTTATTGTCTCTTTTGAATGGCTGGTAAATGTAATTTATCTCTGTGTCTATTGATAACTGATTTCAAGTTTCCAGGAATTTCCTAGCATGTTTGATTTTAGCTTCCAGGATGCTCACAATTTCCAAGTTGAAACAATGGTTGAGTTTGTTCATATATTGTGAGATGTATTGTGAGATCGAGAACCAGGGACTCTGCAGTTTAACCCTGAGATACATATATTCTTTTTTATGAGAAACAATATTCTAATTCTATGTGCCATTCCATAGCCTGCCTTTTTCTTCCAAGTACCCATTCATAGATTTAACATATTAATTTTTTAAATTCAGATACACTGTCATGAAGTTTTTATCTATTTAATATTTTTGGAAAAAAAGTTTATCCTTCCTGGCTTCTCCAAAAACCAGAATAATATAAAACTGGGGTTTTTGTTTTGATCTTAGTAAAAGGAGCCTAATTAGCAATCTAGGATGCCTGCAGTAAGAGTTGTTATTTTTTTAAAAAAGGTGACACAAGTACCAGAAATTCTTCTTTCCCATTTCTGAGCTTGATACTTAATTGGATTATCCAGCAATCTTTACAACTAAATGGTATCCAGGAGTTTTAAGAAGAGATTTAAATTACTTGGCACCAATAGCACCCTCAGAAACAATCAGGATAATAGATGCCACCAATTTCCCTGTTATTGATTAAGTGTTTGGTTCCTATCCTTTGTTCAGACTATGCAACTAAAGCAGGATAGCAGTTTCCCCCCAATTTAGCAGTATAGATAGTTACAAATTTTTTATCCTGTAACTTTTGCTGTGGTCTAAGAGGCTTCCAAATCTTGGATCTCTTCTGAACAATATTAGTGAATGTAAAAATATTTTTTTAGCCTGCATTTTTTTAAAAAAACTTATCAATCTAGTTTGTACTTTCTGGGCTATTACCGATATATGGTATTATTTCTTATATAAACTTCTTTCATTTTTCTTAGCTGTTTTCAAAACCAACCATACAAACAAACACAGCTGAGAGTATATACTTGAAAATACTTATGAACATACATATTTCAGGAGAAAATGTGTGTGTGTTTGTGTTACATAAAAATATACATGTGTTATCTAGGCTGGCCTAAAATACAACCAATGACATAAAGTGTTTAATTAAAATTAATGTATTGCTTTTTCTGTTTTTGGCTTTCTGGTTAATGTTTTCTTCCTAGAATATGTTTCCATTCTTTTCTTTAGCCCTATAATATAATCAACTTGATTATTGGCCATGAGGTAAATACTTTCTGTAGGGAATGTATCATTAGTATTAGTATTCAATTCTATTCTGAGCAAGCAAAGAGGCCATTATTACATATGCAGATTCAGCAAAGCAAGACATAGAAAAGTTTCACATTTGATTTAATATTTTATAAAGTTAAAGGAAATGGGAAAAGGAAAAATCCAAGTCTAAACTGAAAATGATGTGGTCAGAATGATATAGTTTTGGAAATAGATGACTTCAAAAAAAATTGCAGTGAGGGATAGAAAAACAAGCATCATGAATTACCTAGCCCTATGGAGCTCAGCCAACATAATTTTGTGGCAGATATTATAAAGTCCTCCATAAAAATATGAATGAGTGGTCCCTCGACTTCATCTGTGATTAAGACAATATTAAACAGAATTCACTGACAAGCAGCTAGCTCTAAACAGCCATACCTGACCCAGCTGAGTATTCTACCAATATGTAGGACCTTGTTTTACAGGATTAATAAAATCCAGAGAGCTAAATGGAGGGAAAAAAACCTTGTCTTTGCTAGATGAAAACGCAATTTAATGATAGAATTATTAAAAATTCCAAGGCCTCATTAGGCCTATGATGAAATATGTTCACAAGGAATCATATTCAGAGAAGACAATTTAGAGTGAACGATGTATGGGAAAATATAAAGGATACCAAGAACAACATTTTAAGATTATGTTTTCTTTACTCCTTTTGAGACATAACTAGGAAACTCACCAATTATCTCCAAAATAAATCACATACCACGATCAAACACAGAACACAAATTCTGGTCAATAAGCCAACTAAGTAAGCCATAGTCATAAATCAACTTTTTTAGAACTCATGATTGTTTTAAATCAGAACAGAATTTTAAAAAAACTAAACTAGTTTGTAATAGAACATGTTTAAATACCTATATACTTGAGTATAAGCCGACCAGAATATAAGCCGAGACCCCCAATTTTACCACAAAAAACTGGGAAAACTTATTGACTCGAGTATAAGCTGGGGGTGGGAAATGCAGCGGCCACTGGTAAATTTCAAAATAAAAAAAGACTGGTCAAAAGTATGAGGACCTGTCAGAAATCACTTTTTTCAGCCCTCTGGGTAGTCCTTTTGTGCATATGGACTACTCAGAGGGCTGAAAAAGTAATTTTTGACTGGTCCTCGCACTTGTGACCAGTCCTCGAACTTATGACTGTCCTCACATTTTACGTTTTTGCCCTATCTTATCACCATTTCTCTCTCCCCCTCTCTTTCTCATTCTTTCTCTCTCCCCCTCTTTATCTCTCTCTCTCCTCCACTCTCTCTCTCATTCTCTTTCTCCCCCCTTCCTCAAAGAGAGAGGTGGTAGGTTTGAGGAGTAAGATTGCTGTACAATAAAAAAGATGAAAGGGAAGAAAACCAACCCCAAACAAATATAAAGATATTAAGATAAAGAATGAATTGTTAAACTTTAAAGAATAAAAGAGAACAAATATGAATAAATAGCAATAATTAGAAACACACATACAAACATACAATGTATTTTCTTTGAACAGAGTATTTGGCCGGTTCACAAATTTAAACAGTGTTCAGCCATTTCACTTAAATTTACAATTTCTATATTTCCTTTTTGCCTTATTTATTCCTCATCTATTTTTTAAAAAAACCAATATTACCCTTCATCCTCATCTCTAATCTTAATCAAATTCAATTTTTCACTTCTATTCTATATCATATCCCTTCCCATTGTCATCTATTTTTATATCCATCCTCACATTGGTTAATTATGTAATATTACAGTTGTTCAATACAAATTCAACATTTTAATATAAATCAATTAGTTATATAACTATCTTTTTTGTATATTAATCAATATGAACATGAATATTCCAATTATTTCCATGCAATCCAATGTCTTACAAATCAAGTAATTATATTTACCAATAGTAATAAACCAAATAATTTCCCCATATATTCTTCCAAACCACAACTTAACCATTTCTGCTTTCAACACAACATACAATTAATAGTATCTCAATTATTATAATTCCCTAGTTAAATAGAGCTTTTTTTTCTTTTGTGTTTTAAAATCTTGAACTCTCCTCTTTTGCCATTTGTCATGAATTTCCCATTGTTTGCACCTACTTTTTTTGCTGAGGAAAAAGAAATCTGCCTTTCCAAGGTTGCAAGCAAAAGAAAAAGAAATCTCTCTCTGCCTCATTTTGTCAGGTTGCAGCAAAGATCCTGCTTTAGTTTCAGTTTTGCTTTGTTAGCATAGCTGGGAGGGGGAGGGAAAATGCTCCAGCAATTTACCTCTTTGCAGCTAGCTAGCAACAGAGCCCTGGTAAAACAGCTGAGAGCAAATCAGCTGAGAGTCGGGCGGCTCTTCAAATCAACTTATGGTAATTAACCTATACTGACCCTGAAAGGGGCTGTTTTTTCTATTTTTGCAGACAGGGGTCTACTCATTTGTTTTCTTTTAAAAAGGCATTTTTTTTCGTGACTCAAATATAAGCCGAGGGGGGCTTTTTCAGCCTGAAAAACATGCTGAAAAATTCGGCTTATATTCAAGTATATACGGTATTAACTTGTGTGCATAAAAGTATCCTTTCCCCCCAGATATGAACATTTTGCAAACAGAAAAATATTTGCTATTAATGAATGGATTTCTATTATAGCCAAAGGTCAGACATCTGGCTTTGGCTATAACAGAGATTTCCTTCCTTCCTTCCTTCCTTCCTTCCTTCCTTCCTTCCTTCCTTCCTTCCTTCCTTCCTTCCTTCCTT
>WNWU01000007.1:10535781-10562097 GCA_012654045.1 Ptyas mucosa | reverse complement strand
CTTCCTTCCTTCCTTCCTTCCTTCCTTCCTTCCTTCCTTCCTTCCTTTCTTCTTTCCTTCCTTCCTTCCTTCCTTTCCCTCCCTCCCTCCCTCCCTCCTTCTATAAATAGCAGGTATCAGTATCCTGCTAATATTGGCAGATTTTGAAAAAAAAAACACTAATATTTGCATGTAGTTACTCCCTGGTTGTGAGACTACCATAAAATCCCATGGCACCAGATTAGATTGGGTATTTGGAAAAACAAGCCAGTCATGAAGGGCAACTATTTCCATATGGTTGCCAAGAAATCTTGGACATGTCACCAGGAATTAAGCTCAGTTTGAGAGAGATCTCACCTTACCTCATGTTCTTTAAGCACATTTGGGTTAAAACATTGCATCACAAGATTTCAAGAAGCTCTAAGTAAGATTCCTGTACAAATCCACTCTGACCTTTGAGAAAGAGTGAATGAGCATGAGGTAATACTGTACATGTACGAGATCAGATTTCTGATGTTGGAAGAGTTCCATAAAGCTGAAGAATGTTGTGGATAGCTTCATAATTGGCACGCAATGCAAGTACTGTCATTATAATATTTCATAACAAATAATGTTATGCTGCTGATAACTAAGCTAGAAATCTGCATTTCCCCGTGATACATAATTTAAATGATATGTTTCTCCCAAATGGATAATATGTCTTTTGGGAAGGCAATTAATTTAGAACATCATTCTATTTATAATCAATCAACAAAATGAATTACACAAATACAGTATATATTGCCACACCATCAGTTTTGTGAGTTTTGAATGTGGACTTACTAAATAATGATTCTTTTTCTTTTTCTTTTTTAATGCAGTGTAATATTATTCCAGCTCTCATATTTGGCTAGCTTTATTCTAGCTAGAAAAAAGGCATTTTTGAAAGGTATTCAAGAGAAACTTTGAAAACTTCATATTCTTATGATCTAATTACACACTAACATATTCTGTCCACTGTTGAAATATATATGTCATAACATCTAATTTATGGCAAAAGTTGAATTTCATCTGTCATATGCAGTCTGTGAATATCAAGAAATAGGCAGATACACACAAACAGACTGCAGTTACATACACTGTAACTAAATAAGCACATATATATTTATCAATCTAGCTATGCATTCAGAACAGAAATAAAGGTTTCTGAGATTTATAAGTTAATACTGAAATGTTGCTTATGTTGCTGGCTAAATTCACCAGTGTTGAATTTAGCCAGCGTCATAAATGTATCTCTGATTGACAATATTTTAAATAGAAGATGACACCTGATTGCAGTCCATATTTTTCATGACATAAGGAACCAAAGAGATAAGACAACATTATACAAAGACATCTGATTAAAAAAACCCACCCAGGAATTGGAAATATTTGTTTGTAATGCTAATTGTGGCCGTTGTTGTTGGGATATTAAAGGCAAGTACAAAGTAACCACTGTTTGGTTTCTTTAGCTGCCTGGATTTGATTTCTGTTCTCAGTAAATTATATTTTTCAGTATTATCAGAAGAAAATTGGGATACCTGTGTGAAAGATGCCTCAAGAAGAAACCTGGATCTCACTTTCCTTGTGTGTCTGGAGCCAATGAATTAAATGCCTGTCTATATTATAATAGTTCAGGTATTGTTGAGTTGTGCCATTGTGCTTGAATAGAAATCTTTGACTGGTTTTTTTGCATTCCTAAAGCTGCAAACATGGCAGTACTTTTCAATACCTTTTGGAGAAAAAAGGCTTTTAAACAAAGAAGCTGTCACTTATTATCACCAATTTAGCTTTGTGTGCTATGCATTAATTTTGTTGCCTAAAAATAATGCAAAAAAAAAATCAGCTATGGTGGGGAAATATTTTTAGTTTAATTTTCCTTTTCCAGAATTTTCTTGTTATAGCTTTTCCATTGTCCAATGCATCACTTTCCATTCTGATCTAGAACATACTTTTTTATCTTTCATTCTTGGAATTTGCCTGAACATATATATCAGAACATATGGGCAAAAATGATCAAGCTTTATTTCACTTACCGTATTCTTCTTTCCCTTTAATAAAGCAGTAATTTAATCCCCACTTGGATATACAGTAGACTCAAGGGGACACATTCCACATTCAAATATATTCTACATTTTCCAAAGAAGTCTAATTATATGGAGACTCATTTAAATACCCATAAAATCAAATAAATTCTATTGAGGTCATTTATGTAACTATAAACATTTGATTGTGTCAAGCAGCACATCAAAGCTCTCGTATTTGCATTTTCTAAATACACTCAAGTGACCTCATTACTGAAGATTTACTTAAAGATTATGCTTCATTAGTGCCCCTTAAGGAAAAAAAAAGTCTGAACATTTTCTTTGCACATGGGCAGAATTAAGAGGAAACATCAAACTATCTGTGAACAGAAAATATTGCCCATCATTATTTATTAAAGACCTAATCCAGTGATGCCAGCATAGAGTAGCCCATTTCATATCCCCCATTATCTTTGAAGACACTTAACAATGATTATTTCAGCATCTGCCACTGGATTCTAAATAAGATTACAATCAAATAATGGTACACCTTTCTCTTTCTTTCTCTCTGTTACACACAAATATATAATTTGTGCAATTGAGGTATAGGCATATAGGTATGCAGAGAAACCAAACAATCTAAAAGTCTTACATGCTTGCACAATTGTTTATCAATAAATACATTGCTAAGGAAGCAATGTTAAAAATTGTCCAATGATTTTCTTGCTATATCTCTTGTCATTTTATATAGAAATTATATTCAACAGAGAAATTTCATTAAGCAAACTTTTCAGTGCATTAAGAAGGATGGACATTCTTGTCAAGAAACTAACTTTTCCTGAATAATAAATATCCTGTAAAAACTGTACCCAATTAATTCCAAGGAGCTAGAGAATCAGTGCTTATTGTAGATTTTCTGGCAGAGAAAATTTTAAAATAGCACTTGACAACTTCAGTACAACTATGCATATTAAAATTCTCTACACTTCATTGATTCTAAACATTTTCACATCACTCCTTGATTAATGGTTAGCAATGATATGCTACAAAGAACTCAAGAAGTGACAGGATATAGAGAAAGAATTCACACATCAAGTTTTCTAAAAATGTACCTTTGATTACTTCACCCTTGTCTTGTTTATTTCAGTTATTAGGTGGCATAGCCTAATTTAAATGATTACACAATTAGATATTAAACAATAATATGATAGGTTGAGTTTGCTTTTTTTCTGATTGAACTTTTCAATCTCTTTCTGATTTGGTTTAATACAACTCTGTATAAAGCCAGTATTGGCAATTTCAGTGTAAGAACTGCCCTTGACTAAATTTAAGCTTCTTGGCACAGATGTTTTAGTAAGAGATATCTCTTCCTTCACTTGGCCAGTTGCCTGGGGTAGAAAGACAAAATGTGTGTATGTGTGAGTGAAAAGATCACAAAGAGAAAGCAGCTAACAGAAAGAGAGGAAAAGGATGTTTCAGAAAGTGAATATATTTTGCTTCTGGTCACATTGTCTTCCTGCTTCAAACCATCTAAAACAGGGGTGCCCAAATTTCTTCAATTCACAGATCCTTTCATGAAATTTCCAATTGTTCATCAATTCCCAACGTTTATTATATGAAAAGAATTTATTAAATTACATAAAATATTTCTTGAACAAGAAATACTATGGATGATAATAACACTGCAATGGAGTTTGGACTAGACAAAGGTGCCACCCTAACCATCAACAGGGGACAAATAGTGAAAACTGAAGAAATTCCAAAATGCCCTATGGAAATAAAATCAAGAGTCTGGATGAAGAAGACTACTGCAAATACCTGGGCATTCTTAAAGCTGACAACATTAAGCACACTGAAGTCAAGAAGAAGGTTAGAAGTAAGAGTGAAGAAGATTGTAAAATCCAAATTCAGTGAAGGCAATACTGTCAAGGCAATTAACACTTGGGCAATTTCAGTCATTAGATACACAGCTGGAATAATGGACTATTAAGAAGAATTAAAAGGTCTAATAGGAACTAAGGAAAAACTATTAGATCTGATAGAAAAGCCAGAAAAGAAGAACTAAAAGATCAGATACAAAAACTAGAAAAATAATGACAGTGAATCATGCCCTTGAGCCATGCAGCAATGTTGACAGACTCTATGTAAAAAGGAAAAAAGTAAGTGGTTGTGGACTATTGCAAGTATACCAGACAACTGAAGAAGGAAAAATGGGTATTGGATGAATATTGAAGAACAGTGAAAAAGGCCCACTGAAGCGCCTATACTACAAATGCTTATTGAGTCCTGGAGAGACCAAACTGGGCTATAAGAAATGTCAAATGAAGAAAAGACAAGAGACATGGCAAAGTAAAGTATCATATGGCCTATAGATTTAAAAAAAGCAGGCAAAGCAGATGACCATAAAAACTGGCAATGAACATCAAAATGGAAGAATGATACAAAGGGGTTGATTTTAGGTGCATAAGACTAAATCTTAAGAGCAAGAGCATCCAGAACTGAGAACAAAGCAACACATCCTGCCATTGCAAAAAAGTTGAAGAAACAGTGAACCATCTTGTTAGCTGCTGCAAGAAGATTGTGCAAACTGACTACAAACAATGGCATGACAAAGTAACAAAAATGGTGCATTGGAAGATCTGAAAGAAATACTATTTGCCTGCAAGCAAGAACTGATGGGGCCACAAAACAGCAAAAATCATAGAAAAGAAGCTAAAGTGTTCTGGAAAGTACCAATAGTAATAGGTACCGTGGGTGCAAGGCCCAAACATATGGAGCATCACTTGAGTACTATCAGCATTAACAAAAATCACCACCGGTCAATTGCGAAAGGCAGCTTACTTGGAACAGGTAACACTTTGCGACATACCTTTAACACCAGCAAAAAATATCTGCCTATCCCAGGTGTTTAGGAAGGACTCAAGAGGTTGATAAAAATGCCAAATCCAGTCTAAACATCTAGCTGACTGTGTGAACAACCAAAGCAATGTGTGTACGCTGGGATGGCATAGATTAGGAGTATTAAACTCGATTTCATTGAGGGCCACCTCAGAATTGTGTTTGACCTTGAGGGACCAGAGGGGCCATGGCCGGGGTGGGTGTGACCAGCTCAATGTCACTTGTATCGGGGATGCCTCAAGCACTCTGCCAGAGAAAACAGGATCTCGAGCTCCATTTTTAACTGCAACGGCCTCCTGCAACTGTTTTTGCTGGCAGAGGCCCCACGGGCCAGTTTTTCACTGTTTCCAGGTTGACCCCATGGGCCAGAACTAAGTACCCCGTGGGCCGAATCCATATGGAGTTCGCATAGATTGTATGTGAATGGGGTTGGAGATGAGGGAGAGCTCCTGGCACTGATAATTAATGCTGAAATGCCACCGGAACTTGTTTCCTCACTTTCTTCTGATCGGGTGATTGGGCTGAGACCCACAAGCCAGTACATACATGGCCATGAGCAGGGAATAAGGAAAGGCTTGGAAGTGAGGGATTGGCTATAAAATTCCAATAGTGATGGGTAGAGAAAAATACAGTGACAGTTGATAAATGGGCCGCACACAGGAAACGAGCTACAGATATCTTGCTTTTATGGCATATTCTAGTTACCCAGACTCAACTGCAGGCCCTGATTGGCACAACTATGTGTTAATTTTCTTTTTTAATCACACAGTAAAACATACTGTGAATGTTCTAAACGCTTTCGAACTGTAAAGAATGTACACCACCAGATTGTGTCAGGATATAATTGCAACAAACAAACCAACAAGTAACTCTGCATAATCTGTAGAAAGTGCGAGCGATAAAAAAAGTTGTGAACTGAAATCCAAGTCATCTAGCAGATATTAAGGCACAGAGCCTGTGACTACAAGGATATATACCCTGGGAAGAAATGAATTGCAATCCACAGAGATGGTTTACTCTTGATCAGTTTGCCCATATTATATATTCATGTTTTAAAACTGATGATCGATAAAATGATTTGCCTGCTAAACTTTTGTATATTCAGATTGTTCAAATTTTCACCACTAAAATTAGCACCTTTTTTTTCATAAAGGAAGAATACTAATAAACTTGTTTGCTATTGTATAAATAATGATCCTTACTAGGATCCTAGTATTACACTGCTATTATTAACATTTATACCTACTTTTGCTTATATAAGCACTCTCATTATCCTACAACAATATAATTAAATATAAAACAAGCCTCACAACAAAACTATCGTATGTTCCAAATATATCAACATTCTGTGACTGCAAAATGTTTCTTTGGAATCAGTCTCTTCCTAACGTTGAGTTATGTATGCATCTCATCTGCTGTTGGGTTACAAGATTAAAAAAAGAGAAAACACTTTTTTGGGGGAATACTGATTTACAGACGTCAACTATGTATTTCTGTACTTCAGCATCTCTGTTATAAGAATTGTAAAATTAAAGCAATGAATACCTTTAGAAGACTACAAGCCAACTGATCTTGTTCTCTGTGCTTTTCAGAACCGATATTCAATTATATTTGTGAACTAGATGTATTTGAAATTCTGAACTAGGGGGAAAAAAGGCTGTATTTCACCATTGGAAAGAAGAAAGAAGCCACATTTTGAAATGAAAGTTTATAAACTGGATTGGATCCATATTGTTCATTTTTTCTTCTTTATCACTCTAACAAACATGTTTGAAACATGGGAACAAATGCATCAACACTCATATGAGAAATGTAAAACAACTTTCCCTGAATCATGATTTCCAGTGTGCTGACTATAAGTCTAATTTTGTGTGAACGATTGACTGAAATGATGGTATAGTCAAAAGAATTGGCAGTCACATGAACAATAAGCTTCATGGTTGATTAGTTTGTAAACTTGTTTTAAAAAACATCTTGTTGGAGATACTAGCTTATAACAGTTTATTCTTTTGAACTAAAATCTTTCATTTTTTAAATGGTAATTGTAGCAAAACAGATGTTGGAACCTACCTTTCGGGAATGGATTTCTTTCACGTACAATGGAAGTAGAAATTCAGATATCCCTTCAAGTCGAATTCCTTTTTTGGTGACTCTGAGATTTCCCATTCCATCCTGGAAATGATAATACACAAATGTGTCTATTCATAGCTTATTTGGGAAGCTAGTCACTATAAACAATGTACTATTTTCTCCCATTAAAGTTTAAGTCTAGAAGGCTACTTTTAAAAATAGTGTATATATTTAGGAGAAATAAAAACTGCTGTTTGATAACACAAGATGCATATTGCACAGTATTTATTGTTTGGTCCATTGAGCATAATTAAAAATCATTCAGCAGATACATTTGGGGGTATAATTTAAAAAACTCATGTTGCTATGCTTTATCTCTACACAGAAGTAACTTGTATGGGTCTGTATGTATTAGCCACCTTCAGCTTGAAAGTCAATATTGAAAACTATATAAAAGGAAGGGGAAGATGGGCCATATATAAAATTCACCAGGCCTTCATACAACCTCTCAGATGGATTCCCCATTGATGCTGGGCCATCTTTCACCTTAGTAATGATTTGGAGAAAGGTAAAAAAATCAGGGGATGAGACCCTGCCTTCTAGGCATATGAAGAAGTATATACTATGAAGTATATATTTCTCTGTACTCAGGGGACTTGTCCTCCTTCCATTTCAGATATGGATGGAACACTTTTACTACTTCCTATCCGAAGAACAGCATTTTTTCTCTGGCCAAACTCCTCCTTATCCTGTTTTTCAAATATCTAACTGAGAAAAGGAGGAAGAGGAAGTTGCTACTACTTGCACTGTTGTTGCTAAAGTGGCAGATTATTTGTGAGCAGGAACAGCGAAAGAGATAGCATAACATAGGGACAATGGCGCTTCCTCTTTTGCATCCTCTTCCCTTGTATGCTCCTCTTCTACTATAACTCCTGTTGGGATTCACATCTCTGGGGTAATAAGTTGGACAAGGGGGGATCCAAAAGTGGTGTCCAAAGGAGGCATCTTCACAGCCTGTATTCTGTTACCAAGGAAATATAGCAAGTCTATGTTGGCAAGCACATATGACATCTGCTTTTTAATTAATGATGCAAAACAATATAATAAATCTTATGCAGAATTGGACAGGGCTAGAGGAATTAAATTCAAAAACTGAGAAGAGGTGAAATTCAGATTTCTATCCCTCTGCCACTAAACTTGTTGAGAATTCTCTTTTCTGTATAAAATTTCAAGGTATTTCTTCTACATTCTTTGTCTTATAACTGGATAAAACATCAATAGAATACTGACATTTATACATATTGCATGATTGCTGTACAAACTGTAAGTCAGTTTCATGAATAGCACAATAAAATTCAAAACCAGATTCAGTGTCCTTCAAAACAGTAGAAGCATGGGCCCTTCTTACTCCTTTCCATCAGAAACATCAATCAACTTTACCAATCAACATCAATCAATCAACCAATGTCATTCTGGCTTCTGCCTAATAACACCCATTTGTTAATGTAATTCATATTTATAATAACAAAACAAGAGAGATATAGGTTTAATGCAAATACAACACTGAGAGAGAGAGAAGATCCTGATTTCTGTGTCCCCAGGCTTTCTGTTCCATTGTGTGGTTTCATAAGCCCTGTCAGGCTGCCAGACAGCTTGGCATTTGCCACACAATTTTGTTTTTCATCTGTGAATGGAAGCGGGCCTAAGATTTACGTGGAACACCTCAGATTTTTTTTAGCAAAACGTTCTTTAAGGGTATTGCAAATGTTGCTGTAGAAGAGGAGGTTCAGAAAGACATAGTTGAATGTTTCTGTCTCACTTGTTCCGCATGGCAGAGTATTTCACTGAGAACAGTGTGCTTTTATCTGTTCCAGGAATCTTTGAATAAAGGATGTTAAAACATGCCACACTTTGTGGTACTGTGAATTCTCACAGTTCACCTTGTAAACAGAAGAGCTGAGTTCAACTCTTCCCCATATATTGTGCAAGCTAAGGAACATGCGACCAAATCCAACTTTTACATTTTCAGGACTCAATTTTAGTATTTTGGGTATTAGTTGACAAAAAATCTTTGTTTTAGTGTCACCTTGCTTGTTGCAACCCATTTTCACCATCATCTGAGGAGAAAACCACTCTGATGCATGGAAGAGAATGACCAATATTGAAGGTTTTCTCTTTCTTTTAAAGAGACAGGTATTTTCTTGTGCATGTTCAATATTAACAATAAAAATTGTTATATTTTTATAATTTTGAAATTGCTCATAAGTAGTGTCACTGCATGATCAAATGTGATGAGGAGGTAGAGGAGGCTGCCATTCAGATGCATCTTTATAACAATAAACAGTATATGGAAAAAAATACTTTTGATCAGCTACTCTTTATATTCTTAAAGACTCTGTCAGGATCCATGGTTATATGTATGTATCATTCTCTGCAAAACTTCTACATAAATGCTATTGTTAATCCGGATGGTTATAATAAAATAATTGTGTTATTCATTTGTGTTTGTGTGTTTTGTTGGTTATATTTACAACCAGCAAATATCTATAACCCCCCAATTCTTTCTTAAGCTGGTGGTTATGCACAAGCTCACACTGAAGGGAAGTCAGTAGGGTACATGTAATCTTCAACTCATGAGCTATTATTTAGCGATAATTCAAAATTATGATGGATCCCCCCATAAGGTACTTCTGATCCAATTCTGAAGTCTCAATGGCCATCCCTCCCCCATGGTTACATTTTAGGTACTTGGCAACCAGCCTGCATTTATGGTTATTTGCAGAATCCTGTGGTCACAACAAAAATTTCCCATAGAAAACAACGAGTATTGTTAATGACCACAGATTCCCTTAACCATGGTGATTCACGTAACGACTACTACAAAAAAGATCATAAAATCGGATCAGTCATTTTATGACCATCATAACTTATGATCACAAAATGCAGGTTACATTAAAGTCATAGGTCAAGGACTACCTGTAGATTTCTTAAATTAATTCATACTATTGTCTTTAGAATTTTCTTTTAAGTTTCTGTCTTGCCTAAAATTAACAAATTCTTTTATGGTCTCCTAGCTAACCACACACAAAAAATTCAAACTCTGCTTAATTTTGAAGTCTATACAGATTAGGCCAGGTGATGACAGATGAGAGAATTTAGCAATTCTTACCTGATCAACAAAAAGCTACAGTGATTCAACAGAATTTCTTTTTGTGTTAAGTCACAAAGAAAATTCAATAGAAATGCAAATATAAATTATATAAATTGTAGTGATAAAAAAATGATGACTTTTATTATTGGTCTACTGATTAAGTCAAGCAAGAGGCACTGAAAACCTGAACGGCTTCCTCCAAAAACTGAATAGAATATTCCAAGCATGGGCTTTCAGAATGGGAGCACAGAGTGGGCAAGCAACAGTGGTCCTGGCAGCTGGGGTCATTCCACAGATGATCAGGGAAAGCGTAACCAGTAAACAAAATATCCGTTATTGCAGTCAGACAGCACAACCCAAAACAATGTTTCCTGAAACAAATATAAGATGACACTTTCTTCCACCTCACATATTAAAGCCAACTGAATCTTATTTCAGTATTGGCTGCAAGACAGCAACTTCTGCAGCATCAGAATGCTGCAAATAGGTTTAGGACTCATGGTTGGCTATATCATTTAAATTTCAAGTCTGGTTTAGAAAGTCTGTTATTTAGCTAGGCATAAGCTTAGTATGAAGAATTCGTATATAACTGTTGATGACAAAATAATCTGGAAGAAACACCAAACGTTAGTCTATTAATCTACTTTGCATTGTCATACAATAAGCAACATATGTTCTCCAATTGCATAAATGCCGAGGCTAGTTTGAAACTATGATTAATTACTGAAGCTATTATTAACATATATATATATATATAATATTATCTGATTAATATTAATAGAAAATTTTATTTCTATGACTAGAGCAGTCACCTTTTCTTACGTAACTATACCAACTGTTCATCATAGAATCAGAAGTGATTCTGGAGGGCATCACATATCAAGCAAATTTTCTCATATCAAAGAAAGACATCTTTATTGAGACTTAAATTGTTTAGTACATCATCCATTTCAGTCATTAAGATCTATGCAAAAACTTTTTTCTCTCTCATTAAAAAAAAAAAAAGACCTAGGGCAGTTTCAAGACTTTTTTCTCTTTCATTTAAAAAAAAAGACTTGGCAGCTTTAAGACTTGTGGACTTCAACTCCCAGAATTCTCCAGCCAGCATAACTATAACTATGAAGTCCACAAGCCTTAAAGCTGCCAAGTTTGAAGATCCCTGGCCTAGGGAAAGCAACAGAATGAAAAATGATTAGGTTTGTGAGGATTCAATCACATTACTTCTGCTAATACCAAAGAACCTTTAAAACTTTTGGACTGAAAAAAATGTGAACATCGACAAACGTTTCTAAGGATTTGCTAAAAGGATTTAATATAACAGAGATCACATGCAAAACAAAGAGCAAAAAAAGCAAATAAAATTCTGGCATAGGGTAGATTGGAAGAGAACCAGTTTAATTCTGGGATTATCTCTTCCAGCAACAAGGAAATAGAAAGTCCTAAGAATATTCTTTTTCCTTTATTCAATAAAGGAAACTGAATAAAGTAGCATTTTATGTTTACCGCTACCCAGAGCAGAGAGACAAGTTAAATGAACACACAAGAGCAAACTCTTACCTCATGTGGATAACTAAATGATCTTGAGAAGACCATGAGAACAAGTAAGACATGAAAAGAATAGCATTCTGATGTTCATACAATTTATATTCAGGCATATTTCACAAAAATCATATGGGTAAAGATAAAGCGTACATGTCTTGCTTGTCATTTAAAACATTTTCACTATTCCAGTAGTGAAATGGCAGCTGTGGTTAGGAGGACCTCTGTATAGCTTCATCTTGTGCACTAGTTATGCCCTTTCCTAGCTCAACAGGCCCTGCTTGCAGTCACTCATGCCCTTGCCACTTCAGATTGGACTACTGCAATATGCTGTACATGGCGCTGCCCTTGAAGGGTATCTGGAAGCTTCCAGAATGCAGAGGCACAGGCAGTTATGTCTACAGCTAGAACAGTACACATTATACCTCCCCTCCGTGAGCTGCCCAGGTGGCCAGTTTGTTTTTTAGTCCAATTCAAGATGCAAATTTTAACCTTTAAAACCTTTCATGGCATGGGACCAGGCTATCTAAGCAACTGCTTTTCCCCACTTATATCAGCCTGCTCCATCATATCTTGCAGAGAAGAGGGATCTTCATTCAGTTAGTCCCAGGAGATATGCCTTCCCTGCTGTAGCACCTGCCTTATCCTTCCTCCCTAAAATCGATTGGTCCTATCCCTTTTGATATTCCAAAATGCCCTCAAGATCTGGTTGTGTGACCAGACCTGGGGATCTCATAGAACCAGATACTAGATGGCTCCATTGTTGGGGAGGCATTTCTGTCTCCCTTTCTCCCTCTCACTCCCTCTTTCCTTCTTTGTCTCTCTTACACACACACACACACACACACCTTCCAGTCAGCATTTTCCTGTGACTCTTGGCAAGGTTTTTCAAAAGTGGTTTGCCATTGCCTGCTTCCTAGACCATGTTAGTAAAAACATGAAATACAAAATATCAAAAAGGTTATGGCAATTCATTATATGTGAAACCAGTATAATAAAATCCCATATTCTAGAAAAAAAGATTCATACATTCATTCATACACGAAGAGGATAAACTATGACATGTTATAAAAAGGTAAAGGTTCCCCTTGCACATATATGCTAGTCATTCCCAACTCTAGGGAGCGGTGCTCATCTCCGTTTCAAAGCCAAAGAGCCAGTGCTGTCCAAAGACGTCTCTGTGGTCATGTGGTCAGCATGACTAAATGCCAAAGGCGCATGGAACGCTGTTACCTTCCCACCAATGGTGGTCCCTATTTTTCTACTTGCATTTTTTATGTGCTTTTGAACTACTAGGTTGGCAGAAGCTGGGACAAGTAACCAGAGCTCACACCATTACGCGGCACTAGGGATTCAAACTATTGAACTGCCGACCTTTCAATCGACAAGCTTAGCGTCTTATAGCTTGGGTATATAGTTTATCAGTGATTGCATATCGAAATGATTGTTTAAAACAGATTTTGAATTAAAGATGATTTTATTAGTCTGTTCCTAGTCCATGCACATTTTGTTCAAATAATCCATTAGTCCTATTTTGTACATCAGTTTCAATTTATCAGTGTATCAGTTTCTTTTTGAGAACATTTTTGCTCTCTTTCTGCATTTTGCTGAGGAACGTGAGCCTACAAATACATCTTAGGATGCATGCATTAGTCTCAGAACTGCAAACGAAGGTGTTCCCTTTAGAAAAGCAGAGTCAGTGGAATCTTTGCGCATCTGTTATTTGAACTACATAGTAGACTTGTCGCCTATTAAAATAATGCCTCCAGTTGTGAGTTTGTAGTAATTCAAATATTGCTGATTGTTTCACAATGCACACATCAGCCTTCATTTACCGTGTGGTCTACAATGGTGCAGAAAGGAAAGGAGAATAACAAAGATTACTCTGTCAGTTCAATGCAATATTGAAACATTGCAAGCTTCCCTTTAATCCCTAACCATGCATGCCAATCTTAGATGTTTATTCTCTCTCTTTCTCTCTCACTCTGTCTCTCTCTCAATCTCTCCCTCCCTGTCTCTTTCTCTTGTAAAGATCAATATTGGAATGCACTATGAAAACTCTGTTTAAAATATCTTGGTCTGAAATTTACAGGACTGGCAGAACAATATTAGCCAGTTTGTGCTTATCAAAGATGTTCTTCTATATGATATCTCAAACTTGTGGAACCTTATACAACTGAAACTGCTTATCATCACCCACATGAATGGGGACCCAGATATCTATGAGACCATCTCATAGATATCTGGGAATCTGGGAATCTAGGGAAAGTGAAATCTGATATGAGCCTGCAAAGGGAACCAACTACCAGTCGTAATGCAGAAGATCCAGTAACAGATGGGTTGTTTTCTCTGCTATGCCTCTCCTTCTCCACCCCCTGGAAGCAAGGTTTGTCCCTTTAGAAGACAATTACCACCAGGTTCTCGAGCAGGACTTTTAGGATGGTAGAATAAGAACTGCTAGAAATTAGGGTGGATTTATGTTCCTTGATATTTTAAACTAATACGATTTTCTTACATGGTGCTTAGAATCACAAGACTGAAATGGTATATAACAAACTAACAAAATCAACAAATCAATCAAACAACTAAGAATGATGAATTATTTGTATATCAGCAGCAGCCAAGAGAGTTATTACAGAACTGTGGAAAGGCAAATTGACACTTGATGTGCAGCAATGGATTGTTGATGAGTGTTCATTCTCTTTTGTGCAAACAGATTTTCTGGCAAGGAAGAGGATTTGTAAGCTATCCAGTGAAATGTTGTCAAGTTGTTTTGTATCCAAAAATATAGCTTAATGCAATTTCTTTATTTTTTTAAAAAAAACTTAAATATATTGTACATACTTGTTATCATGCAAATAATTAATATTATTTGATATTAATTTTTGAAATGTGCAGGAAAAGGAACATGTTTTGGTTAAGGAAAGAATTTTTACTTTCCTAAGGTGAGGGGGGGATGAGGTTTTCCAAGGGCAAAAATCAAACATTCAAAAACATTCAAACATTATAACAGAATAAGGTTTTTTCATAAGCAAATATTTTAGTATATGTTTGTTTGTTTCCGTAGATTTTCACGGGTACAGGTATTCAAGTCATGGCGTATTTGGGTCTTTTCCCATGTAAGATTGAAAGTATCTTGGCAATCTTTCGACGAGGTCCCACTCGTCATCTTCAGGCTGGTGTCTTCGGCTTCGTGCTTGTGCGAGCAAAGCGTGATCGGAGATGCTGTCTCTCTATAAATACTGGTGGGGAGGTGTGGGGTGCTGGCTTTGTTGTTGTAAGTGGGTTGGTTGGCTCTGTTGTTACATCTTGATTAGTAGATGGAGTTGATGTTACAACACAGCCAACTACCCAGGATGTTGTAGCACAGAACTCAGGATGTCACAACACTATAGAGCTCAGGATGCTACCACACAACCCATTACCCAGGTCGTTACAACACAAAAGGCTAATGGGCACACAGCTAGGACCTCGGCCACACATGATGTTACAAAACAGCCGACTAATCTGCAAACATCAACTCCATCTACTACTCAAGATGTAACAACACAGCCAACCAACCCACTTACAACAACAAAGCCAGCACTCCCCACCTCCCCACCTCCCCACCTCCCCACCAGTATTTATAGAGAGACAGCATCTCCAATCACGCTTTGCTCGCACAAGCACAAAGCCCAAGACACCAGCCTGAAGAGGATGAGTGGGACCTTTTTGAAATGTCACCAAGATACTCTCAATCTTACACAGGAAAAGACCCGAATACGCCAAGACTTGCATATATATATATATATATATATATATATATATATATATATATATATATATGTATGTATATAATAAATCTTGAAGAGTTTTAAAGGCAAAATTTCTGGGGACTTTTCAAAGAGTGAGATATAACAGATGCAAAACAAAAGCAAAAAAAATCTTACTTCCATCTGGTAAATGCATGCAGATGGTTTAATTGGGAATGATATGATGAGGTGCTGTTTGATGAGCCAGAGAACAGAACTTATCACTCTTTCAAAACATTGCAATAATTTAGTAAAATATTATTTTTATGATGAGTATTATCCAGCCAAAATTGAGCTGGATAATCTGATTATATGTATATGTGCATAACAAAAGCAGAATGGCTATGCTTCCTCTCAGAAAACTGGCCTGGAAAAGCAAATTGCACACTGAAGATAGGAACAGACAAGACAATTGGCTCATCAGACTGTTTAGATGAATGTAATGATTTTAATCCTGCTGCGTCTGAAGGAAAAACCTGGGAACCATGTGCATTTAAATTTGATTATATTGTGATGCAATTTGCAACTCAAAATGTGTGCATAAAATGTACAGAAGCCATACATGTTAGAGAAAAGCACAGACAAACTATGTCGTATGGAAAAAAATATTTTCATATAAATATTTTATGTATAGCATTCATACTTACATAAATAGCTCAGCTAGACAGAATTCATTTAGTGAAATGAGAAGTTCGGAAGAATCAAAATCAACAGAATTTGACCTCTAATGGTAAAAAATGTTTGAAATATAACTGTTGATATTAAACACAGAAGCAAATTGAAACACTTCTCTGTAGGAAAATATGTAATTCTACTTTTTATTACACAACTATGGATGCAATGTCAATTCCACTTTAATGTCTTATTTTAGTGGAACTAAGTTAAATTTGCATTTAGTTCCACTTCATTCAGATCGATAGAATGTTAAAGTACAGTGACTGGTATGATAAATATGGTCAAATTGTCAAATAATTCATTCTTTCACAACGTTCTCTGCTTAACTAATAATACATCAGGGCTTTAGGTAAATGAGGAAAAGGGCTTCCAGTAGCTATACTGGAATATTGCAAAAATCCTACTTAATTTAATGACACATTAAATTGATTAAACTTCACTTGAGAAGTAAAAAATTTGCATTTGTCAAATGTGATATAAAAGTTATACCTAACTATGAACTAATCTGTTAAAATAATCATTTTCTTTTGACTTTATTAAGATTATTCCTTTGTTACTAATGTTTGTCTTGAAAGTTGATGACGCTAATACTTTTCCACAAAATGGAGGCAATTAATTACATCAAGAAAATGGCATTAATCATGACTATTAAATAATATTTACACTTGATCATACAGAAAAACAAATGAGTTATAGGTATTGGACGGATATAGTAAAAAAAGACAAACAAAGGTAACATAAATGCATAATTGTGAAATACTATTGAAATTGTGAGTTTTTATTTAATACCAAAATCTTTTAACATGACCCTGAATACGATACCCTGTTGTAACTCAGACTGAGATTTTTAGGAGGGGACTCATTATTTTCTTAAGATAAAAATCTGAATTATTGGTTTGAAAATAGTATGTCATATAGTAGATTAAATTGTGCATTATCTTTCTTTTGATCTTTAAAAATGCAACATTGTATGCATACGCACGCATGCACACACATACACGTGTGTGTGTGTGAGTGAGTGAGTGAGTGAGTGAGTGATAGAATTCAAATTTTTTTACTACCAGTTCTGTGGCCGTGACTTGGTGGGCATAGTGTAGCTCAGTGGCCGTGGCTCGGTGGGCATGGCAGGGGAAGGATACTGCAAAATCCCCATTCCCTCCCCACTCTGGGGCCAGCCAGAGGTGGTATTTGCCGGTTCTCTGAACTACTCAAAATTTCCGCTACCAGTTCTCCAGAACCTGTCAGAACCTGCTGAATAGCACCCCTGGTGTGTGTGTAATTTTACATTCTCTGAAATGGGGAAAGGCTTTGAAATTCCACTTATTCTTTCTTTCTATCAATATATGGGCAATGAGAATACAACTGCCTGATATGGTATCATCTAGTTGAGATAGTATATGGGAGAACAGGACAAAATAATCCTGAGGAATAGCAGAAAGAGCCACAACCAAGACAACAATCAGATAAAAGAAATCTGAGTCTAGGGCAGAAATATAATTTGAGAAAGCCTCTTAGATATAACACTCCCTGAAGATAAAGAGAGGAAGGGGGAAAGGGTGTACAGATTCTCTTACTATAATAATATTATAGTAAAAATAGTATTACCTTGCACGTCTTTCTTTTCCAGATTTGCTCTACTTTGGATGGCCTACAACTCCTGAAATATGGAAAAATGTCTCCACCACCACTGAAACCCAAATCCCAACCAATGCAATTTTTATGTAGCATAACTTTCCAAATTTCATTTTAGAGACACACCACACCCAAGGTTTTCCCCTCTCAATACATATTATTTGTATCTTTACTTGTTTCACTGTCTTAATATGGCTAAAATGTTCTTATACATTTTCTATAAATGTCTTATACAGTTAAATAAATGTATTTTAAAATACAACCTAGGGAAAAAAAATCAAAGCTAGATACACATGTCTTGCAACTTTACCCATTTTTTAAACTGCATGCTTGGAAAAGATAAGGAAAAGTTAAAAGAGCACTAATGAAATATTTCAAGGGATTTATCTATATTTTCTCAGATCAATGTTAAGGCTATCCTCTTTGCTGCTACAAGCATTAGAGTTTGTCCTAACCTGTCCTTGAATCCAAATGTATTTTTATTAGGTTTAATTTATGAATGTCAAGTTCCCTGACATTCATTGTGAATTTCATTGATTGGTTAAAAGTATGTATACTTTATTGGTTTATAACCACAAGTAAATGTTCAGCTGTAACTGTATCACAAATATGACAAAATTTATAGCAGTTTATCAGCAGTGAAACAGAAAAAAAAACTTATTGAAATGAAAAAGCTAAGTGCCTTCATTTCTATATTTTAGGGCTTGAATGTAATCTATATTTTTACTGCTGAATACATAATCATAGTGTTTTGAAATAACAGTGCATAAAAAGTGAAGAACTTGGGAAACAATTGTTAAAGAACTAGCCATTAAGTTTACCATTTTAAATTTTCCTATACCAATTCTGTGACACATTTTGGCCAACATACTTCTATATCAACATAAGTGCTGAACACAAAGGAAATGACAATAATTTGGTGTCTTGAAGATTCAAAAGTAAGTGCATATTGAAATTTAAGCTTTGATTACCATTACATTTATTATTTTAAAGGCTATGTTTCTTCCTTAAAAATCTAGAGGATGATCAACTTCTAGTGGGAAAAAAAAGAGGATTTTTTTAAACCCAAATCTATCTCAGCTTTCCTTAGATAGGATGGCTGAGGCATTTTGTTAGTTCATTTTAAACTGTTAAAGAGGCCCATTATCCAATGTTAACAATATCGTGGCTATTCACAGCTAGTGAATTGTTCTTCAGGGTGGCAACAAATAGTGACACATAACACTGGAATACTTAGATCTACCCCCTAATCTTCTCACTCATGTCTTCCAAAGATGTGCTCATCATCACTGTGCCATGAATCCACCCACTTTGCTGCTGAATTTTGCTTCACCTTCTCTATCCTTCCATCTTTCCCAGCAGTAGAGTCGTCTCCAGAGAGCTAAGATTTTGAATAATATATCTGAAGTGGGTAATTTAAGACTGGTCATTTGTGTCCTGAGTGGGAATTTTGGATTGATTTGTTTGATGAACTATTTATTTTTATGGCTGTTCATGGTATTCTCAGGAGTTTTTTTTTTTCAAAACCAATGTTTATAAGTAAGCACATCACAGCATCTGAATATCTTTTCAAAGGCCTTCATGGCTATTGTTCTTACTCTTGTTACTTTACTGTTGATCCTAGAATGTAAAAACTAAGCATCACATCAATATCTTCAATGTCAGTCTCAGATTGATTGTTGTAGATGTTGTCATTAGTTTGATTGTCTTTATATTTAGTTTTAGTTCCATTTTTTACTGTATTCCTTTAATTTTATTAGTACCCCTTGCAGATTTGTATTTTTGGCCCCCAGGTTACTATCTTCAGCATAATGCAAATAATCGATGTTTCTTCATCCAATTTAAAGCCATACTTATCTTCTTCCAATCAGTTTCTCTTAATATATACTCACCATATAATTCAATAAACAAGGAGAGAGTCTTGTCTCATTTCTTTGCCATCTTGACCCCATTCTGTTTTATCAAAACTATATAAAAGTTTCACATGATGTTCTAGACTTCCCATTTTTCTAAGCACATTCCATATTTTGACGTGATTGACACAATTGAAGGTCTTTCTATGGGCAATGAACACATATTGATTTATATATATATATACATACATACATACTTTGGCTTTTTAAATTATCCAGTGTGCATCATAAATAATGTCATGTGTTTCTCAGCTTTTGTAAAGCCAGCTCAAACATCAGGTATCTCTATTTCCTTGTTGGTGTAAAGATATGTGGGAATGACCACTGGAGACAGGGAAATGAGATGCAAGCAGTTTAGCCCATAGCAGGAGTGTGGTTAGACAAGAGGCTCAAAAGAGATCCTCCCTATTTTGAGGTCTAGATAGGGGGACAGGAGAAATACTTTCAGACTTGCAAGATTCTGTTAATGTAATCTTACAATAATAGCAATAGCACTTAGATTTATATAATGCTTCATAGTGCTTTACAGCCTTCTCTAACAGAGTCAGCATATTGCCCACAACAATCTAGGTCCTCATTTTGCTGACCTTGGAAGGATGGAAGGTTGAGTCAACCTTGAGCCTGGTGAGATTTGATCTGTCAAACTGCTGGCAGCCAGTGATTAGCAGAAGTAGCCTGCAGTACTGCACTCTAACCAAAGTAAAATTAACTCATCAGGTCATGTTTCCTGTCTGTTTTACCTTGTAAAACTGACATGAATCCACATATCATTACAATACAACTCTAATCTGTGTTGGATGATGTTAAATGTTATTTTGTCAGCATATAAATTAAGTCTCTTGTATACTAGTTTGTACACTGTGTTAAGTCTCTTTTCTGGATACTGGAATATAGTTTGACCACTTCCAAACTGTTGGCCATTGTAGTTGTAGCTTGGTTAGAACTTTTACAGATTCCTTTCCTGTTGCTAGCTGTGGTTATTCAATCAGTTCATGTAGCCTTCTGACTTGGAAAGAACTGGAGTGCTGATTTAACTTCATCATACAAGAAGTCCTTTTAAACAGGGAATATCTTCTAGTATCCAATACCCTGGATGTTGATCTTTTTTTGTAGAGTATTTCAATTCACTCCTTCCATTTTTGTTTGATCTCCTTTGAATCAGTTACTATCTGTCCACTAGTGTTCTTTAGCATACCAACTGGAGGATGAAACTTCTTTCTTGGTTCTGAAGAAGTAGGGGGTGGCATTTTAAGTATATATTATGACATTTATCTATTTTTTTTAAAAAAATGTATGTCTGCCCAACTTAGAACATAACTCTCTGAGTAGCTCCCGACAACAATAAAAGCACAAAAACTGTAAAAACTACTAAGCCAGCTGCAGAGAATTTGGGATTTGCTTTCAAGTCCTATTCAAGGTGAAGCTCATACTGTGCAGAGAAATTATCCTGCATTTTTTTCCTACCACTTCTCATTCAATGAAAGCAAAGTTCTTTTTCAAACTTCTTTCAAAGAAGAGAATTATGATGAATGGTCATAGATAGAATTTGTTATGCTCTTACTTACTTAACTATGAGATGGCAAAGGTGACTTTATGTATATTGTTTCTTTCATTGTGTACTCAAGAGTTGCATGATTGCATAAGTAAACAAACTGTATGGGGAAAAGGGAATAAGATTATGAAACAATATTTCTCTAACATCCACTTTTGATTTAAAATGATCTGACCTGGTCAGTATATATAATGACTATAATTGTTTTGATTGTTTTAATAACATTTAATTCACTACAATTGCTTTAATTCATCCATCCATTATTTATTTAGACTTTATGTACTGCAAACTACTGAAGCTTCTTAGCCATTTAAAATAAATTGTTTCTAAATAATAATAATAATAATAATAATAATAATAATAATAATAATAATAATATATGTTAATAATAAGGTACTAAAAAATGTCCTGAAGAGAAACCAATGCTGGCCTTTAATCAGCAAAGGCAAGTTTAGGAATTTCTTGTTCAAAATGCTGATTAAAGTTAAACTGAAGGTCCTCTACACACACTAATTCTCATCCCATTTCCTCGAAGAAAAGTATGGGGTTTCTCATCTTTTGCACTCCATTCTTAGCTTTGATACTCTATTCTAGTAATGCTTTGCTAGTTAAGTGTTTAGATTGGTTAGATGCTTCTGCTAGCAGACATCTCTTCTAAAATAAGCAGGAGGTTACTAAATTCTATTCATCAGCCTTGCTGTTATGTGTGTTAATAGTACATTAATACTATAGTGTGTTGCTATTACATTACCATACATTACATTGCTATATATTCTAACATTTAATTGCTAATGTGCTTTTTGTAGTTTTGATTTTTGACTGTAAATCATCCTGGCATATTTCCAGTTCAGGATATTGAATTGGGAAACTCAGAACTTGCTCTCTTATCATTTTTGGAGGTGTGTGTTTCTTCTTTTTCTTCCTTTGTTGTGAGACTACAAAACAACAAGTAGCCAGGCCCCCCTCTCTCATTCTCCTCAGATCATCATTTTTTTTAGTACCTCTTATTAACTTGCTTTTAGTATTGTTATTCAGAAGCAATTTATTTTAAACAGCTAAATGGCTTCAGTAATTTGCCGTACATAAAGTCTAAATAAATAACTTTTCAAAACCTCAGTCCAGAAATTCTGTATATAGATCTATTCATTACTATGCAAGCACAGTACATCCAAATCTAGGCAAACATTTGCATAAGGTAAAAGAAGAGGAAAATATGCATTGCCTGAAGTCCCAAATGACTCTTCTTACAGATGCTCTTTTGGACAAGAGCGATATAGAATCTGGTTCTGTGTTCTTTGAAATAAATGACTATTGCCAAGCTTCACTCATCACTTTTATTCTTCAGTGCTATTTACTATTAATTATTTATTTGATTAATCTATTTAAATATTGGATATAAAATACTGAACAAATTTTGGATACTGGGCTAATTTTGAACTTCAAATTCCATGTTGCAAAGCATTACAATTCTTCAAAGTTTTATTACTTTCTGCAGCTTACAGACCAGATTGGATAAACTGTCAGAAACACTGTTAAGAGCAGTTAATTTCATGGTGTTGAAATAATCCATTGAATCACCCACAGTTTTCTCTGTGTAGTCTTGTCTTTTGATTAACTTTGAGACAAAGTTTTCTCAATCTTCTGTCCCAATGCTGCCAATTTCATTCAAAAAATGGACTTCCATGACTTGGAGTTTACTGAGAATGTAGATAAAATTAGTTTCTAATTTTTTATTTTTGTTTTCTCTTCCTTTATTTTGAATTAGGAAGATGCCAGTTTTTTCTCCAGGTGCCAGATATCATGTGAACTCCAGATTTCATCAGGCAACAGCTATGTCTCAATATATCATTATTTTAGTGCCTTTTTGAGATTAGAGAGGGGAAAAAGGAGAAATATCATTGATCCCCCAAACATGGGTTTGTCAAAAACAAATCAAGCCAGACAAACCTTATCACATTCTTTAACAAATTAAATTGGTGGATCAGGGAAATACTGTGGACATAGTTTACTTAGGCTTCAGTAAGGCAAAGTAGTCCACAGCCTACTTCTATGTAAAATAGAAAAATGTATAATAGACAGCATCACCATCCGATGGATTCATAACAGATTGACCAACCATACTCAATGTATAGCTCTCAATAGAATTACAACTAAATGGATAGAAGTATGCAATGGGGTACCTCAAGATCTGCCTTAGGCCCAGTACACTTTAATATCTTCATAAATGATTTAGATGAAGGGATAGAAGGGGAACTCATCAAATTTGCAAACAAGCAAGCTGGGGAGAATAGCCAACATCTTAGAAGATAGACTCAAGATCCAGAAAGACCTTGACAGACTTGAACACTGAGTTATATCCAACAAAATGCAATTCAGTGGTGAGAAATGTAAAATCGTATGCTTAGGCAATAAAAATCAAATACACAGGTATACAATAGGTGGTGCCTGGCTCAATAGCAGTAATTATGAGAGGGATCAAGGAGTCTCAGTGGACAGTCACTTAAGTATGAGCCAGCAATGAGCTGTAGCTGCCCAAAAAGCCAATGCAGTGCAAGGCTGCATCATCAGAGGGATAATATCAAGATCATATGAAGTGTAAGGAAAATTTACCTCTGGCAAGACTAGCAAAAATGTTTAAAAATATGTCCCCCAAATGTTGGAAATGTAATAAAAAATTGGGCACATATTACCACCTGTGGTGGACATGCCCAAAAGCAAAAAAGTTTTGGGAAAAAATGCATATATGATTAGAAGAAATGTTAAGACAGCATATAGATTTTAAGCCACAACTATTTTTGTTAGGCATAATACCAGAAAAATATGATAAGAGAATATATATTTGATATAACATGTTTTAACAGCAGCAAGAATTGTATTTATACAACATTGGAAACACAAGGAAACATCTACAGAAGAAAATATAATTAGTAAATATTGAACTGTGCAGAAATGAATAGATTAACACTGAAGATAAAAGAAAAAGAAGACATAGAATACTTTTGAACTTGGAACTTATTTTATCAATGGTTGGACAACAGAGGTAGAAATTAGGAACTTAAGATGTAAATGAATTGACCCAGACAGTACACTGGTTGCGTCTAGTTTAATGAAGAGAAGGACTGGGTGTGTGTGTGTGTGACATAATAGAAGTCTTCCAATATTTGAGGAATTGTCACAGATAAGTTGACCCATTCTCCAAATCACCTGTTCTCTCTGTCAATCCTGATTGTGAATGTTGTCTTTCATTTCCCTTTTATTATTCTACGTTGCTGGTGATTAACTGAATAAATAAATAAAATCCAAAAAATTTCAAAGCTCCTGAGAGTAAGACCAAAAGTAATGGGTGGAATACCATTAAAGAGTGATACAACCGAGAACTAAGGATTTCCTGACAGTGAGAACAAGTGGAATGGTTTACATTTAGAAGTTGTGGGTGCTCCATCAATGGAAGTTTTTAAGAAAAGATGGTGACAGCCATTATTCCAGAATGACATAGGGTCTCCTGATTCAGAAGAGGGTTAGACTAGAATACCTCCAAGGTGTCTTCAACTCTGTTATTCTGTAGTTTGTATTCTCCTTTGACACCCAGAAGTGAATTGTAACATGCACTGGTCCCCAGAGAAATTGTTCCAGAGCAGAGGATCCTTCTGCTATGAACAACGGAGAACTTCCTTCTAAACTACCAATAGATAATTCTCAAAACAATGAACTTGGATTGGCTTATAGCACTTGAATTGGTATGCTCCAAAATTATTACACACTGAATATTTACTGTAATTGTGCAAAATTCTCCCTCACTTTCATGATGCCAAATGGTTCTGTGTGCAACGTCTTGGAGAGAAGAAGCTATTTTATTTCAAGCTAATTTCTTTTTTCTACACATCTAAGATCCCTTTATTTGATATAACTAAACAGCCAATGTCAGGGGGCATTTCCCATATTATTTCTATGCACTCTTAATTTACTCAAGGATGGCATAGTGTTATGGTTGGTTCAGGATTGAAATGACTTTAATTTAAAAAAAAATATGCCATTTTAAAAAACCGCCAAATAATAATGCATTGTGAATGCATGAAGTTTGAAGTAAACAGATGAAAAATGAATTCTGTTATATTTTCAAACATGAATTAATATAGCTATATTCATGAAGAGTGTGAAAAAATGATTCCAAACATGAATGAGAAATTTTCAGGAAACTGCTGACATTACATGAGGCATTTTAGAAACATTTAACCATGTGTATAAGCTATTGTTTCCCTATAATCTGTTTAAGTTTCACAATTGTACAACAAAATTAGAAGACAAACAGACATTGTAGTATACATGCACCTCTAATTGTGCTAGGAATCTCTATTGCTGTGTTTCTCAACTTTCATGACTTTAATATGTATAGACCAACTCCCATGTTGACTGGGGAATTCTGTGTTTTAAATTCCATGCATTTTAAGGTTGCCTCTGTTGAGAAAACATTGCTCTACTGAAATATGCTTGCAAGAACTGAGTTAAAATTTGTATTTTCATCTACTAACAATCTATAGTATGCCTTTGTTCTTGTATAAAACTACTCCACAAGGAATTGCACCTCAGCTAATAGATCCTAAATGTATAAAATTCAATTTGTTTCTAACATCATTAAGCATCTGAACCACTAATGTGTTAGATCACAAAATTGGGTCAAATCCAAACTCTCTATCAATTTTAATATCAATTCAGACAGCAGATCAATAAAATTGTGTTCTATCCCTTCTTTACTTTAATTTTTATCTTAGCTCTTCTGCAAAAATCATAAGTAGGGGCATTTCCCCACACCATAGCTTTCCAATTATTCCCAAACCTTTAAAAGCTTGTTTTAGTGAGCATGCAGGAATCTTCACATCACTCTCAAAATGCTAATAGACAAGATACATCAAGTTCTAATCAGTTTTTCTGGCAGTTGATCAATAAAATGTAAAATAATTGATCCACACCCTAAATTATCAGGGGTCTTGGACTAAGAAATTATCCTTGCCTCCAATCCAAAAGGTAGGAAGACAAGACAAGACAAGACAAGACAAGACAAGACAAGACAAGACAA
>WNWU01000007.1:10514284-10534393 GCA_012654045.1 Ptyas mucosa | reverse complement strand
GTTGGAGATCTCTGGACTAGAAGATAAATGATGGCATAAATGATGACCAGTCAAAAGTGCGAGGACCTGTCAGAAATCACTTTTTTCAGCCCTCTGGGTAGTCCCTATGTGCATATGGACTATTCAGAGGGCTGAAAAAGTAATTTTTGACCAGTTCTCGCACTTTTGACCAGTCCTTGAACTTACGACTGTCCTCACATTTTACGTTTTGCGCCCTATCTTGTCACCGTGGTGAAGAGAAGTAGTGGTGAAATGATTGACATGGTTGTTAAGAAGGCCGCAATGGGCATAAATGTGAGGATGGTCATAAGCGTGAGGACCGGTCAAAAGTGTGAGGATCAGTCAGAAATGACTTTTTTCAGCCCTCTGAGTAGTCCCTATGCGCATAGGCACGCCCACCTGATCACATGATCAGCTAGTCACACCTACCCAGTCACATGACCAGCTAGCCATGCCTACCCAGTCACATGACCAGCTAGCCACACCCCCAACTAAGCCACGCCCACAGAACTGGTTGTTAAAAAAATTGAATCCCACCACTGGCCGAAAGCCCTACTAAGCAGGTATATACAAAAGTATGAAGGCTATTGCTAAATACATTGTAAGCCGCCCTGAGTCTCCGGAGAACGGCAGCATATAAATCGAACCAATAAAATAAAACTTTATGGCCAGGAAGTCATATCTTCTGTTTCTGTTAAAATGCTTGCTAGATGTGTTGTGGAAGAAGAGCGTGGTAGCACTTTTCAGAGTACAGTCTTGGTATATTGTGAAAAGTGGAAATTGTTATAATTTTATAGCTCATTTTAACCTAGAGGTTGGTAGGCGGGAAGAATATCAACAGCTTTAATTTTATTTGTTAATCTTCAATTAGTCTGGACAATACACGTGAGTCTGAAAAATTACAATATTATGGCTTGCACCTCATTATGTAGTATATTTGGATGGTATTATTGGTATAAGTGTCCTGTGGACCACTGTTTTACATTCTATAATTCACCAATCATTCTATAATTTTGAAATATTTTGTGGAATACAATTAATAAAAGTTCCAAACATGAAAATGTTTAAAGAAAACGGTCGCTTTCTTCTCTAGATTGTAGGGGATGAAAAAAAACACACCTGTCTTAGATAGCTTGTGCAGGACCAATGACATATATTCCATTACTTATGAAATTTAAATCAGCATAGGGATACATGTGGATTCTCACATATGGTATGTGAGAAACAGAAAATGAAATAAAAAATGAAATGTAAATAATGTTAATTTTTTTTTAATGTCTCGATCTTTGGCTTTTGCTATGGAAGTACATAAACAAGTAAATAAAATGTTGGACTCTGTAATCTACAACTTTAGATCAGGGGTGAAATTCAGCAGGTTCTGATGTGTTCTGGAGAACCGGTAGTAGAAATTTTGAGTAGTTTGTAGAACTGGCAAATACCACCTCTGGCTGGCCCCAGAGTGGAGTGGGAATTGAGATTTTGCAATACCTTTCCCCCAGGAGTGGGGAAGGAATGGGAATTTTGCAGTATCCTTCCCCAGCACGCCCACCAAGCCACACCATGCCCACCAAGCCATGCCCACAGAGCCGGTAGTAAAAAAAATTGAATTCCACCACTGCTTTAGATTCAATGTTTATTGTATTAAGTAAGGAAATTTGAAAAGGAACCGACAAGAACAATTCTCACAGATCTTACTTGATCAGCATTATGCTTGATTTAAGCAAATACAAATCTAGCTTGTTTTAGACTTCCCTACACAAAATGTGGCTCTATAGTTATGCCCCCAAAATCTAGAGATTAACTTGAATAGAATATGCATCTTAATCCTGTTACAAGATTCTCTGTAACACAGAGACTTGTTTGGCAAATGCACAAGGGATCTTTGGCAATTAAAAGCTGCTCAATGGGAAAAGACATTAATGGTTGCACTTGCTGAATCTATAGTGCACCTTATGGGATGTGTATATCTAATGTGTGCATTTAATTCCAATAGTAAAAGATAGATACAGAGATAAGTGCCTAAAATGTGGAATAGGGTGTGTGATACAAAGTTTGTTTTTATATATTCATTTACTCTGTAAGATCACTGAAGATTGTTAAGAAAGAAAAATAAATGAGAAAAGAGCCAGGTATACACTGAGCAACTATTACCTTTTAACTTTAATTATTTTATTTCTGTTTTAACTGCCTCCTATTGAAATACAGTATTTTTATGGATTTTATGCTTTAATTGTATACCACCCAGGGTCACTCTTTTTTAGACCAACTTAGTCAAGGCAAGAGTTTTTCAGTCTTTGCATGCTAAACAATATGTGAGCTCACATATTGAACAAACTGCAGTGTGACAATGACTCACCAAACTTCATAGTAACTGAAGTCATAAAAGCTGCCTCTGAAACAGTCTACCTATTAGGATAGCATCACCTCTAAAAATTAGACAGGAAAGTTGTGGCCAGTGGTTCCCTAATCGATCCCTCCAGGCATCGATCACAGCAAATGGTTCATAAGGGAAGTTACACACTTTATAGTATCTTGAAGCTGCAATAAAATTCACATCCAGAGATCAAACACACCATGCCCATTAACAACTTGGAAGGCCAATAGGGTCAGAGGCATCTGTATCACTGGAATGGGGCAGGTTGTTCCATAAGCCAAGCAGGCTCCTTTTCCAAGGCCCACTAAGAGGTCCTTTCATTGTAGGACTTGCAGCGTGATTACCCTATTAGATCTAGTGGGGTGAGCAGAAATAATCAGAAATACAGTAGTCAGTTCTACAAGCCACCCAGCCCCATGACACATAGGTTTTTAAAGAAGACAAACAGCACTTGAATTTGTTCATCATATTTAACATATGCATCCATGTCTCAAGCTACTCTGAGTGCCACATAACAAAGCTAAAAGCATAATTAAATAATAAAGCATAATTAAATAAAAAACAAATTAATATTCTCTCTCTCTGCCTTTTGTAATTTTAAAGTTAATAATATATTAATACAAATTAATATATGATAATATTTTAATATGTAAAATATAAACAGAATAAAAAGATTAGGCAAACAGGAGCTGTTAATTACTCAGGACTCATTTTTCTTTTTCTTTCTGGGTTTTTTTTGGTGTGTGTGTGTGTGTGTGTTAAATCTTCAATTTGATCTGTCTATCTTTTGCTTCTGTTTAAGAATATTTTAAACTTTCAACATAGTTTTTTATACAATTGATCCCCAGGGATAGTTATATGCAAATTTACAAGTATTTTATCCTTTGTCATATACTGTATGTAATGCTGTTAAATGTGTTTCTGTACATGTTTTTAATCTAATAAATGCATTTAATACCATCTTAATTGACGAACTGCATGGTAAAACCTAAAGATTTTCAAGAAAAGAATTTCACTTTCCAAATACAGTATAGTCAATGGAGAGTAAGAAAATTACAGATTTAGATTTTGTCACTGGATATATAGAAAAACACAGAGAAAACCAAAAGGAAAAAAAAATCGATATTACCATTGTCAACCAATATTTATTTATCTGAAAAGAAATTTGCAAATTATTTGAATAAAAAATTAGCATGAGTTTCATCAACCAGATATATTTGTGGGTACAACTAGATATAAACAAATATTTTTTCTGTCACTTTAATAATGAAACATTTATTTGTATTCCCAAATATAAAAGACAAAATTAAATGTTGTTGTAAACATATTTAAACTCTTATGTCAAGAAAAATGAAGATTGACAGATGTTTTAAGTTTATTGTGCAATCTGAAACAAGTTATAGGAAACAGTGACTGTTAATAATATGACTGAACATTTCCAATCATGCTAGCATAAAAAATAATCACTGCAAATACACAAAATACCTGAGGTGCATTACCCATGCACTTGGAAGTAAATACCACTCAACTCTGTGGAAGTTATTCAACAGGAATTATTCTTACTTTTGAATAGACCTGCATATCATGCCCTTTATAGGGTTTTGAAAAGCTTTGTATGCATTCTGAAAAAAGTAACATTTGCTTGGAAATGGCTTGGTATTCATTTTGGTATTTCTTCTTTCTTCACTAGACAATATCATTCGCAAATCAAATCATAAAGATTTACAAAATATCGTTTTGAAACCTTTCTTGAAATTTATGTAAGAGCAGTTTCATTTTTTCTACTTTCTTGTGGCTCATGCTTCTGATCTGACAGTTGAGAGGGAGAATGAGAATAAAAGAAAGAAAGAAAAGACAGTATGTGGTGAAGAACTGTTGTGTCGAGAATATGTATTACAAGGTACCTGACACTCTAGGTAGTGCTGAGCTCCCTCCAGATTAGATTTTGTCCTGATATTATTTTAAGTATATCTGAAACTCTGCTATAATTTGCATAGAGCTAACAGATGGTGGAAATATAGAGGCAATTGCAAGTTTCATTTGTAAACACAGTTCTAATGTTTTGATTAGTGATAGTAGATATGTCCAATTAAGGTACCCAAAAGCCATGTATACATCTGGGAAACCAGTAGTTACAATATGTATTATGCTAATTAATCTGAAAAGTGGATCTAATATAATCATGAAATCATCTTGATATTTATACATTTTTCTATATTTCTTTTAGTCTATGGACTAAAATAGAAATAAAAATGTTTTAGTTCTGTCTTAGTAGTGCAGCAGGTTGGAAAGCTCAGTAATCTATCTGTAATCTTCATGACTTTAAAGTATCCAAATTCTTGATATCTGTGGTTCAAGCATTTCTGTTGCTACAGGTAGACCTTGGTTTACAACAGTAATTGGGACAGGAATTGCTGCTACTAAATGATGTGGTCATAAAGCACAAAGGCAGTATCCAAAAGGCAGTAAACTAGAGTCCATTGAAAGAGCCAGAAAAAAATACACAGTTGTTAGGCTGGACTGAGTTAAAAGAACTGGAGCCAGACCAGAAGGGGAGGTGTGTTAATGAAATTTTAACTTAGTCTTGGCCAATGACATGAGGACAACCCATTCAATGGACTCTCTTAGCAGTGCAAGGGAGAACTGTGCAAGTGAGAAAGTCATGAGACTACAACTTCCAGCATAAAGTAGAAACTTCCAGCTTTCCCACTGATTTTGTTTGTTGGAAGCTGGCAGGAAACATAAAAAATCACAATCGCATGACCGCAGGGACACTGTGACAACTGGAATTCTGATGACCGATCATAAGTTCCCTTGTTCAGCACTGTCACAAATTTGGGTCACTGAAGGAATGGATGTAAGCAGCAGATGGAATTTATTTATTTATTTATTTATTTATTTATTTATTTATTTCCTGCCCTATTATTTTGAAGCATTTGCATTAAAATTTATAAAACAATAATGCATATCCATCTGACCCAGGTGATTTATATAACTAAAACTTTTTAATAATTTGACTCCAGGTTGTTCCTTTTCAAGTTAGTAGTATTTTTGAATTTGTTTTAATAAAACTCAATCTTAGTTTTATCTTGTTTAGATTCATACAGAATCATTTGCAATATCCTGTGACATTTAAAATCTTTCCATCATTTTGCCCAAAGCTTTATTATCTTATCAGGTTATGTTATTGCATTTTATTCAGCCCATTGGCCAAGTCTTCTAAAGCTTTATTATTATTATGTTCTTTATGCTAGTTTTACTGGAATTCAACATACTAGATTTTGTATTCAGAACATAAAATTTCCACTGATTGACATCATTTGCATCAATTTGTTATTTACATAATAACATCACGCAAATTATGTAAATCAATGCAAATGATGTAATTTGTCATGTATAATGTTATCATGCAAATGGAATAAATCCCAGTGACGGTCTTATCTTTGATTCAATGGATTTTCCTAAATAATGGCTATGTTCTCCTCAATTTGTCATTAATAGTTTCACTATAATATGACCATTGTACTATCTAAATCCCATAACTCTAATTTCTTCCTCTTAGTTTCCATAATTTTCCTATGTTTTCCAAGAGCATTTCATTTTTAAATACAATAATTCATTAATTCCCCTTCTCCTTTTTTGGTTTATCCATATGTTCTCTTTTGCCTTTCTGAAAGGGAGTAAGCTGTTTAGTTCCATATTATAGCTTTTCAAGCTTCCAATGTATGTAATCATTAAGGCTGTAACAAATCTGTTTTAAAAATAATAAAGGGTTTTATTTTCATTCATGGACATTAGGATACAGATAAATTAATATGAAACATTATCCATAATTTTTTATTATACCAATTGAGGCTTAGATTAGATCTATTTTTAATGCTCTTTAGAATTTTAGAAATTGCTGTGCTAGAATTCTAGTTCATATCTTCTCCCACTCACTTAGACCATATTGGTTTTTCACTGTAAAATGTTTTCTGCAGAAAGGAATTCTGATACTTTACAATTTGTGCAAATCTAATCTGCAAAGCCTTGTATGAGTGCATTTGCATATGGAAATTTGAGTATTGCAATTCTTTGAAGAGTATAAGGAAATCCTGATTAAATTACAGTGATCCTTTTGATACATGAAGATGCAGACACTTCTTTGCTGAAAAAGCTACCTTTAAAGATTGCATGCCATTCATTATCTCTGTGTATTTCTTGAGGGAAAGTATCAGGTTTCATATCTTTGACATGATTCACTACCTTGATTTTATTATTATTATTATTATTGCCTTCCCAATCTGCTAACTGAAAGATAGGTTATCTTTATTTTAACCATCCATAAAGTAATGTCTATCACTGCTTGCTTGTACCTTTTCAGCTTTGGAATTTAACAGTTTAAAATTTAATTATTTAGACCCTGTTATCCTCTCTTCTGTCCCAATTTCAACCTTCTGTAAAAAGATTGCAATGTAATATGTTATCCAGGCAAACCACTATTTCTTGTTCTAGTCCTAAGAATCTACGATTTTAAATTGCTGTAAACCAGCGAAACTATAAACAAAGAAGCAAATAAAAAGGAAAAATCCCTTGAAGGGTTCTCATCAAATCTGCAGATGACACTAAGCTGGAAGGAATTGCTAACACATAGAAGATAGACTCAGGATTCAGAAGGGTCTTGACAAACTTGAGCACTGGTCCTATCGAACAAGATGCAATCCAGTGGTGAAAAAAGTAAAGTCCTGCACTTATTAGGAAAATCAAATGCACAGGTATGGAATACCTGGCTCAACAGCAGCACCTGTAAGAAGGACCTAAGTGTTATAATGGACCATCACTTAAGTATGAGTCAGCAGTATGTTGCAGCTGCCAAAAAAGCCAATACAGTCCTAAACTACAGAGGGATAGTATCATGATCATGAGAAGTGATAGTACTGCTCTATATTGAACTAGTGAGGACACATTTGGTTTTGGCCAAAAAAGATGCTGAGGCCTTGGAAATAATTCAGAGAAGAACAACAAAGATGATAAGGAGTCTGGAGGCTAAATCATATGATGGACAGCTAAAGGAACTAGGTATATTTTGAACACTTGAAAAGCTGTCACAGGAAAGAGAGGGTTGATTTATTCTCTATAGCACTTGAGGGCAGGACGAGAAACAATGGATGGATGCTTGTCAGAAGGAGATTCAACCTGGAACTAAGGAAGAAGTAAAAGTGAAAACTAATAATCAGCTTGCCTCTTGGTATTGTGGGTGCTCCATTGCTCCCACAATCTTTTCAGAAAAGATTGGACAACCATTGTCTGGGATTGTATAAGGACTTCTCCCTTAGGCAGGGAGTTGGACTAGAAGACCTCTAAAGTTCCTTGTATTGTAGATATTGGTATTGTGGTATTGGTATTATGAGTATTGGTATTGTGGACTAGAAGACCTCCAAAGTTCCTTTCAGTCCTATGTTTCTATGATTCTTTCAGATAACATATTTTTTTTAATATAAAGAACTAAGGAAAAATTCAACAAATCATATTTGCTAAACTAGCATAAATATCATTTGTATTTATAACTATATTTTAACTATCTAATTTATTCCATTCTTCTGTTGTAATAGAACATCATGTATAAGGAGGCTAGCTAGTCAAAATGTTTTTTTCAGTGTATGTTTTTTTTTGCCAATTATTGTCTGCCATTTTTGTGAAGTTGTTTTGATTTGATCTTCACCTGTAGATCCTAGCTTCTCTCTGTGCTCCAAGTTTCATTCTTAAAAGGTTGTTGCTAGATCTCCACTGATGGACATTAGATTTCATTTGTCTGGAATCTCCCTTAAGAACTGATACAAGAAAGGACAGAACTGAGGTGTAACTCAGAATTCTTTTTTTAATCAATGTGTCTTCAATCAACTTCTAAATATCATATATATTGTTTTTTCCTTTGAAAGTTTCCTGTGAAAATTGGTGTGTAGCAAGGCTTGGCATTATTACCATTACTGTTCATTCTCACCATCACACAAGACCTGTATCAAAGTGCCTCTGGCCCTTACTTGCCACCTACAATGTCCTGTTGGCAGTTATAACCAGGGAAGAACTGCAGCACTGTATTCAGACCTGGAATGACCATCTTAGCCAATTTGGTCTGTGCCTCAATATCAAGAAAACTTAAATATCTAGAGATTAGCCTGAGCATCCCTACCATCCAGGTTTCCCAAGTTTCCCTTGTTGACTACCTCAGCAATGAAACACCCTGGCAGCAGATGGGCATTGTGCCAAAACAGAACAATTATGGGGTAAATGTCTATAGTGGTATGGCTCAGGGGGGGTTTCTACTTACTTTTACTACTGGTTCACAACAGGATCGCACAAGTGCCTTGCTTCTGCGCATGCACACATCACTTCTCATGACATCAGGTCCAAACTGGGGGCAACCCACCACTGGTATTGCTATGTTCTATGAGTTACACAGCACACTATTGCTTGCACTGCCTACCACTTTAACATTGATAGCAAACATGTGGATGGAAGACCAAAGCAAAGAGGTCAGGACACAATTAATGGGAATGGGACAACTTGTCACAGCCAACTCGCCACGGCCAATTTGCTGTGGGACAACTTGCTGTGGGACAATTTAACAATTCCATTTAATTATTTAAAATAAATAAAAATATTTTAATTTTTGCTATTCACATTTCATTCTGTCCTTCCTTTTGCATCCTTTCTTTAATGATTCTATTGCACCATTTCTTGGATGTTGGTGTAACTCTTGTCCTGCCACAAGTTGTCCTGTGGCGAGATAGCTGGGGTGAGTTGTCTTGCAGCAAGTTGACTGTGGCAAGTTGGCTGTAGCAAGCTGGTCATGGTGAGTTGGTTGTGATGAGTTGGCCATGGTGTGTTGGCCGGGGCAAATTTTCATAGACCCACAATTAACATGAACATGAAAATCATCCAGTTGGACCTACATTAGATTGCATGAAATAGAATTTGCTGATCCAAAAAATGGACCATGCAACTGAAGGAAAATAGTAGGATGAAAAAGATGTTTTGCTTTGCATCAGTGCCACAATCTCATTTGGAGAAAAACTAAAAAACAATATTATTCCAAATTGAAGTAATATTCCAAGTTGCCATGTGTCTAGTTGAATTTTTATTTATGTCATTATTTATTAGATTTTTTTATCCTGTGTTTATTATTTCTATAAGTAACTTAAGGCAGCAAACATACCTAATAACTCCATTGTTTTAAGATCTTTATATATTCTGCTTCTGGTACTATTTCTTTCAACTAGTAATGAAGATTTAATTCAGATTCTCAACTTATTGTTTCACACAGCCTTTCTCCCTTACATTCAAATGTCTGTGTCTTCATATTACATCATTGTTGTCTCTCCTCACTCTGCTTTCCATATATACAACTGTGTTCTATATATACCCAAGATATTTGTGCTATATCTAATACACGAGGAATTATTTGTGCAGTTTCTTGTAATATTCACTGATCAAACACATTTTTCTTTTAACGATTTATTACATTAAACATAGCAATTGGGTTTTAATGGTAGTGCATTACATTACAAGTTTAGTTTTCCAGTTCCATTCTCTTTTTACGTGAGGGTTGTTTTTTTTAACCCTCATATATCATTTTAGTGTCTTGTTCTATAATATAGTGATTAACTAATATATAGAATAACATTTTCCTATTTGTTATTAATACAGAAAACTTACATAATAGAAAATATTTTACTTATTACTAAGAAAGGGCATTTTCCTATTTAATTGCATTAAGTCCAGAGCTTTGTGAGCACAAGTCCGTTTTAGCAGTCTGTAAGCTATATAGTTTTATGGAGTCTTAGCCAACATAGATGAGATACTTTCCAGCCATAGAAATGCTTTAAAACATTACTGCAATTAAGTACTTACCAACCATTTTAAGTTTGGCAAGATAACTACTTGTAGAAAAACTTTCCCTAGAGTCCCTGACCTTATTCTGATTAGGCAACATGCTCCTGTTAGTTAGGATGGCAGATCCCTTATGAGCTGATTAAGCATTTTTTTATCATCATTAAATCCCAATGGGTATCACTTACTCCAGGGCAAATCCATAATAATGAAGCTTTAGCTCAACTATTTTGCCATGTACAGATTGATAAAACTATAACGTGTAAAATATTGGCCTTAACTTTATCTCTGTCCTGTAACATTCCTGTTTCTAGTAATAATATTGCATTTAACATCTAATTATTTTCAGAAATCCGGTCTTTGAGTCTGAAGAGCCACTGAGGTTTTTTTCTTTTTCTTTATATTGTTTTATTTCTCTGTAACTGCAACTCAGAAAATAGCGTGTTTAGAAATAATGATTCTGAAGGGAACAGAATTTACCACACTGTCATTTAGAGAGTGTAACCACACTACCTTTTACTGTATCTATTTTAATAAGAGGTATTACTAAGTTCTACAGTATGTTTTATGCGCAATGTAATTTGTCATCAACAACCCATATTAGGATTTTCATCTAATATTTCCAGTTTATACTGCAGAAAAATGAGATTTTAATGATGGGGACTGTTAAAAGAGAAGTTAACATTCTAGGATCTTCTCTGTGTAAAAATATATATTACAACATACTAAATAAACAATATTATAATTAGAATACAATTACTTTATTTTGTGATATTATCCTAATGTGCCTACAGAGTTTATGCGTTGTGTTAAAGGTATACATAAAGGAAATAAATAATTTTAATAAAAATGCAGGAGATATGCTACTAACGCACAATTTGAAATATCAAAATTTCATCAAGTATATGCCTATAACTTTCTAAATATTTATAAAACTGTGGTTTCTTTGAGTTGTATATGTTTTGTTCAATTAATTTTTAAATAGACATCTAAGAATGTTTACATGGCAGATTTCAGAAAAGTTTGAACAGCTGTTCAAAGTCCCAGATGAGAATAAACAATTGTACAGATGCCCTACATAAATGTTTTGTAAACACCTTCCTGGCAGCTGGGGCAGATTATATTACTTTTATGGCTTTCTCTATTTTAATCATTTTTTGCCTCAGTGATCCATTTCCCATTTCTAGGAGTTGATGTCTAGGTTTTAATCATCCACAACTTTTCTACTCACCTTTTCTCTCCCCTTTATTGCAAAAACAGTTATGGATAATTACAATTAGCTCATCCTTGCTCTTTAGTTATGGCCTATATCTACCTTGGAGACTAGACAAAAGGAGCAGCTATAGAGGTGGGAGAAGAATTCCTGCCTTAGTTCATCTCTACATAGCAAAACAATATTTTGAAATCCTTAAGGCATACACATCTGAATATATATTATACAAGTTCTTTCACTTGAAATGGATCATCATCAAGGTCATAGAATAAAGATTGTTATAGAGAGGTAGTAGGTGGATTAAAATCTAGGTAACCTTTAAAGTAAAAAAATGGGCTGAGAATGTTTGCCTTTCTGTTGACATTAGTATGTTGTTGGAGAACATCCTGTGTCCATGTTGAATTGTACATCACTGTTGCTATAATATTGTAATGGTGGGTGGGAATGAGACAGGAGAAACACCCAGAGTCTGGATAACCAATATATAAAGATATCTCAGTCCACAGAAAGGGCGGAAGCCTAGGGAGGTTGCAGTGGTGACCCTCTCTAGTTTTCCAGAGAATAAAATGAAAGTGTGTGTGTGTGTGTGTGTGTGTGTAGAAATACTTGCAGTCTTGCAAGATTTTGTTAATGCAACCTTACAATACAATAGACTTAGTACTCATAATTGGGCTTCTTGTATGGACTACTTCAAAAGGTTAACAGATATGAGCAGTAGTATTCAAAGTAAAGCTTCAGAAATATTTATTTATTTATATTTTATTTTATTTATTTATTTTGTCAAGCATATATAAGATTACATATAAAAGTATAAACATGATTATGAGTACATGAAATGTTTAAACATGATTATGAATACAGGATAAGAATATGAATAAAAGGGGGCATTAGGAGAGAGACGGTAGGCACGTTGGTGCGCCTATGCACACCCCTTACAGACCTCTTAGGAATGGGGTGAGGTCAACAGTAGGCAAGTTAAAGTTTTGGGGGTTTGGGGAAGAGACCATTCAATCAAGGACTTCTCTGGTACTCAAACTCCAATAACAAACAATTACTTATATCTATATCATCTATATCTATATCTATCTATATCTGTCGATGATGATAATGATGATGGAGAATTATTTCTGATGGTGAAGATTATAAAAATGCTGTCTAATTTGAACAGCAAGTTTTAGGAAGGCTGATTCAGGATTCCTTCCCCCCCTCCCAGAATTTGCACTGATTTGGCTACTAATCTTGAAACCTGTCAAGAAAAGCCAAACTTCTCAGTTACATTGATGCATGGTTAGTTCCCAAGGGCATTTTTAATACCTCCCTAATTAAAAGGATGTTTTAGTTGTATTTCTGCAGTTGCACATAATTGACAGTCACTGACTGTAGGGGTCTGATGAGGGGTTTGTTAAAATGGAAAGGGAGGGGGAAAGGTGTTTTTTTTTTAGTTATGTAGTTTAAACCTTTCAAAACTGAACTTTGTGGAAAATTCTTACTAGGCAACGTTATAAGCAGCTGAAGCATCCCATGTTAGTTTTACTGAAAAATCCAAGAATGTGATGTTCCAAAAAGACAGAGACCCAATTAAAACTGGAAAGTGGCTAGAAACCAGCAGTCCATCAAGCCTGACTAGGTAGCTCAGTGGCTAAGACACTGAACTTGTCGATCAGAAAGGTAGGCAGTTTGGTGGTTCGAATCCCTAGTACAGGTCTCTTGTGTGAGCAGGGGGTTGGATTAGATCAGGGGTCTCCAACCTTGGCAACTTTAAGACTTGTGAACTTCAAGTCCCAGAATTGAGTAATTCTGAGAGTTGAAGTCCACAAGTCTTAAAGTTGCCAAGGTTGGAGACCCCTGGACTAGATGATCTCCAAGGTCCCTTCCAACTCTGTTACTGTTACAAAGTTCCAATCCTGCCTTAGATATGAACCTAGCTGAGTGATCTTTAGCCAATCACCTTCTCTCAACCCGAGGAAGCAGGCAATGGCAAACTATTTCTGAAAAGCCATCCTTCTCATGGTAGTCACCAGAAGTCCACATTCATTTGAAGACACAAACAAACAAAAATACTATTACAGCACTTAACTCCATAAACATTTCTCTAAGGATAGTCAGTCTAAGGGTATTTTGCTTTATAAAAAGGCAGTAGAGAGTCAACAAAGAGGTAACCATGAAAAAAGAAAAAAGCATGTTCATTTGGTTCCAAACAGATAATCATAATCATAAGTTTATTTGTCAAGCATATATAAGAAAACAGGTAACAGTACAAACATACCTTGAATACATGAAAAGAGTAAGTAAAAAGTAATATTAGGACAGGGATAGTAGGCACCCTGGTGCACTTATGCACGCTCCTTACAGACCTCTTAGGAATGGTGTGAGGTCAACAGTAGACAGTTTAAGGTTAAATTTTTGGGGGTTTGGGGTAGAAACTACAAAGTCAGGTAGTGGATTCCAGGCATTGACCTCTCTGTTACTGAAGTCATATTTTCTGCAATCGAGTTTGGAATGGTTTACCTTCAGTTTATATCTATTATTTGCTTATGTATTATTGTGGTTGAAGGTGAAGTAGTCATTGACAGGAAGGACATTGTGGCAGATAATTTTTTGTACTACGCTTAGGTCAGACTGAAGTCGGCGTAGTTCTAAGTTGTCTAAGCCCAAAATTTGGAGTCTGGTGGCATAAGGTATTTTATTGCGGTTAGAGGAATGGAGGACTCTTCTCGTAAAATATCTCTGGACTCTTTCAATTGTATTTATGTCTGATATACAGTGCAGGTTCCAGACAGATGAGCTGTATTCAAGAATTGGTCTAGCAAATGTTTGTATGCTTTAGTTAGTAGTACATCATTACCAGAGAAGAAGCTATGCAAGATTAGGTTAGCAACTCTTAATGCCTTTTTGGCGGTGTTGTTACAGTGGGCTTGGGCACTTAGATCTTTAGAAATGAGTACTCCAAGGTCCTTGACAGAGTGAGGGTCATCTACAAGGTCATGTCTATCTAATTTGTATTTTATGTTTTGACTTTTTTTTTGCCAATGTGCAAGACAGAGCATTTGTTGGTTGAGATTTGAAGTTGCTACTTGTTAGACCAATCTGATACATAGTCAAGGTCTTTTTGAAGGTAGTTGCATTGTCGGTGGTGTTGAATAGTTTAACATCATCAGTGAAGAGAACACAGTTGCTTTTAATATGATCACAAAGGTCATTTATGTTGGACCTAAGACACTGCCTTGGGGAGCACCGCTATTAACATGTACAGGATTTGATAGAGCACTTCCTATTTTGATCACTTGTTGTCTGTTTGACAGGAAGGCAGCTATCCATTTATGTAGGAGTCCAGAAATGCCATAGGATTTTAGTTTTAGAAGTAATTTGTTGTGTACCACTGAATCAAAAGCTTTACAGAAGTCTGTGTAAACTGTATCTGTTGCTTTGCCCTGATCGAGATGTGTAGTCCATATATTTTTGCAATATAGTAGTTGTAGATTACAGATATTTTTTTTCTGAAACAAAATTGTTTGTTAGAAAGTAGGTTGTTTGTCTCTAGGTGTAGGGTAATAGATTGGTTAATGATTGATTCCATCACTTTGCAGGTGATGCAGCATAAAGAGATTGGTCTGTAATTTTCAACTAGACTAGGGTCTCCCTTTTTGAAGATAGGGATGACCCTGGCTTGTGACCATTGGTAGGTCACAAGCCAGATGGTATGTAAGATTGGGTGTTGCTTTTAGTCTGTCCACCAGAGAATTTAGTTATGCAATGGAAAGTAGGAAGAACTTTGAGGAAGAGGAGGAAATGCCACAACCAAGACTAGAGCCGGATAAAAGAAAAGAGTCCAAGGCAGAAATGTAATTTGAAGAAGCATCTTAGACTTGATCTTCTCTAGTTCTTATGAATATAAAGGGAGAAAGAGGGGAAACACATTCAGACGTGCAACATTCTGTTATTACAATGTTATAATAAAAGTAGCATTACCATTCATCACAATTTGGTTTCCTAATCTTGCTTTGCCTTGAAGGGCTGGCAGTTAAAGGGTCACACACATTTTAGAGTTTTCTTTCTTTGTGCCAGATTTCTCTTCTCAGTGAAAACAGAAAGAGTGAAACAGAAATGGTAAAAATGATAAAACATGGAGCATGTGCTATAAAGCCTGTTTCCAAGGCTACTGCTCTATGCATTATGTATAAATAAATAAGGACGTAGTCTAATGATGGTAAAGTTTATGGCAGACAATAGTATAGAAGTTGAGTTCTGCTAAACAGAAATAAATTGAAGGTGTCTGGAAAACTTACTCGACCTACACATATTGTAAGCCGCCATCAATCTCAAAATAGGCCACTTATTATTAGGAGCAGCTTTTTAAATAATGCTGTCTTTACCACTTAGTCATGACTGCACGTATATGCTTCTGTGAGTTAGGTAAGCATTTTAAATTAGCAGACACCATTGACTGCAGCTGCCCAAGGGCTTCCTTCCTTTGTAATTTTAATTTTATTCTGCATTTCAGAGGATAGTGGGACTTTTAAGAATGTTTCAGGGTCAGTTTATAAAAGGAAGGTACATTAGTTTGGGGTAATAGGATTCTCTAGTGCTTTGTACAGCCAGGAAGAGTGAAAAAAAACCCAAAAAGCTGTGGGAAGGAAATGCTTTTAACCCAGCACAAACTTATGGAATCAGTTGTAACCTTGGGGAAAATATTACCAGGAAATCCAATATTAATGTGTTTTTCCTGTCCTGATTTTCTCTTAGAATACACTATAATGCAAGCTTAACAACTGTAACATACTTGATTTGAAGCAAATGGTATATCTTAGCTATTAATTGAAATGTGATAAGATGCTACACCCTTTCCATGGAGAAAGCTGGTAAAAGACAGGGAACTTATTATTTTTTAAAAAAAAGAAAATAACATGACAAATTGTTGGATGAATGTAGAACCTTATAATATTGTAGTTTATATTTTGGCTTCCATCTGTGTTTATAATGCAAAATGGTATTCCAAATCAGTACTGGGAGTTGGGTAAATATCTGTTATAAATACATAAGTTGTTAGATATTCAGGATGTTATATACAGTACAGAAAAATGGTAAAATGTTGCATATTGTTTTCTCCACCATTAAAGTCACAGGCCACAGCATATCCCTTACTGTTACAAACGCTCAGTACACAGGAGACTTTGATTCACAGTTATTTGAATATAAAGATGAGTCAGTGAGCAAAAATTTAATTTCTATTGTATGCAATTGCATTTCTTTATTTTACAGCCAAATACAGAATAATGTTAGTATTTAATTGGTGACAGCAATGCAAGGTAAGTGTTTGTACATGGATTTGGTGAAATGTTGAAGATCCATAGAATGCCAGTTTCTTATTTTTAAATTAAACTGCATTTGAGACTATTAATCCTACTATTGTTTTTTGCACATTTAAAAATACCTGGGTAGGTTGCATAAATAAATAAAATATATTCAAATAAAATTAATAAAATAAAATAAATAAAATATATTAAGATAAATAAAGACTGCATAAAATGCATAATTATACCACAAAATTTAAACAATTGAATAGTGGGAAAGGAGATCCATTCCAGTGTATACATTGTTCTTTTTTTTTTAAGCATCTCTTTTTGTTATCTTGGGAATAAAGAGTTGAATGAAATGTGTTACAATAAATAAAGAGGCTCAGTTGTTTAGGTTTCCGCTTATGATATCCCTCTTGGGAAATATATAGATTATATACTGGCAAATTTTAATTAGCCTTCTTTATTCTTACATTGCTAGGTTAAAAATAATTTCACTATATTATATTTAAATAAGCAATTCATGTGGGTAACAAAATAAAATCATGTTTACATGTAAATGTATGGTAATGGAATTTTAAAGAATGACACAGACTTGGAATAAAAAGTTTCCTGTCATATCTGAAAGAAATCCTTTTTGCTCAAGCTGTGTTTCATATTGTTGTCAAAACATGGACTGATCTTTTTAAGTCTGCATAAACTGCCTTGAAATGCCCCCCCCCAAAAAACCAAACAAACAAAACCCACCCCAAAAGAAAAATAGCTGAAAGATGTCACTGATTGACATTTGATAATCAATAAGAAGGGCAAGGAAAGCTTCAGCTTGTTGCAATAACATAATGTGATATCAATTGTTCCAAGCAGAATCTGTCCACCCAGCAGATGCCAATAAATAGAGCTTGTTCAGAGACTACATTCCCCATTAGCTACAATGGGAGATTTGGAAGTGACTGTTCTTTCTGTGATCTCTTCCCATGAAACTAGTTACCTCCAGAAATAAAATATTTTAAATATTAGCAATGTTGTTAATATTCAGAAAGCTTACTAAGATCTGGCTATTGAAGCAGGCATTTGGAGACTGAGAAATTAACTCCACACTCAGCATGTGTATGAATGCTACTATTTGCATATAATGCCACCCTGAGTCTCCAGAGAAAGGCGGCACATACATTGAACTAATTAAATTAAGTTAAATTTCATTCATTTTTATTGTTATAAAGTGGCTTAGATTTGCTAGCCAGTATTGTAAAATAATTGAAATACACACATACATATTATATATACCTCTTGACTAATTCATAGATGAAATGCATAAACAATGAGGTTCGTACTATCCCCACTCCTGCAAAATAAATACTGCATCCAATTCTGGTCCACATGGAAAAAAAAATGTTGAGGCCCTAGAAAGAGTGCAGAGAAGAGAAACTAAGATGATTAATCATATGAGGAACAGTTAAGGAAACTAGATATTGTCTAGCCTAAGAAAAAGGAGAAACGGGGTAACGGGGTTTTGATTTTAATGTATTTTAATATGTGTTTAATATGTATTTTAACATGTTTCTTACTTGGATTGAGATTGTACATCTTAATTGTTGTGAGCCGTCCTGAGTCCTATGGAGATAGGGCGGCATATAAATCTAATTAAAATAAATAAATAAAAATAAAATAAAATAAAATAAAATAAAACAGTTGTCTTCTGGTGCCTGAGGGGCTGACATAGAGAGGTGGGGAAAAGCTTATTTTCCATAGTTCCTGAAAGTAGGACAAGAAGCAATGGATGGAAGCTCATTGAAGAGACATTCAATCTGGAACTAAAGAGAAACTTCCTGACAGTGAGAACATTAGCCAATGGAATAGTTTGCCTCCTAGAGTTGTGGGTATACCATCACTGGAAGTTTTCAACAAAGGATTGGACAACCTTTTGTTTGGGATGATATAAGTTCTCTTGCCATGGGCATGGGATTGGATTAAGTTCCCTTCCAGTCCTATGATTCTATATCATTGGTCTGAAAAAGTTATTGGAACTTTATTCAAACCGATGGCTTACAATGGATATTTTGGAAATATATGTATCTGTATAATGAGTCATTCAATTTTTAAAAAAATATTCAGTGAAAATTGTTGCTAAGAGAGAATGACCTAGGACCGTGATGGCGAACCTATGGCACGCGTGCCACAGGTGGCACGCGGAGCCATATCGGTGGGCACGCAAGCTCAGGTCCAGCGCGCATGCACGCGCTGGCCAGCTGATTTTCAGGCCTTCTGGGCCTACCAGAAGTTGGGAAACAGACTGTTTCTGGCCTCTGGAGGGCCCCTGGGGGGTGGGGAAGGCCATTTTCACCCTCCCCAGGCTCCTAGAAAGCCTCTGGAGCCTGGGGAGGGCGAAAAACGGGCCTACCGGGCCCACCATGCCATCATGTGCCAAAAGTGGGGGGAGCACGGGGAGGTCACACACGGGGGCGGGGTACATAGAATTATGGGTATGGGCATGCACGCACACAACCCTCCGCACTCCCCCCACTTTTGGCACGCGATGGCAAAAGGGTTAGCCATCACTGACCTAGGGTAATTGTTATAGAAATGTCTGTTCTATTACAGATGGGGGAAGCAACCTGCATTGGAGTATAATTCTGAGAATAGAGAGAATTAACAGTTCATCCCAGTGGTGAAATGTAATTTTTTTTACTATTGGTTCTGTGGGTGTGGCTTGGTGGGGGGTAATGTGACTGAGTGGGCGTGGCCATTTTTAAAAACTTTTAAAACCATTTTTTTCTACAATCTCTTTGGCCAAAAAAATTGTAAAAAAATGCTTTTAAAAGCCTCTGCCAATCAGGCAACTCAGCTGGGATTGTCAGAGCCTTTTAAAAGCATTTTTTCTACAACCTCTTCAGCTGAAAAGGTTGTAGAAAAAATCTTTTAAAAACAAACAAACAAAAAAAGCCTCTGATGATCGCGTGGCTCAGCTGGGCATGGGGGAGGCAAGGATATTTGCTACCAGTTCTCCGAACTGTTAGGATTCTATATGGTATATATAATGTTAGAACCAGTTGTCCAGGCAATATATATATACTGTAACTTTAAGCTGTAAATGTTACGTTCTTGCTGAGTCATGCTGTAATGAGATAATGACTAGTTGGGAGTATATTTAAACAAAGTATTGTAACCTGGTCAGGAACTGCTGCTGCAATTGTGACTGAACTGCTATGAACTGCTATTGTGAAGAAGGAGTTGCTATCTGTTGATGGATCTGCTACCATCGTGGTTTGCTAACCAGAGTGAGTTGTTTGGACTGATTTACTGGACTGATTTATTGGTGAAGACTTGGGATTTGTTTATGACTACGCTACTGCTTTTTCCTA
>WNWU01000007.1:10446674-10514274 GCA_012654045.1 Ptyas mucosa | reverse complement strand
GTGCAGTTACTCTGCTGGTTGGTAAAACAACATCAATATCCTTAACACGAACCACCCGCCACCATCACTACCGGTTCAGGCGATCCAGTCTGAACCAGGAGCATTTCACCCCTGGTTCATCCTGAATGTATTTACTTAGAAGTAAAACAATTTTATTGGAATGGAAATCATTTTCTTTTGAACATCCTTAGAATAGCAGTCTATGTTATACAAGGGTTGAATGAAAACTAATGCTGCTGCCTTCATAACCTGTTAACAAATGAAATAGTTGTATAATCCTTGAAATTAGATTGTTGTTACCTATATTTACTTCTCAATATATTCACCATTTACTACAGTACATGATTCTGCCAAAATTGGACAAAGTTCTTAAATCTGTTATGAAAAAAAATACACACTTAATCAACCAAGCCCCAGTAGTCCTATATACTTATTTGAGTCAGATATGTGCCCAGAAAAGTATTTGTTCTATTTTAAGAAAAGGCAGTAGACTTATAATACCAGATTTATAGTATTGCTAACAGGATAAGATAGTGAGATCCATCTTTAAAGTTGTCTCTTGCATAACTCATAAAATATGAGATATAATATGATTCATAAAATATATTAAGCCAGTCAGAGTCACCTCAAACTGCAATTTGGGTGGGCATTATTTAATAAAAAATAAATAAATGAGGTTTAGTGTTGTCATGTTGTAGCAAATTTCCTTTTTGTGTTTCCAAACTCTGCTTAATTGTCCAAAGTTTTGAGTGTTGCCATATATTCCTCTGATAGTGGGCCAACTTCAAGACAATCCATGTGAATGATGCCATCTGTGTTCCACAAAACTGTAACCATGAATTTTCCTAGGTTTTGATTTATTCATTTATTTATTTTTGTAGATGAAGATTTATGATCATATTCCATGGACTGGCATTTCATTTTTGGGGCACAATGATAAGCTCATGTTTCTACAGCTGTCACAATGCTGTGGAAAAGTTCCACACCATCATTCTTGTAGTGTGACAATATTTGCTGACAAATTTCATCTCTTGAAGCTTTCATCTCGGCTGTCAGTAGTGAGAAGCCCTCTTATTCAATCTGTCCAATGGTGAAGAACACATGACTGACATGTTCCTTTGAAATGCCAAGGTTGACAGCAAATTTCTCTTTCAATGATATACCAATTGTCCTTGATCAGTTCATCAACTTTCCCTTTCTGAACCTGTGATAGTTGTCACAAGGTTATAAACTTTATTTTTGATCATGCATATGAGATCTTTCCAGTTCGTCATCAATTTTACATTTTTGGCCCAGCAATAAATAATACTCACATCAATGTACTTGTCAACATAAACAATCTGCACTCTATGAGGGGATTTAAATTGGAGGGACTCCTTTGGCAGTCAAAAAATTAACGCATTGAATTGCTTACATTGCTTAACACATCATGAAGATTAGTCAGTTTGTGCTTCCATTTCACAAATAATAGCACAATATTTTCATATACATACATATCTATCTATCTATCTATCTATCTATCTATCTATCTATCTATCTATGATACGCACACACACACATTCTATATATATGTATATATATATATATATATATATATATATATATATATATATATATATACGCACACATACACACATATACATATACATATACATATACATATACATATACATATACATATACATGTTTTTCTTTCTTTTTCGTAGGTTTTATGTGTATTTCTCATTAGCCAGGTTCTACCTACGTAAGCCAAGATTTTATGCAGCCCTAATTCAATGAAATCTCATTTACTAGTTTCTGGGCTTTTTTTCTTTTCTTTTCTTCTGGCAGCCAGCAGACCTTTTGCTACCCATTGGGAGACTAAGATAGATCTATTTCTGCCTTATAAGGCTTTATCAGTTAGCCACACCCAATCTCAATTCAGATTTCACTGAACTAGGGCTGCATAAAATCTTGGCTTATGTAGGTAGTACCTGGCTAATGAGAAATACACATAAAACCTATGAAAAAGAAAGAAAAACAAATATTGTACCTTTACAGGGAGGATACATGAGATGAGGGTGTGGCTAACTGATGAAGCCTTATAAGGCAGAAATAGATCTATCTTAGTCTCCCAATGGGCAGCAAAACGTCTGCTGGCTGCCAGAAGAAAAGAAAAGAAAAGAAAAAAAGCCCAGAAACTAGTGAATGAGATTTCACTGAACTAGGGCTGCATAAAATCTTGGTTTACTAGGTAGAACCTGGCTAATGAGAAACACACACACACACACACACACACACACACACACATGTATGTATGTATGTATGTATGTATATGCTATTGCTACAGAAACCATGTGGTTTTCTAGAGAAATGCAAAATTATATGGTCCTTGAACATTATGAAGATAATTTGAAAAGAATTTAAATTCACAAGTTTTATTTGTTAGTAATTTATAATTCTGGGACATAAAGACACTAATAGTAGGCATTCCATGTAATTATTGGCTGAAAACATAACAGTTTAATTATGTAGACTAAGGGTCATATTCAAATCACTCCCTAAATAATATTATAGGGTTTTCAAATTAAGAATAATGGATCAGTTTTAGGAAAGAAAGACTGCTTGATTTTCAGGGAAATACTTCTGAATCCTGAAATTAATTAGATTATGCAAGAGCCTACAATCAAGACAGAATAGATTCTGTCTCAATTTTTTAAAAACAGCCTGCACTGTTTTCTGAATTAGTTATACTCGTGATGGCGAACCTATGGCACGGGTGCCACAGGTGGCACGTGGAGCCATACCGGTGGGCACGTGAGCTCAGTCCCAGCATGCATGTGTGCGCCAGCCAGCTGATTTTCAGGCCTTCTGAGCCCACCAGAAGTCAGGAAACACACTGTTTCCAGCCTCCAGAGGGCCTCCGGTGAGGAAGGCCGTTTTTGCCCTCCCCATGCTCCTAGAAAGGCTCTGGAGATGGGGAGAGCGAAAAATGAGCCTACCAGGCCCACCGTGCCATCACGTGCCAAAAGTGGGGAGAGCATGGGGGGGGCACATAGAATTATGGATATGGGCACGTGTGCGTGTGACCCCACCACGCTTCTCCTGCTTTTGGCACGTGATGGCAAAAAGGTTAGCCATCACTGAGTTATACCAAGGCCTACAAAGCATAATTTGAAATCTTTAAATCACTATTGCAGGTGGTGGGATTGGGGAAAAGGACTCATTTAGAATGGTTTAGTCCATTGCTTAATCCATATTCTACAATGCCACTACTGATTTAAATTTATATTTTAGGATGGTAAAACAGATGTGGACAAAGTATGATATATTTTATAAACAATAAAACAAAATGTAATCACACTAATACATATTGAGTCAACTTGATTGGATAGCAACAACTGTAAATAAAATAGATTTGGATGGCCTGATAAGCAGATAGGTATTATTAGCTATAACCAGGTATCTTTTCCATGCGAGCCGTATAATAGAATATGGTTTAATGTTTTAGGAAGTCTTAAACTACCATTTGATGTGTCAATTTGAAATTTCAATGAATTATACATCAGAAAATCTCTCTGTAATTTGCTTCAGTCCAAGTTCCCTGAATCTGTAAGTTTTATTGTAAGTACTATATAAATATATTTCTCTTTCAAAATAAATAAATAAATTCTCCTATAGACATATTTTATTTAATGGCATAGTAATGTTTCCTCCCTTGTAGGTAACCGTGTCTAAAATTTAAGATACTAAAAAGCACAGCTTAAACAACACATAAAATGGAACTGGAATCTCTTTACTGTGTAGTTCACGGAAAGGCTAATGTAATGCAGTGATACAGTTCTGAATATTGTATTTGTTATTTTATGACCTATTTATATAACAAAACACCTCCAAATTTTATGAAAAATCAACATTTTGCTCTTGGTGGCCCTAAAAAGGTATGCACTTAATCAAGCATTTTCTATTCATGTCTCCTGGAATCGAAAGCAAATGTGTTTTTTGGCAGAAAATATGTTTCTTTCTATTCCCAGAGAAACCATGACCTTGCAGATTGAGGGATGTATCTTGCTCTTGAATATAATCCTGTTTTAGCTTCAAAGTTGAGTCCATCAACAGGCTAAGGATTGTGTTTAGGAAAAAAAAAATCTGATCCATCAGCACTTCATTATGAAGCATTTACAGTAGGACTAATATTATTTATAACGAGGCATTTAAAACCAAATAGTAGAGGTTCATTTTTCAGGTCCTACATTTCAGAAGGTCTGAGTCTTGTTTATTTTCAGCATTTGTCCTACTACTTTTTTTTAGTTTTGAAGGAAAACTCCCAGCTATTTCCTTTGCATAGACATTTCAGTTGCAGCAATAAATTGTTGTTTTTTTCTTTTAATTTGATTTATATGCCGCCCTTCTCCGGAGACTCAGGGCGGCTTACGATGCGTTAAGCAATTGTTTGGTTTTAAGATTAAATAAATGGCCTTATTGATACACCAAAGGGTTAATATACTACATTAAAAGGAACTGAAATATTTCAGAATACATTTAATACTGTTACAGAATGTACCGTATATACTCGTGTATAAGCCGACCTGCATATAAGCTGACCCCCCCCCCCAATTTTACCCAAAAAAACTGGGAAAACTTGTTGACTCGCGTATAAGCCGGGGGTGGAAAATGCAGCGGCTACTGGTAAATTTCAAAATAAAAAAAGACTGGTCAAAAGTGCGAGGACCTGTCAGAAATCACTTTTTTCAGCCCTCTGGGTAGTCCTTTTGTGCACATGGACTACTCAGAGGGCTGAAAAAGTAATTTTTGACTGGTCCTCGCACTTGTGACCAGTCCTCAAACTTACGACTGTCCTCACATTTTACGTTTTTGCCCTATCTTGTCACCATGGTGAAGAGAAGCAGTTGTGAAATGAGTGACATGGTTTTAAGAATGCTGCACGGGCGTAAATGTGAGGATGGTCATAAGTGTGAGGACCAGTCATAAGTGCGAGGACAGGTCACAAGTCTGAGGACCAGTCAAAAATAACTTTTTCAGCCCTCTGAGTAGTCCATGTGCACAAAAGGACTACTCAAAGGGCTGAAAAAAGTGATTTCTGACAGGTCCTCGCACTTTTGACTGGTCTTCGCACTTATGACTGGTCATCATTTATGCCCATTGTAGCATTCTTAAAAACGGTGTCACTCATTTCACAACTGCTTCTCTTCACCATGGTGACAAGATAGGGCCAAAACGTAAAATGTGAGGACAGTCGTAAGTTCAGGGACTGGTCACAAGTGCGAGGATCAGTCAAAAATAACTTTTTCAGCCCTCTGAGTAGTCCATGTGCATAAAAGGAGTCCATGTGCATAAAAGGAGAGGGAGGAAGAGAGGAGGAGAAGAAGAAAGGAAGAGGAAGTAGGGAGGAGAAGAAGGGGGGAAGAGAAAGTAAGAAGGAAAGAAAAGAGGTGGTAGGTTTGAGGAGAAAGATTGCTGTACAATAAAAAAGATGAAAGGGAAGAAAACCAACCCCAAACACATATAAAGATATTAAGATAAAGAATGAATTGTTAAACTTTAAAGAATAAAGGAGAACAAATATGAATAAATAGCAATAATTAGAAACACACATACAAACATACAATGTATTTTCTTTGAACAGAATATTTGGCCGGTTCACAAATTTAAACAGTGTTTAGTCATTTCACTTAAATTTACAATTTCTATATTTCCTTTTTGCCATATTTATTCCTCATCTATTTTTTAAAAAACCAATATTACCCTTCATCCTCATCTCTAATCTTAATCAAATTCAATTTTTCACTTCTATTCTATATTATACCTCTTCCCATTGTCATCTATTTTTATATCAATCCTCACATTGGTTAATTATGTAATATTACAGTTGTTTAATACAAATTCAACATTTTAATATAAATCAATTAGTTATATAACTATCTTTTTTGTATATTAATCAATATGAACATGAATATTCCAATTATTTCCATGCAATCCAATTTCTTACAAATCAATTATATTTACCAATAATAATAAACCAAATAATTTCCTCCAATATTCTTCCAAACCACAACTTAACCATTTCTGCTTTCAACACAATATACAATTAATAATATCTCAATTATTACAATTCCCTATTTAAATAGAGCTTTTTTTTCTTTTGTGTTTTAAAATCTTGAACTCCCCTCTTTTGCCATTTGCCATAAATTTCCCATTGTTTGCACCAACCTTTTTTGATGAGGAAAAAGAAATCTGCCTTAGCAAACCGCAAAGCCAACAAGCTGTTTTAGTTTCGCTTTTGGTTTCAGCAATAGGAGAAAAAAAAATGTGCTCTTTGCAGCAGGCACCTTTTTGCAGCCGGCACCGATCTTCTCATTTGTTTTCTTTTAACCCTGATCAGCTGTAGGGGGGGCCTTTGAAGCCCAGTGGCAAGAATTTAAAGTTTTTTTTTTCCTCTAGCCATCAGCTGGAACTCAGGAGGCAGTCCCAATAAATTGGGAGTGGGCGGGGTAAGCAAACCCCGTTCTCCCGCTGTTTCCTAGCTTGCAGGGAAAAAGTCATTTTTTTCGTGACCCGCGTATAAGCCTAGGGGGTGTTTTTCAGCCTGAAAAACGGGCTGAAAAACTCGGCTTATACGCGAGTATATATGGTAGATAATTTTTGTATTATTATCTTTAAATTATATTGTATAATAATGAACATTTTTATACACAAATGCAGACTTCTCTTTAGAAAGCAGAAAAGTCATAGCAGCTACATTAGATGATACAAGTATCTGTACTTGGCTATAGAAAAGATTTTTTTTTAAAAAAATCTGGCTTTTGGAAGAAAATAGTAAACAAAGTTTTGAAACCTCTGTGCCACACCACTTTAAAAGAGGGTTTCAGATGGCCTCAGTAGCTACTTGTTAATGTTCAACATCAATCAGGAACATGTTTCTTATGATGGATAATGATGGCTTTCTTGCTAAGTCTTTATTTAACAGATGAAGAAGTCAATCCTAAACAGAACTATGGATTTCAGTGTGTTTGATTCCTGTGCAAACATAAGGGACAGCTATGCTTTAAGAAAAGGGAGAAGGGAAGAAGAAAATTTCTGAAAAATGCAAAAATAAATCTTTAAAGGCACCAGGAGTTAAGCGTAACCCAAGGGCACAAATCAGCTTCATTTTTCCATCTATGCTATTTTAAACATGTGGATTATTTTTGTATAATTTATACAAATATAATTTTTTTTCTTTTATATATGTGCATTTAAAAAGTATACTTTTATGTAGCCAATCTTTATTTCAATCAATGACTGGCATAAACATAAAAGTCAAAGAAACATAAAGAAAAGGGAAAAAGATATACACAACAGAGAACACCATGTCCTAAGTATGAGTATACGGTATTCCATTAAAACAATAATAATACTATTACTATAATCCTTATGCCATTTAAAACTAAAACAATGACCCCAATCCTGACCAAACTCTAGAAATTAAAATATGGGAAACCATTATATTAGTGACCCTAAAATTCAGATTTTAAAAATTCTGCGTATTGTCAACTTGGAATTGTAAATCTCCTTCACAGAATGTATACAGGTAAATCTCACTTTACCAACTGCCTTGTTCAAAGTTAAAACATTGCTGAAAAAATGCACCCCCCCCCCAAAATAGGAACAATTTGCATGCAGAAGGAAGCAATTTGTGGAATGGTTTGCCTCTAGAAACTGTGGGTGCTCCTTCACTGTAGGTTTTTAAGAAAAGATTGGACAGCCATTTACCCAGAATGGTAGAGGGTGTCTGTTAGGAAATGTTATTTGTCTAACTAGTTGGTCAGGCAATATATAAACCAACAATGTATGTTTGCAATCAGAAAGGTATTATATTGCTTTAAGACTGTATTGCATCATCCTGTATCCTGATTGGCTAAGCTCTGTAGCCAATGTATTTAAGGGAAGTCAGGATCATGTGGACACTACACCATTTTACCTGCTTATTTGCTATAATTCTCTACCTGATCTCTCTGCATGATCACTGTTTGATCATAGCTACATGTTGCTTTCTACTATTTATTGAATGTTTTGATATTGAACTTGTTCCTGTTTTGAAACTCAAGAAGAACTGTTTTATTGTGTATGACTACAACTGGTAAGAAGACTTTGTACTTGAAATATCCCTGGATTGATCTTTTAACTCTCGTCTTATCTGTGTATGACTTGGATTGTTTTTGGACTTTGCTTTACTTTTTCTAAAAGTAAAAGACTACAGCAACTCAGTGTGTTTGTATGTTGACTGTGATTGTTCACAATCACTCCCAGTCACTTTTCATGTGTTTACTCAAAGGGTATTCTGCTCAATAACCCACAACATCGGTTATGAGCCAAGAATATCCTTAACAGTGTCCTTGAGCAGGTATTTGATGGCCACACAAGATGGACTTTGTAGTATTGCTATACCTGATTAATAGCTCACTTTTCTTGTATTTTAATTTGATTTTATTCTTCTCTTTTAATAGATGTTAATAGTTTATCAAACCATTGCACACTGGAATGTAGAAAGTTCTTTATTTTGTTACTGGACAGATTGAGTGATACTTCCTAACATTCCTGAATTGCAAGATAAAACTATCTTTTATCTCCAGGGTCAGGACTCAGGATAGGACAGGACCAGGTTGGTTTTAACAGAATGTGTGTAGTTTGTCTTCTGATAAGAAAGAGAACATCCTTTTTTTTAACAAGGATCTAAGCATCATTGAGGCAATCTTCCCAGTTGAAGGCAAGAAAAAAAATAGCTCTGAAGAAATCGCCAAGGTGCACCAAGCCGCTTCCCTACCAAAAAGATTATTACCTGATAGGGATAGGAGAGGGAATGAAGCAGCCATCCATCCACAGGACAGAGGAAAATTTGGTGAGTCTTGATGTTGCCTTTCTCCTAAGAAGCCTCCTAAAAAACCCCTCCCCCTGGAGGCGACATATTAAGCAGTATATAGAATTTCTTAGATAAGCTTTTCTAAGCTTATCTAAGGTGAGAGATAAGCCAATGAAAATGTAAAAAGTCCTGTAAAAGGGCTAAGTAAATGCGGTAAAGCTGAGTATAAATTGTTCCCTCAGGCAATTTAACTGGGAAGGTAAAGCTGGGAACTTAAAAGAAAAGGCAAAATAGATGATGATGATGGGGAAGCTTCTAGTCCTCTTGATGTGTCTACAATAATTTTACAAAAGCTGGCAAGAAGAAATGTAAGTTAAAAGCACTTGCAAAAAAAAATGACATGTCTGGGCAACACTTAATTAAGTGGACCCCTTGACTTGGGCTTGAGGCAATAGGATAACATCGATATTGATTTTCATCAGCTTATCTGGTTTCTCCCGCTGACCAAAAACCAACCCAATTACAAAAAGCCTACTTTATATATTATAATTATACAACAATTACCTCTCTCTGTGTGTAAACCATTTCTAAAAGGAAAACATGAGAAAAGGAAAAAGTATGGAATATAAAAATAGGTATAAAATTAATAGAAGTTACAGTATTAAAGAAAAAAATTGTTTATTAATATAAATACTTGGGTATGTATATATATATTAAGAAAACTAAGACAACATTGAAAATATAAATTTCAAAAAAATAATCAGCTTAGTATACGGTAAATCATAAAGACTTAGAAAATCCAATAAAACTTACATATTAACTTTACATATTTATATAGACAGACAATCAAATTCTGGCTATGGTACCAATTTGTAGCACCAACCAATCTAAAAACAGTTTCAAAATAATTCTAAAAATTTTCCAAATTCTGTGTCAGGTATGCTTTTAAGATATGAAGTTATTTTAGACACCGAGGAATACTCCCCCTAAAGTAGTCAGTCTTCCACAGAATGAAACAAATGGACTTTCCAATGAAAGCTACATATTATCTTTGCAACAATTACCATATATAGATCTGTTTTAGAAAAGTTTATGGGAAAAGTTTATTCATGTTTAGTAAAGTTACAGAAGAATATCAGGGGTTGAAAAAGTAAATTCAATATTTACAATGGTTTCATGCTAGTGTTGAGTGTTTAGTATGCTGTGCTATCATGTATGGATGAATGATCTGACTAGGTTGTTTTATTTTTATTTTGATAAAAACTATGGATTGATCATTAATTTGAGGCATTTTCCGTTATCCTACATTTCAAAAGTACCAATGATATTCAATAAAATATCAGCCTAATTCTTTTGAGCAGGTAACAAACAATAGCACATGAGATATATAAAGTAATAAAATAACATCAATATAAATAACATAAATACTTGTATGGATAATAAATAAAACAGCTTATATCTTGCAACAATATCTCTAACACCATCAAGAATCAACATCCGCCTACCCAGATTTTTGAAAAGGATTCAATAGGTGGATAAAAATACCAAATCCAGTCTAAATATCTGGATCATTGGGCAACAAACCAAAATAAATAAATAAATAAACAAACAAACGAACGAACGAACGAACGAACGAACGAACGAATGAATGAATGAATGAACAAACAAACAAAGAAACTAACTAACTAACTAACTAACTAACTAACTAACTAACTAACTATATATAGGAGCAATTGCTCCTAGAAGCACGAAGCTGAAAACACCAGCCTGAAGATGACGAATGAGACTTCGTCAAAACGTCGCCAAGACACTTCCAATTTTACGTGGGAGAAAACCCGAATAACCAAAGACCTACATATCTATCTATCTATCTATCTATCTATCTATCTATCTATCTATCTAATAACAGTAGCTAGAAGTGAGGAGAAATTTCCTGTCAGTTAGAACAATTAACTAGTTGTTAATTTGTCTCCAGAAGTTGTGGGTGCTCCACCACCAGAATTTTTAAAGAAAAGATGGGACAGCCATTTGTCGAAAATGATATAGATTCTCTTACTTGAATAAGTGGTTGGATTAGAAGAACATCCCACTTTTATTCTGTTATTCTATAATATGCCAGTAACTAAGAATTTAGCAGTTTTAAAAAAAATGCTGAATCATCATCATTTTAGCTATTGTTTATCCACTGCAGGATGAAGGCCTCTTCTTCATGTTTCCAACCAATACGATCCTGAGCTTTCACTCCCCAATTGGGCCCAATACGTGCTGATGTTGTTGATCTTGTGTTAGGTCTCTTTTGTGGATGCCTTCTATCAAGTGGTGTCCATTCTATGACTGCCTTGGTCCACCTGCCATCAGTTCTTCTTGCTATGCAACCAGCCCATTTCCATTTCAATCCTTTTACTCTCTTGATGATATCCTATTCTTTCATTTGTTCTCTAATCCATGTGCAGGTCTTTATATCTTGTCTTGTGATGCCAAGCATGTATCTTTCCATGGCTCTTTGTGCCACTCATAGCTTTTATACCAATAGTGAGGTTAGTGTCCATGTTTCATAATGTTAAATAATTTTGTTTCTAATGCTTTTTTTTTTTACTGTTTTTGAAATTCCAATTTGAGCGTGCCCACTTTTAGAGTTAATCTTCTTAACAGCAGCTACTATACCCTGGGATGGCGGTGGTGGTGGGGCACTTTAATTTATACTGTTTGGGAATTGTATTTGATTTTAGATTTCTCAATAAATGTGACTGTGTATTTTTAAAAAAGGACCAAGTATTATGAATTTAGTGGCCCAAAATAAATAAATAAACAAATAAACATGCAATAAATAAAATATTCATATTGTTGTGCTTCAAACAATTCTTTAATTTGAATATGAATGATTCATTATTCATTAGTTACAATGATAAAAACAAATTGTTTTAAATGATTGCTTGTAAGGCCTATTACCTTAATTAAAATGTGCAGAATTATAAACATTATGTACTTTATAACGGCTTATTTTTGTTCTTTAGGTTGAGCTTAGAAAGTGAGGGCAGTGCAGAGATGATGACGACGACAATGATTTTTATCAAAATCATTTAATCCAGTTTTGCCCAATGTTGCCCTAAAATGTATTGAAATACTATACTCATCATTGAACAGAAACAATCCATATGTCAGGGTTCCAACCAATGCCCTAATTAAAGCATGAGCCTCGAGCCAAGCTTCAAAAGAAATCCAGTTATTTATTAGGAGCTTCATGTCGGCATGTTCCAAGTGAAGCCAACTCTGACCTCACTTAATTTACATCCTGGCTCTGACCCTGTTTCCTCCCTCCTCCCAAGGTGTGTCATCAGTCACATTCTCCAACGAAGCAATTTCGTGGGTTATAGAGATCACTCCTCTCTGGCACTATGGCTAACCGCAGAGATGGCCTTGACAGAGAGATGGGTTGAATGTGCTTTTGTTTTGACTGAAGTGCTCCCTCGTTGCAGCTGCGAAGTTTGTGTTCCCATCCCCCTTGTCTATGGCAACTCGAGAGCAGGCCAGGAGTGCTTTGCGAGTTGATACCATATAGTCCAATTGGACTGAGGTGGTAAATAATTTCTTAAATAATGATAATGCTGCAATTAAAATCATATACAGTATATTGCACTGTCTCAGATTCACTCCTCACCATGACTACACAAGATTCTCTTTTGAAACAGAAGAAAGAATATATCTAGAAAAGTGTAAAGGCCTCATTTTTAGACACACACACACACACACACACACACACACATATCTAAAATTCTAAAAAACAAACAAATAATAATTTGTAAATAAAATTAAATGCATATTTTATTTATTTAAAACATTTATATAGCTGACCATTTTATATCAAACGTTAGGTGGTTTCCAAAATACAATATATAAGGATTAAAAAAGAAGACCAAGAAAAATAATTCATAACACTTCATATTAATAATTTGTTAATATTCCTCCCACACATTAATCTATTAATTTAGAATAAAACAATTATGCTTTCCCTTTGTTGGTGTAAGATACCAACCATATATTTGAGAAGGCTTTAACTTTAGTTTGACCAGAACCCAAGTGAAGCATGTCAATCAAATTTTCAGCTATGGCAATATGTCAAGCATTCTGTACCAAAACTCCAATGTCATAATTTTATCCTTCAGGTAGTTAGCTATGGACATTCTGGTGGCAATCAATAAAAATGCAACGAATTCTTTAGGGCTTTAAATATATATATTCAACAAAGCAAGTTGTGGGCACTTATTCATACTTTGATTAATAACATTATCAATCTCCCAAAATACCACAGACCAGAAGGAAAAGACATGGAGACATTCCCCTTTCTTATAACCATTTCAACATCACCACCAAGGGAAAGGGGAAGGGAAAGCTATAAGGTATCTGAAAGGTATAAGGAGTCATATACTATCTACCAAAGAAAATGTTCTTTAATTTCGACTGAAGATTATGACCCTGGTTCCCATCTCCATTTTTCCCCAGTTCTGATTCATATATATATATATTGAAATATTTTGCCTAGTAAATTTTCAAAAGAATTGCAGGTTGTTGTAATATAATGTGAGAATATTATGTAATTTAGAGATAAAACTTTTAGATGAATCCTGCACCTCCTAGTGAATTGTCGCAATCATATACCTCATACCTGACCTCCGGGCTTTCCGACGAGCCCTGAAAACACATTTATTTCATCTAGCCGGCCTGGCTTGACCCTATTGTTTCGGTTTTAAATTATAAATTGGTTTTAACTTGGTTGTTTTAAATTGTGGGCCAAAACTATTTAATTATTTTAAATTGTTTTTTAATTTTGTATGCTCTATTTTATTTTGGCTGTTCACCGCCCTGAGTCCAGCTGGAGAAGGGCGGTATACAAATTAAATAAATAAATAAATAAATAAATAAATAAATAAATAAATAAATATTCTGGATCAAAAATATATTAGAAAAGCTTCTACTGTACCACTATCAACAATGTGAAAGCTAATAGAACTCACAAAGAAGTGGTCACAATACACAAAATAGGACATTATGACAAATACTGTGGTCCCAAATTCTTGCCACACTGTGATGATTGGGTGACTATCATCTGGGCATCCCTCCCTCCCTCCCTCTTTCCTTCCTTCCTTCCTTCCTTCCTCCCTCCCTCCTTCTTCCATGCAAGAATGCAAGTTTTCTTGATTCAAATATGGCACATCTGAATGGGCTGGATGGTTGTAACAGAAAGGAGATAGAATTATTAGACTGGAAATAAATGTTCTTCAATTGCTCATAGTACATGAATAATAGAATGAATAAAATGGACAAGCAGAGCATATTTACTAGGGTGCATAACATTTAATGACAAACCCCATGCACAAGTAATATAAAGGTCTAAAATGTTTTACTCTACTTTGGTCATTAGTATTGTTAGCATTTCTAGCATTGTACCATTTATGGTCATAATTCCTGCATTCTTGCATATTGATTTATTGGCAAAAGTTATGTTTCCTGACTTTCTAATTCTCTTTGATTTTTCAGCAAAGCTGTATTTCATTTTCCCCAACATTCTCAGATTACTACAACCATTTATCAATTCAGCAGAAAATATTTGAAAGAATGTCTTATGCATTTTTATACAATTACACTTCCTTTAACTTACACACCATTGCAATCACTTTTCCAAGTGTATGAACTTTTAAGCTCTTTTTCCATTAGAAAATGAATTTTTGTACATACTTCAGTGCACACATTTTTCTGGATATCTGAATCCACAAAATTTTAAAATGTAGAAATGGGTTTTGACATGAATGTATAAAATTCTTGTACATATTCAACAGGATCCAACGGGATGATTTTTTTTCTCTGCATTTTTTCATATTCCAATTCTTATTAATTCCTATCCTGCAACATGATTCTTTTTCATGTTTTGTGGTTTTGCCATGATCACTTGGGGGAACAAAACAGTCACACAAAGTGCTATAGTTGGAGACAATAATATAGGCCCCCAAAACTAGTTTTGTATGTCAAAAAAAACAGGCTGAAGTTAAATAAATTTAATAGCTGAGTCTGGGAATGATAGGATAAATATGTCATAACTGTTTTTCTAAGTATATATTAAGCTGCAACATTGTATGCAAAGACACAATTGAGATTAGACACAATATAATTAAATGCAACTGAAAAATAGTTAACACTACATTTGGTGAAAAAGGATATTGAGAGAGGACTTAAATTTTGCTTTCTTTTAGTTCCACTAGGTAACTCTCTGCATAGGAAAAGAGCTCAGTTACTTTAACTCTTGTCTCACATTTGTCATTTTCTCAATTACAGCCATTTATTTCATCTATGAAAAATAATTGCATCCTTCCTTGGCCTTTGATGTCCTCCAGAATGCTTAGCTTCCTCTTTGATCCTTTTGTAAATGTTCCAAGCTACACTGTGGCATATTTTAAAGTGAATAAAGGTGACAAAAGTTGATGTTGCAGTTTAGAAGGGTCACTTTGTAATTTGTAGGGACGTTAACCACCACAGTGATCTTTTGAAGTATCTTTATTGTATGAGGCAACCTGATGTTCCATTACATAGAAGTCAAAGTAATTGAATTTATGCCAGGGCAAAGTAGCAGTGGATTGCCTCAGTTTTACTCAAAAGATTGAATCTGTTTAAGATAAGCTTCTAATAACTTCGTGGACATATTCTTTTAGTTTTCAGCAGTAACAAGAAAGTATTGGCTTCTAACCACCACCACCATCCATTTTTCAATCTAGCTTAAAATTGTTGGCTGTATAATCTAAAATGCTTATTTTAGCCTTAGTCCTGAGAGTTCTTTCTAAGAATATAAAAGATCAAACAATATGGTCAAAAAGAGAGAAGCTGGTAATTGGCTAAAATGATATACACTATTCCCATTACTATCATCTGCAACAGCCTGCCATACCATCATATGGTATTATATCATCATATATCATTATAAACAACCATCTGGTTATGAGATATAATAGACCAGATTTTTCTCATTGGGCTGCCCTTCCAAATGTATCGAATTTGAGCTCTCACAATCCATCATAGACCATTAGCCAATGAACCCAGGTGTCATGCTGGTTAGGGAATGTGGGTATTGAAGTTTAATACAACTTCAGGATAACTGGTTGAGTGAAGGATGGAATAAATTCATTATGAGAACATACAAAAGTTACAAACCACCCCACCATTAAGCTAGATATGATTGTGTTTGCAGTGATGGGAAGAGAACAATATTCTAATTAGAAGTAAAGAATACTATAGAACTGTAACTGAGAACATTTTGATTTATGCCTATTTGGAAGAAACTGTAACGAATAGCTATGATAGCTTGTTGCAGCCAAAGTTACAGAGATTTATAGCAAAATGAACACTTTAATAATGTATCCATTATCTATCTATCTATAGGGGCCACGGTGGCTCATGTGGTTAGAATGCTGAGTCAAGGAGACCACTGAGAGGTCCATAGCTTGGCAGTTCAAAACCTGAGAGTGAGCCATGTGACGAAATGAAATGTCAATTTGTACCAGCTCCTGCCAGCCTAGCAGTTCAAAATGCAAATAGATAACTAGTTACCACTTTGGTGGGAAAATACCAGGACATGAAAATACCTGGGAAACAAGGATGTTACTGGCTAATCCCTTCAACACAGAAGTGCCTTGGTAGACACTGCCAACAAAAATGTAGTAGTATCTATTGATTAGAATTTACTTCTCAGATACATAGAGAGTTATGGTAAATTATAACAATGAACCTAAGTACCTTTTGGTGAGAAGACTATCAACAATGAGGTCCACTATCATGGTGGCCACTTATGCAAATACAATTGAGATGTGAGAAAGATATCAATACGTATGGCTTCTGTGAAGAACAGACAATATTTGATCAAATAATGTTAGGGGTAGATAAAAAGTTAATAAAGAAAATATATAATTTCCTCTTAAGCTTAAAAATGGAAGACGAACAGATAAAAGAGACAATGATAGCATAGGCAAAAAAATGTGGATATACTATAGAACTAGACAAATGGCAAAAACTGTAGGAAAGAAACTGTAAATTGACAATGAAAATTGCTTATAAGGAGATCTATAAAATGTTTTATAGGTGGCACTTACCACCAGTGAGACTAGCAAAGATGTTTAAAAAATTGTCCTCCAGATGTTGGAAAGGTAACCAGACACACCACAGATATGTGGTGGACATGTGAAAAGGCAATGAAACACTGGACAAAAATACATACATGGTTAGAAAAAATGTTAAAACAGCACCAAGATTATAAACCAGAAATATTTTTCTTAGGCGTAGTACCAGAAAAGTATGACAAGGGGAATATATATTTAATATTACATGTATTGATAGCAACCAGATTTGTATTTGCACAGCACTGAAAAAATGAGGAAACACCTACAGAAGAAGATGTAACTAATTTTTTTTTTAGATTGTGCAGAAATGGACAGATTAACATCAAAGATGAAAGAAGATACGGAGTATTTTCGAACATGGGATTTGTTTTACAAATGGTTGGATAATAGAGGTAGAAATTAGGAACGGGAAAAGTATTATTATATAAGCAAAATGATCCAGACAATATGCTGTTCACTAAGCACGTATGTATGTAATGTGAAAATGTATTAACAAACTGTTAAAAAAACAACAACAATGAGGTCCAAGGGATATGAAATGCAGTAAAGTCACTATTTTTTTAACAGTCACTCATAAAATTATTTGTGGTTGCTTAAAAACATGCTGATTCACATATTATCATTTCAATTAATGATTTAATTTATACTTTTATCTTCATTTATATAAAATTAAAAATAGGTGTTGTGTCACACGAATTTATCTCAAAAATGCCTTAATTTTTACATGGTCGCAAGACTGATTTTTTTTTAAAAAAAATGGAATTAAGTCATTTTAATTCTATGGCGCTCACATATAGAATTGTAGAGCAAATGATGAGCTTTGACAAAGGAAGACTCATTGGACAATTTAAACTGAATCACAATATTAGTAAACCAAATATAGAAATCTCCAAGGAAAACCGTTTGCTACAAAAGGCCAATTCAACACAAATGCTACTGGAAAATGGCTGGCAAAATTACAGCTTGACAGAAAGCAATTTGTGTCTCTTTGCTTGACTCCAACCCTGGCATCTGGTGACATCATATCAGTGTAATTCAGAATCAGGAAAGGTCATAATATGAAATCTCTGATTTGATGAGCCGATTTCTAAAAAGTGACAGAAAGCATGTTAAAAAAGACATGATAGACATATACAAATGGAACTATTATTATATCTCTATACATCTACCTCAAGAAAATACACATTTATAAATCACTCTAATGTAAGTATGTTTTATGATTTAGGGCAAAAGTTGTCTTTCTCTCCAATATCTGCCAAGCATGAGAATGAAGAGTTACATTTTAGATTAAGAAGAGTTTAAAACGGGAACTGCTGTTGACACCATTCAGTTCTCCAAAACTGACAGTTCAGTTTATTTGAACTTGTATGAAGCTGTTTTAGAAGCCTTGATATAAAAAATGTGTTAGTGATTTGATTATGTTAATATTATGCTGTGTTGTGCATAATACTATGCAGAAATTTAACTCTAAGCTTTAAGATTGTTTTAGCCTATTTTAACCTGTAATAAGGTTGCATTCTAAGGAAAAATAGACAAAAATTTCTAGAGGTGAATGATTTAATAATAAATACTGTGTGTTCTAGTCCCCGGTGAAACATATCTCTCAAGAGAATTTGATACTATATCAAATTCAGGTGGCCTTGGAACTATTAAGCTAATGACTTAACTAACATAAAAACATTTTTTTTTTAACTCTAGAGCAGTGATGGCTAACCTTTTTGCCATCGCGTGCCAAAAGTGGAGGGAGTGCGGGGGGTTTGTGCATGCGCACCCATACCCATAATTCTATGTGCCCCGCCCCCATGTGTGACCCCCCTGTGCTCCCCCAGCTTTTGGCACATGATGGCATGGTGGGCCCCGTAGGCCCGTTTTTCACCCTCCCCAAGCTCCAGAGGCTTTCTAGGAGACTGGGGAGGGTGAAAACAGCCTTTCCCCCCTGGGGGCCCTCCAGAGCCCAGAAACAGCCTGTTTCCCAACTTCCGGTAGGCCCAGAAGGCCTGAAAATCAGCTGGCCAGCGCGTGCATGCGTGCTGGACCTGAGCTTGCGTGCCCACCGATATGGCTCCGCGTGCCACCTGTGGCACGCGTGCCATAGGTTCGCCATCACGGCTCTAGAGTAATTAGTCTAGAGCTGATCAACATATTCTGGAAGAACAGGGTATAACTATAGAAGGAACTGTAATCAATTCAACATTTCTTAGTCATGTCAAAACATTAGCTAATTGGGATACTCAGCCAAAAGGACTTATTTTGATTTACTGTACAAGATCTCAATGGATTATGTTGTGAGTCCTGTCTAAAAAACTGGAAGAAAATAAAGGAACACAATGTTAGTGAGATTGCAAACTAGTCTAACTTCCTAGGTCCGTGATGGCGAACCTATGGCACGGGTGCCACAAGTGGCACGCGGAGCCATATTGGTGGGCATGCGAGTGTTGTCCTAGCTCAGCTCCAGTGTGCACCAGCCAACTGATTTTCAGGCATTCCGGTCCCACCGGAAGTCGGGAAACTGGCTGTTTCCGGCCTCCGGAAGGCCTCTGGGGGGATGGGGAAGGCTGTTTTTGCCCTCCCAGGCTCCTAGAAAGCCTCTGGAGCCTGGGGAGAGGGAAAAACGGGCCTCCCGGGCCCACTGTGCTATCGCGTGCCAAAATCAGGGAGAAGTGTGTGGGGGTCATGGGGTCATGTGCGGGAGGGCGGGGCGCATTGAATTATGGATGTGGGCACTCGCACCCGTGACCCTCCATGCTCCCCCCGCTTTTGGCACGCGACGGCAAAAAGGTTAGCCATCACTGTCCTAGGTAATAGAATAATAAAGGTAAAGGTAAAGTTTCCCCTCTCACATATGTGCTAGTCGTTCCCAACTATAAGGAATGGTGCTCATCTCCGTTTCAAAGCCGAAGAGCCAGCACTGTCCGAAGATATCTCCGTGGTCATGTGGCCGGCATGATTAAATGCCAAAGGTGCATGGAACACTGTTACTTTCCCATCAAAGGTGGTCCCTATTTTTCTACTTGCATTTTTACATGCTTTCGAACTGCTAGGTTGGAAGAAGGCGGGACAAGTAACAGGAACTCACTCCATTATGTGGTGCTAGCGATTCGAACCACCAAACTGCCGACCTTTCTGAATAATATTATTCTGAATAGAATAATATGACCATGTAAATACAAGTATGGAATCTTATAAGGCATTAAAACAAGAAAAGGAAGTTATATAATACCCATCATGCTATAGGGATAAACATTATTATTAGAAATATGTAGAAAAAATTTAGAAGTAATAAGAAGGGAAGGTTATTGTCAACCCCACTGGAACATCGACCGACGGCAAGGTCAGAATATCCTCTAGTTCAGGTGAAGCACAGTAAAGCCGCTTGTCCAGACCACTTGGAGCGGTTAAGGACCCCGGCTGACCAAAGGCACTCTGAACTACCTCCGCAAACAGGGGCGGACATGGGATGACGTCTTTGTCCTGTTTAGCCACCTGGAATAAAGCCTCGTGAGTAGGCGAAGGCTGAGCAGCACCTACCGCAGGAGGAGCTGTCAAGAGGCCACACTGCGTGGTCAACTTGGCCTTATGTAAAAGGGATTTGAACAGAGAAGGCCGAAAAAGGCCTGTGAAGCTGGGTTTGTCGGGAGCGAGGCCCTCATCTTCGGAAAACTCTAGGTCCTCCGGAAAGTCATCTGCCTGATCAGAGTCCTCAGATGACCCAGCATTTGGTTGAGACACAGTAGAAGCCTTAAGTGGTGGCGCAGGGCGATGATGATAACCCGAGGTGGAAGGCTGGGCACTCCCCGCGCCCTACTGTAGACCTGCTGCAAAAATGTTCGCCAAAGCGGAGGAGAGGGCTGACTGGATGTCAAAGTGCGGAGCCGCCTCTCCTTGCCTAAGACCTGCCGCTGTGGGAGTAAAAGTAGCCGAAGGCGTCGGCCTGGGGCGCACCAGTTGGTCTAATTGGGAAGCCAAAGCAACATTGGGCAAGGAGGCAGAAATGTAGCGAGAAGCTCCCAAGTTTGAGGATATAGTCGAATGATGGCCAGCGGCCATAACTGGACTCAGCGCACTGGTAGCAGACAAGCCCCGGGCTGGAGCGGATGGAGGAGAAACCACAACTGCTGAAACAGTTGCCGAGGCATGATGATCCTTGGCTTTCTTGGCCTTCTCGAACTGCTTTTCGAGAGCCCTGTGGCGCCTCAACTCATTTTTCTTGTGAGCTGCAGGCTTAGATGTCTTGGCAGATGCCTTGGATCTGGATTGTTTGCGGCCCTTATGATGCTGGTCGTATTTGGCCGGAGGGCTAGACTCCTGCTCCAGATCGGATGACAAGTCGGAGTCAGCCATGCCAAGGTTGGTACCCCAGGTAAGAAACACACAGCAATGGAGCAAATAGTGCTCGGCAGCAGCAATATGCCTGCAGTAATGAGCAATTGACACTCCCACGCCCAAAGGTGCGGAACTCCAGGAATGGGGGCAGGACCCTCAATGAGCGCCCAAAACGCCGCTCCCCATCACCACTAAGCAGCCCGGACTATTCAAGTCCCCAAAGGTCCAATAGTGGCACGATATGTCAGTGGCAGCCTCTCACGCTGATGTTGGTTATGAATGGTAAATGCTGCAAAATTGCCAATCCCGACGTCTGTCACAAGCAGAGGAAAACGTCAATGAGCAGTTCTTGACCCTCTAGCAATGAAAACTGCACGCTCAAGATGGCGGCCGTTAGGAGTTAGATTCAAAATGGCAGCCGCCAGTACCTGAAGGCAAAAGGGCAGCTTCCAGGAGGAGTCAAAATGGCGGCCATGGATCAAAATGGCGGCCGCTAGAAGCCGAGTTCAAAATGGCGGCCGCCAGTAGTTGTCAAATGGCGTGCGCTCCCAAAATGGCGGCCACAACGGCTCCGGTTTTAAATTGGGCGGGTGTTCTCTGGCGATCCCGAAATAGCGGCTGCAGCGACCGCGAACGGCCGTGAGCGACCAGGGAGGCTGTCTTCGATGGGGAGCAATCGCCTGGACATCAGAGTATGCCCGAAGCCTTGGCAGTGACTCCGGAGCCGCTCAGAGTGGAGCTGAGGCGCTCGTGGCTATCCCCAGCTCACCGGGGAGCCAACGAGGCGCCTGCGGCTAAAAAGGGAGCAACGTGGAACCGCCCAGCCGGGTCGGAATCCACAAGCCGGATGACAGTTGAAGCAGATAAAGAAAGGGAGTGGAACGGCCTGGAGCCCCAGGCACGTTACCGCCCCGCCGGCAAGCTCACCAATCCAACGATGCAGCTCCCTCCACAGATGAGTGTAAGCAAGAAAATAAGAAATTAAAATAAAAAAATGAAATCGGTCAGCCAAATCACAAAGGTTAAAGAAAGAAACGAGGAGAATCACAGTAGACAAGTTCCCTCAGTCACTGAGTGAGAAAGACTGACGGGGGTGCCACAGAGTGGGCGTGGTCAGCCAGAGGAGAATTCTGCACTCAGTTACCCCAGCAACAGGAGAAAGGTCCCAGCTGATGGATTGGAGGAGCAGTGTGTTGGAAAATATATAATACCCATCATGCTATAGGGATAAACATTATTATTAGAAATATGTAGAAAAAATTTAGAAGTAATAAGAAGGGAAGGTTATTGTCAACCCCATTCACTGTATCTGTCTACTCCTTTTTATCCTGCAAACCATCCTTGCTTCTACTACCTTCATATATTGCTGAATATAGTAGTCATTGTTTTTAAGCTTCTCTCTCAGACTGCCACACCTTTCTTGCACTTTCTATTCCTCTAGAATCTAGACCCATTGATTCCTTATTCATACATGTATTTTTCAATTTGATTCATGTTCTGTGGAATTTTCTCTACAAGAACCAGGGTCTGAAGCTTTCTAAAACACCACTTGGAAAATAGTTTTTGCTCCAAATGACCATTACTGTGTAGCCTCAAATGTAGCATTTGGGACATGTTTCTTTAGCCAATACTGCATGCCATTCCCAGCAGTAGGAACACAATATCCCTAACTTTAATCCTTACTTTGCCACAGGCCTCAATGAACTCACCTTGACTCAATTATTCCTTGAGACTTTCCTTCTTCATCACCTTAGTATGATAACACTGAGTGGATGGAAACAATTTTATTGCAAGTAATAAATATTGCTTGCAATGTTTATGGACTCATCAATTGTCTTCATTTTGTATCATTGTCCCATCATGAACGATCATAATTGTTTGAAACTAAAACCAGTTCTATATTAATACAAAATTTATAGGCACTCATTAATTGAATAGAGTAATAAAGGAAGAATTAATTCGTGTGTTAGGTATTCAAGGCATTCATAGCAAGTTTAAATATTTAAAGACATGCTTAAATCATTAAAAAGTTAGGCACACCAGCTGAACATATGCATAGGAGGCTCCACTGAATTAAACTGCGTTATTATTATTATTTTTAAAGTAGATTCACTCACATTGTGTTTGGCACTAGGTGTCTTCACAAACATGACCTATCATGGCAACACAATGGTACTGGTTTTGTTTCAGGATGTCTTTTAAATATCCTAGTCTATCCTACAGTCCTGGGATTTTCTACTGGTCTCCTATCCACTTACCTTTTCTAAACCTGTGTAGGTTTTTATTGGGGGGGAGAGGTTGGCCATTTGACTAAATGTTGCCACCTGTTGTGTGTGTTTGTGTGTGTGGGGGGGGAGTAATGTCAATAATAGTAACACAACTTCCCAGAGAGGAGTCAGAATATGCCAGAGAAAGGCCCAAGACAAGAGAATGCACAGTCCTGAACTGGATGAAGGATGGAAGAAAAGGATCAGGATAACCTCATGTCATAGGGTATAACTGTTAGGTTAGAAGATTATAGCTTTAGTCTGATGAGATTCTGTCTATTAGATGTAAGCAAACAAAGAACTGGACTTGATTGGATCTCACTGTGTTGTTTTTGGGCTTAGACCTGACATCAACTGATATACAGTTTTATGCTTTTATCTTGCCATAATAAAACTATTAAAAATCCATGGTGAAGTTAAAAATCAATCAAAACAATCACAGTAATAATGATAACCATATCACCACCACCTGACCTCCAGAAATGTAAGAGCAAAAAAACCCAACAAGAAACAGAAAATAAAACAAGAAGCACAAAGGAAGATAATATCAGATATAAGGTTTATGGAAAGGATACTTAAAACAATTCAGTTTTGAATATTTAGAGTAGTCAATAAGAGGGGGCTAGCCTGATTTCCATCAGGAGGCTGTTTCAAAGTTCTGATGCTACTCCAAATAAGCAGTGCTGTCCAGCCTCACATTCAAATCTCACATAAATGGGGTATTGCATGAAGTTTCTCCCTTGCTATTTTAACTGGTTAGAGCAGGACCTGAAGCACACGTATTCTTCCTAACATAATATTTAAAAGGTATGACTGAACCTTTCAAAGATAATAGATCTGGAAGGCGTTGACCTGATCCATGTCTATGGCCTGATCCAACTTACTTGAGATAATATTGGAAATTTGGCCTTGGGTCATTGATGGAAGAATGTACAGTGAAATTTCAAATGAATTTGGAAGCCCTGGAGAAAACATCTAAGGAGAGCAAAACATCTAAGAAGGAGTATTGAGGGATCCTCTCCCCTACTCTTTTCTCATTTACCAGAAATTAGACCAGCTAAAATGGATCAAATGGCAGAGTACTTAGGTGATTTTCAATTGTTGGCGATAGACTTGAGATAGACTTGTAATAGGAAGTGATTAAGTTTTCCCGTTCCACAGCTTCCTTTCACAGCCAAATTTTTAAAATTATTTTCATTTTGCTTATGGAGAATTTTGGTAAAGAACTTGCATAAGAATTTTGGTAAAGGACTTGCATGGTACAAAATGTTCATTGACTGAAATCAGCAAATTTAATTGGCGTAATTGCTCTTCTATTGTAGAAGGAAGAAGGACCAGCAAAACAAAAAACAAAACAGATGGCAAACCTAATTTAGCACCAAGAGTGTGACTGAATATACTGAGATATAAAGTCAGCCTCATAAAAGCTAAGTACACAAACTCTTTACCTGGATAAACAGAATCTAAGATTTTTAATGGATGTTCATGGGGAAAAAATATTTGGTCTTAGTAAGAAATATTGGAAGACAAGAATGAAGTTTGATTGGCAGGCAGTGTATGTTTTACTACCTATTCTTGGCAAGAATTAACGAAATCCCTCATTATTGGCAAAAAATTGCACATTTGCTCTACATAAAGAGATTCCTTTGTTTCACAGCAAACAACTGATAACAACTGTGCAGAATTGAAAAAGGCATGCCAAGTTTCTTGGAAGTAGAGACGCTATTTAGAATGGGAATTAGGACTTGCTCATACATTGTTATAGAGAGGAAACTGGATATAAGAGCCAGAGCTTTCATTATCAAGATGCTGCTAATGGAATTATCTCTATCTTCCAATTGCTTGTACATATTTCCATCTGCTTGTATTATAGAAGTTATTTCAGTACATCTCTAATGTTTTGGATACAGAGTGTGTCAAATAGTCCAGAGCCCATTTAAGCTAAGCTTGAAGATGGTTGGAAAATGGTTGGAAATCTCCTTCCTAATATGAAGGTAAAGAGTAAAATTTTGATAATACTGTTATCAATTCTGCTAAACCCGATGTTTAAATGTCCTGTTCTATTCTATAAGTTTGAAGCTCTTTTTAAAAAAATGAACGAATAAAAATTTCTATCATCTTCTATTCATAGAATTATAAAGACAAAAATGTCTACTTTGTATGGTCATGCTTTAAGTCCAATCATATGATGAAAATAAAAAATATGTATTTACTGTATGTTAAACCAGCATACTGAAATTGTATTACAGATCATGAATCATGGCCTAGGACCATCATGGCAAACCTATGACACGGGTGCCGCAGGTGGCACACGGAGGCATATCAGTGGGCACGCGAGCATTGCCGTAGCTCAGCTCCAGCAACCGTGCGTGCGCCGGCCAGTTGATTTTTGGGCCTTCCAGTCCCACCGGAAGTTGGGAAATGGGCCTCCGGGGGGCTGAGGAAGACCATTTTTGCCCTCCCCAGGCTCCTAGAAAGCCTCTGGAGCCTGGAGAGGGTGAAAAACGGGCCTACTGGGCTCATCGGGCCATCACGTGCTAAAAGGGGGGGCACATGTGCAGGGGCAGGGCGCACTGAATTATGGGTGCGGCCACGCACTTGGGCTACCTCCCTGCACTCCCCTGCTTTTGGCACATGATGGCAAAAAGGTTAGCCATCACTGGTCTAGGAAGTCACTTTGACACATTGACTGTCTCTCTTTTCATCTCATATGTTTTAAATGCACTTCTAAGTATAGTCACCATTCTAAGGAGCAGATTTATAAATCCTTTAGACCTGTTTATTTATATAATCACCCATCTGACAGAAAATTGACTACAAGTGATGCACAGTGAAAAAATCATAAAATCAAAATATTAAAACAATTAACAATACAATTAAACAATTAAAAAGACATCAGCAATATGAGCAATGCTATTAATAAGAGTCAGGAAAATTGATGGTAAAAACAAGACAGCCATGTCATTAAATCATCTTGATCTAAAATTTTTATATTTTTTGTGTATTTATATTTTTTAATATTATCAATTTTAAAATTTGTTTGCCAACCAGATTCATCTATATAAGATAGACAGCTACATAAATTAAATAAATTAAATTAAACACACACACACATGTATATACCAATTATATAACTATCAAATGCATGCATTGTTATGTTCACCTTGAAAAAGACCCCAAAATGTCCCTTTCAAAATGTATTTGCCTTGACTAAGAGAACATCCTTTTGAAGAGAGATTTATTTGAATAACTATTATAAGGAAAACTCTCAAGGAAATGCACTCCATGAAAATTGTAAGTATTATGGAACGTGCCTGTCAGCTCAAGCACACTTTGTACAGGCAACACCTCAACCCAAGCTACATACTCTGGACATTGATTGATTTCTTCAGCTACGAGGCCTTTCCAGAATATATTTCACATTACTTTTCTGTGACAGGGAATTGTTTTCATCTTGTCAGTAAAGGTAAATATTTAGAACACTTTACTGTGGGTTTTTTTGCACTCGATTACTGTCATTCTCAACATCGTTAACAACCAACTCAAAAAGTCACTTAAAGACAAAGCTTTTCTGTTTTCTCCCATAATGTCCAGCTCTTTTGATGCCTCAGGTCCAATCTTCCCCAAGCTGGAATCTTGAAGAGGAAGCTCAAAGATGGCTTTTGAATCTCTTTTTTTGGCCATATCTGACCAAAGTTGCTAGAAATCAATGACATAATTCCCTTCCATTTTCAGATGGGAAAAATATACACATCGATATCAAAGCTAACAAAAGCAAAATATATATATATATATATTGACCATGTTCATTCATGTTACATAGTTGCATACTTATTGCATGCTCATTGTATCTTCCCTCTCTATAAATGTAAAGTTCTGGCAACCAAAAGAGATTACACCCTTTAAAATACAAAGTCCAAACTTAAAATTTAATAGAATTGTCAAAAACATTTTTTTTAAATTTGAACTCGTGGAATGATCCTACTCCAACAGTATTTTTCCACTGCAAATAAGTATTGTTACAGTTTGTTAACATATATAGTTTGACTTCTGCAATAAGATTAGGATTATCATTAATTGCTTTTTGACTATTATTGAAAGAAACAAACTAACACACTGAAAACAAACCCTGCTGAATTAGAGTTGACATAGGATTGCTCACTAAAACACCAGCTGCTCAATAAACCTAATAGATTTATACAACTTTACAAAAAACAATATAATACGTACACAGAGGAAGAGAATGAAAAAATGAGAGAGAAAGCAATATGCTCTATTTAAGGAGACAATAAATTTTTCTCTATAGGTGATTCCACTATTAATACATTTACCTTCGCTATCAATACGTTCAATACAAATTGTAATCAAAACAGCTTCACATTATATTCAATCTACAAAGAAATTGCCCATGAACAATCCATTTCTCTTCAGAAACTTTAAGTATCTATTCAAAACAACTTTTCAATAAGCGCAGGCCCTAGATTTATAAAAAAAAATAAAGCAAAATAAATGAAACCTTTAAAGCTATAGAACTGATTTTAAAAATCTTCAAAGCATAGAAGGAGAACATGTCACACAGGAGTTCCTGTGGTTCAACTATAACTCTAAATCCATTAGTTCTGCTTCTCAAAAGTGTTCAGAAAGTGCCTGGTATTTTAGATGAATCATCAGAGCTTGGCAAGTGGAAAACAGTATCTATATAGCAGTCAGTTTTGAGGGACAAACACAGGGTGTGAGCGAGCATACCTGTGACTCAGTGCCATAAGGAGCTGAAATACAGTAGCTGTGTGCTACTTTCAGCTGAAACAACTATATATCCACTGGGCTTTCAGTATTGTTTTTCCAGCAATGCAGATAAGTGATGTAACAGAACAACCTTTAGTCCTGCCAAATGCTCTGACAATGATCCCTTTTTCCACTTCAGATGGGAACAAATTATATTACAAAGAATAACTTACAACCATGTCATCATGGATTTTGAAGACTTAGGTTTGATACAACTGCTGTTCGGAAGGTCCTGTGGAAAGTCAATACTCTGAAAGCTGCTGGTTCTGATAATATCCCTGGCTGAGTACTTAAGGAGTATGCTGACCAGCTGGCCACTGTTATATATTCTCTGTTATATATTCTATATATTCTCTTCTATTGGAGAGATTGATTGGTCGTTATCTAGGTGATAGACAGGATTACCTATATGGTAAACTACATTCTTTTTACAAGATCTGCTAATTAATTATGCATTTTGTCAAAGTTTCACCAGGAGAGTTGATAGAAGGAAATGGAAGGATGTATTATTTTGAGATATATTTAGAATAAAAGGACAATAACCAGTTGCTTGATGAAGATACCATGGTACTAGATATCAAGGAAAAGACAGAGCTACTTAATTCCTATTTAATCTGAGCCTTCTCTAACTGAAGTACAAAAGGCAAGTGAATAAGATGCACTAAAGATCAAGATAACAGATTTGTTAGTTTGAACCAGTTTAAACTTTTGGGGCTAAGTTATTGGATCTTTAAAGATGGAACATTCCCAGATGTATTTGGCTCAAACATTGACAGCACTCAGACTTCAGATTAGGTTAGAGACACTTTTTCAACTCCCCAAAACTATAAAACCTCCTTGATTGGCCAGGGATCAAAAGATATAATTGGGTATACTCAGGATACTGATGACAACAATCCCTAATCAGCAGATAACCTCACCTCATGGTTTCATGTAGGAGGACTTAAAGAATGATCTCCCTCTCCTTCCTGCCACCACCATAAATCCACACCAACTGAAGCTAGCATGAGAGAAAAAAGGAGAACTATGGTAAAGCAGTGCACTCTATTCCCAACCTATGGCATCAACTCAGAAGAAGACCATGATTAATAGTATTGAAAACTGCTCAGGCATCAAGTTGCTCAAGATTGGATAACCAATTCAATCTAGACTATTCCACAGATCATACAACGAACACTGTCTCAGTACTAAATCCAGGCTTGGAATGTGAATGAAACAAGTCATGATATTTAACTTCCTCCTGATTTCTTATCAACTGAAAAAGGGCGTTGTCTTACCTGAACGCCCGTTCTGAGGGCCGAGGGGCCAGTGGTCATGAGAGGGTTAACTGCTGTATCTGGGCAGATCGAGTCAGACAGTTAGGAAAACTCCGCCCCCTCTTGCTGTCTCCCAGCTTTCGGACGAGAGATGAGAAGTCTGACGATGCACCCAAGGACCTGGAAACAAAGTAGAGAAAGAAAAGTGGCCAGGCCACACGTACCCACGGAAGAAAGGGAGGGAATGACCACTGGCCCCTCGGCCCTCAGAACGGGCGTTCAGGTAAGACAACGCCCTTTCTAAGGGAGCGAGGGGCCAGTGGTCATGAGAGGGACGTGCCAAAGCCCTCAATCTACAGGGAGGGACCCGCTGGGGACGTGATATCCTGGCCCGCACAGACCTGTTGGAGTACCCGACGGCCAAAAGCCGCCTCCGCAGATGCAAAGCGGTCAACCTTGTAGTGACGGATAAAGGGCGTCGGTGACGCCCAAGTGGCCGCCCTACAAACCTCCAGTAGTGATGCTTGAGTAGCCCAAGCCACAGATGTGGCTGCGGCCCGAGTGGAATGGGCGGTGATGCGCCTAGGTATAGGAAGGGATTGCGACTCGTAGGCCGAAGCGATGGTCGCTCGCAACCAGCGACCAATTGTGGAAGAGGAGACCTTGGATCCCAGGGAGGAGGGCTGGAAGGAAAGGAAGAGAGCCTCCGACCTACGGAATGGAGCTGTACGCCGCAGATAAATGCGTAGGGCGCGGCGAACATCTAGGGTGTGCCATACCCGCTCCCTGGGGTGGGCAGGGTTGGGACAAAAGTCGGGCAAGACTACTTCCTGGGACCGGTGGAACGTGGAGTTCACCTTGGGGATAAAGGTGGGGTCCAGGCGCAAAACCACTCTATCTGTGTGGAATACGCAAAGGTCAGCTCTCGTGGATAGAGCCGCCAGCTCCGAAATTCGCCTGGCGGAGGTGATAGCTATGAGGAAGGCCACCTTGTAGGAGAGGAAGCGAAGGCCCACCGTACGTACTGGTTCGAAGGGAGCTCTTGTGAGGGCGTCTAACACCTTCGGGAGATCCCAAGTGGGGTAGCGGTGAATAGGCGCTGGGCGGAGATTAGAGGCCCCCTTCAGGAACTGCCGGATAAGAGGCCGGTGGGCTAGTGAATGGCGAGCCCCCCAACAAAGAATAGAGGACAGAGCAGCCACTTGCCTGCGTAAAGTGTTGGGGGCGAGCCCGGAGTCCAACCCCTTCTGCAGAAAAATCAGTACCTGTTTGGTCGATGCTGACCTTGGGTCCAGCCCCAGCGATGCGGTCCACCGCGCGAAGGAGCGCCAAGTAGCCCCGTAGATACGGATCGTGGCCGGGCGACGAGCCGCCAAGATGGTGTTGACCACGGGCCCGGGCAGGAGACATTCTGTCAGGAGCTGCCGCTCAACCGCCAAGCGGTCAGTTGGAGCCATGCAGCGTCCGGATGATGGAGAGAGCCCTGGTGTAGAATGCCTTCGGCGAGTGGAATGCGCCAAGGAGGTTGAATCGAAAGTGCCTGAAGGTCGGCAAACCAGGGCCGACGTGGCCAGTGAGGCGCAACCAGTATCAGCTCCGCTCGTTCCTCCAGGAGTTTCCGGACGACCCTGGATAGGAGGGGAAGGGGGGGGAAGGCATAGAGAAGGCCCCGTGGCCACGGGCAGTGCAGGGCATCGGTCGCTTCCGCTAGCGGATCTGGAAACCGGGAGATGAACCGAGCCGTCTGTCGATTGGTCCGAGTTGCAAACAGGTCCACTGATGGTGAGCCGAAGTGGTGAGCTATCCGGCGGAAGATCGCTGGGTCGAGTTGCCACTCGGCGTGGTCCAGGGGAGAGCGGCTGAGCCAGTCGGCCTGGGAGTTGGCGAGGCCCGAGATGTGGGATGCCCGCAGGGATTTCAGGTTGGCTTCCGCCCAGGTTCCTAGACTGTTGGACTCCGCCATGAGGCGGTGAGAACGGGTCCCTCCGAGTCGATTTACGTGGGCCTTGGCGGCTACGTTGTCCGTGCGGACGAGTACGTGGCGGTCCTTGACTTCGGGTTCGAAGATTCGAAGCGCCAGGTGAATGGCTCGAAGCTCCAACCAGTTTATGTTCTGGGAGCGATCCAGGGGGGACCAAAGGCCCTGGGCCATGCGCCCGTGTATGTGCGCCCCCCAGCCCTGAAGACTGGCATCTGTGGTTAGAATGACCTGGTTGGGCTCCCTGAATTCCCTCCCCTTGCAGAGGGACCGGGAGGACCACCATCGGAGGGACTTGAGGACAGGTGAGTTAAGGTGAACAATTTGGTTGGAGGCCAAAATCCGGGATCGCTGATACGGGAGGAGAAACCACTGCAGGGGCCTGCAGTGGAGACGGGCCCATGGTACGATGCCAATGCAAGATACCATCTTACCGAGGAGGTGGGAAAGAGTCGCCAGGGAGACCGGAGTCCCCTGAGAGACGGACCTGACCAGAGACCGCAGGCTGGTCAGGCGCTCCTCGGAAAGGTAGACCTTACACTCAACCGTATCGATGACAGTCCCGAGGTGTTGGATGCGGGTCGTGGGTACCAGATGGCTCTTTTCCGTATTAATCGAGAAACCGTGAGCCGTCAGCACCTGGAGGGTGGAGTCCAGGTCCTGAAGCGCCCGGGCCTCCGAGCACGACTGAATAAGGAGGTCGTCGAGATAGCATTGTATGCGAACCGGAAGTGCTCGGAGGTGAGCCGCAAGGGCGGCCATTAATTTTGTAAACACTCGGGGAGCCGAGGAAAGGCCAAATGGAAGGGCGCGATACTGGTAGTGGCGGCCCGCATAACAAAACCGGAGAAATTTAGAATAGGCCGGATGAATGGGGACGTGCAAATAAGCCTCCGTCAAGTCAATGGACGAGAGGAAGTCCCCTAATCTGATGCCCTCCAGGATGGATTGGAGGGACTGCATCTTGAACCGCCGGTAAACGATCCAGCGGTTCAAAGACTTGAGGTCAAGAATGGCTCTCCAGCCTCCCGAGGATTTCTGAACGACGAACAGGTGGGAGTAAAAACCTTGTCCGTGCTGCTCCTGTGGAACAGGCTCAATGGCCCGGATGTCTAAAAGGTGTTTGATGGCCTCGTTCAGCAGGAGCCGTTTCTGCCGATCCCGAGCAATGGGGCATCGGAGGAACCTGTCGGGAGGGGTGGAGAGCAATTCCAGGGAGAGGCCCCACCTGACCGTTTCCCTGACCCAAGCGTCTGTTGAGGTGGCTTCCCACTGGCTGGCGAAGAGCGCCAGGCGGCCCCCAATGGGAAACCCAGACGTGCAGTTATCGGGACCTGCGGGAAGGACGCCCGCGGCCCCCACGGAAGGGGCGTTTGAAGTGGCCCCTTTGGGATTGGAATGTCTGGCGATCTGGGGGTCGGGAACGAGGGGGGAAACCCCTAGGTGACCGGGAGCCCCCGAGAGAGGAGTCAAAGGAGCGAAAGGAACGAAACTGTCCAGAGGGAAAACGCTGGTCAGACCTCCTGGAAACATTGGGAAGGATACGTCTTTTATCCTTAGTCTCTATGAGTAGAGGTTCCAAGGGCGCCCCAAACAGGGAAGGACCTTCAAAGGAGGACGTGGCCAGGCGCCACTTAGATTTGGCATCCGCCTGCCAATTGCGGAGCCACAATAATCGGCGAGAAGTGACCGAGGAGCCAATAGCCTTGGCCGCGAAGCGGGAAGAATTAAGTGTTGCATCCGCAGAGAACTCCAGGGTAGCCAAGATCTTATTGAGGTCCTGGTGGGACCTGGTGTCAGAGACTGGGAGCCTCGCCTGCAACTGACGGAGCCACAGTATTGCAGCCCGATTAAAAAATGAGGATGCCATGGCTGATTTAACGGCCCAGGCAGAGGCCTGATGTGATTTAACCAAGGACTGTTCGAGCCTCTTGTCCTCCGGGCGGAGGTTCTCTTCCGGGGGGCAAGCCAGATTGGAATGGGCCGATAGAGCCGCCACCGGAGGGTCCACGCTAGGGATCTGAAGTAGGGAGGCCAGTTCAGGGGCCAGATTGTATAAGCGTCTGTCCAGCTGGTTGGGGTTAGGCCCCGAGGCTGGAGAGGACCATTGCTTCTTTAAAACCTCTCTAAATAACTTGGGCCCTGGTATTTCCTCTGTCTCAACCACCGGCTCCTCGAAAAGGGGAACTGAAGGGCCTGGTCCCTCCCCCGGAGAAGCTGAGGTTGGTGGGGCCCCCAACCCCGTGGTTAACTTTGCTTTATGTAGAAGGGACCGGAACAACTGTGGCTTAAAGAGGCCCACGAATGACGGTTGATCCGGTGTGAGATCATCGTCGTCAGACAGGTCTCCCTCACGGGCTTCTTCCTCCGCTAAGGAATGGTTGCCCGTGGAATGGACAGAAGGCGCAGCGGCAGTTGAAAATTGGCCTTCATCGAGACCAGAACCTTCCCTTTCCATGTGGGAGCCGGCAGAGCCTGAGACCCAAGAGGAGGTCCTGCGCTGTAATTCGGCCTGAACCCCCTTCTGGATAGCCTCCTGGATAAATGCCACCATGTGAGGGGGGATAGTGGGGGTGGATGAAGCCTCCTCCCCCTGGGACACTGTGGGTGCCAGTTCTGGAGCCCTTGGTGGAGAAGCCTCAGACTGATGCCCAAACAGAGCTTCTCGAACCTCCCCTTGGGGGGGAAGGACATGAGCCCCACCATCGGGGGACAAGGGGGGGACCTCAGAAGATGGTTCCAACGGCTCTGCTGGTGGGATAGAGGTTGGAGGCGCAGAGGGCGCAAGGCCCAGGTCAGGAGGTCCCGGAGCAGGGGAAGAGGAAAACTCCCTGATGGAAGCCTCCCTTAGGGCCTTCTGTATAGATCTCTCTATGGCCTGGTGGAGTCGTAGCTCCTCCTTGGCGCGAGCCGCGGCTGCCTTGTCCTCCTTAGAGGAGGCCTTCTTAGGTTTTTTGGCTCGTTCAGGGGAGGCTGGGTGGGAATCAGCTGAGGTGTGGCGTTTTGAGGTCTTAGAAGGGCGGGTCGCCATGCCACAGATCGCTGGGATTCTTTACCTGCAATCGGAGCGTTGATGGAGCCTCCACGTGCTGGTCGCGGCTGTAGCTGATAAGGAGCTTCAGCTGCACTGAATGAGCGTTTGGGGAATCCCCAGGAACGCGTGGCTTGTTGGCCAGGAGCCGCGCGATTAAAATGGCGGCTAGCGCAAGGCTGCAGCGGCGGCTAATGGCGGCTGATAGTGGCGGCAGCTGCTGGTTAGCTCAGTCGCCCAAATCCATTCAGGGGAATCCCCCCTGTCGCCCTATGGTGAAATCGGGCGAGGCGGCAGGGCGCTCGTCGCAATTGTAGGCGACGGCGCCAGGCGCTGACAGGAGAACAGAGCGCCGAGCGAGGTGCCTTCAGCAAGCCGGAATCTCCGACTTGCTGGTTGCCGCCCGAGGAAGCCGCCTGTCAAACGGAGCCCGTCAGGGGAATCCCCCTCGAAGAATTGGCTCCAACAGCGGGCTTGGGCGTGAGCCCGTCGCGCTGCAGAGGGGAGAGGCTGAAGAGAGGAAGCCTCAATCCCCTTGGACCTGAAGGTCCCCAGCGGTTTCGGACCGAAGCCCTTCACGCTGGTGCACCTCGCTCACAAAGGCTGGAATAATATTCCTCCAATTTTTTTAAAAAAAAGTTTTTTCCTTTTTGAATCAATCCAATTAGTAAGTTAAGGCCAAGCCAGAGAAACACAGGGTGCGTGCGATCTGAACAGATCGAGTCAGAAAGCTGGGAGACAGCAAGAGGGGGCGGAGTTTTCCTAACTGTCTGACTCGATCTGCCCAGATACAGCAGTTAACCCTCTCATGACCACTGGCCCCTCGCTCCCTTAGAACTGATCCATCTCTGGTTGATAGTTATCAAAAACTGTTGGATTAAAGAATGATCTCTTGAGGAGTGATGCATCACTTCCTCTTTCAAAGCAAAAGGTGCTACCTGCTCCAATAGAGAGAATGATGCCACAGCATGGACCCAACCACAGGTCACCTTGGTTGCCTTTATGACATAGGAGTAGCCTGAATCCAGTAAACCATTAGTGGATCCATCAGTTCAGAGAACCCCAACAACTGTTGGGTGGGTTAAAGAAGAGCCATCTGTTGCAGATACTTTATTTGGATTTAGTGCACTGAATAGAGGCTTGGACTCCAGGGCTAAATGGGGAATTCCGGTACCTTCAAAAGTTACACTAGCATTGAATCGTTGTTCCTTAATTATGTAAGATGTTCAATTTAATGTGATTTATCTTAGAAAACACTTGTCAATTTGCTACTTTCCTTGATGTAGAAATAAAAAGATCACAGATGGGACCTGAAAAAAATATATCACTCAAATCGGATCTCTTATAGAATATTCAATTCTTTCCCTAAATCCTGGAAATTAAAAAACAAACAAACCCCATAGATAAATATGGGCATGTTACTTCTAGTCAAAGTTATTCATTTTTATCTGAGGATGCTAACTTCTTACCAGAACAGCAAGGAGTTGCATCCCTTTGCAACAATTCTGCCTTCCCAATGTATTACTAGCATGTGGAGAGAAAGGTACTGGCCATCCTAGTCATTTGATTGAACTGTTTATATTTGTGTGTGGTGTATGTGTGTGCATGTGTATCTTTGAGTTAGCATTGATTCCTGGTGATTGCTGAACATGTCCCTGCAGTCTTTTTGGCCAGAATTTTGGAAGTGGCTTGCCATAGTCTACTTTACCCTTAGACTGTCTACTGTTGAACCTCACCCCATTCCTAAGAGGTCTTTAAAGGGCGTGCATAAGCGCACCAGCGTGCCTACTGTCCCTGTTCTAATGTTCCCTTTTATTCATATCCATTTCATGTATTCATAATTATGTTTATACTTATATCTGTTATCTAATACATGCTTGACTAAATAAATAAATTAAACAAACAAAAAATTAAATACTTCCTAGACTTAAGAGTGAATGATTGGTCCAAAGTCACCCCACTGGCTTTGTGCCTAAAGCAGGTTTGGAACTCATAGTCTCCCAGTTTTTAAGCTATGCCACTATACCAAACTAGCTTTCTTGATTGAACTGTTTGTACATATTTTTCCATGCATTGATAAATTGGCTTAGGGCTAATTATCGTGTGTATTGTGGAACTTCTCTTAACTAAGTAGTCTCCCTTCTATTGAAGCAAGTCAGATTAATGCTTTCTCCTGTAGCAATCTCATCATGATTATCAGTCTTCTTAATAGAGAGGGAAAGAAAACATATGAATAGATTGCATTCATTGTGAACCTGCTAATATTTTTCTTTGTGTACATGCATTGCTTCCTTTGCACCTTAGATTTATGTAACTGATTTTGAATTTCTTCTAACCATAGTATGTGTTCTCTAGAAAAACAAAACAAAACAAAACTGCATTTTCCTTATTTGATTAGTTCATAGGATACCAGAAAGTTTGCCTAATTGTTTTTTTTTCAGGAAAAACAGGTTAATAAATAACACCAGTCTCTTAGTGCAACGATCCAGCCATTAATATGGAATTTACAAATAGCTTCATTCTGTGCAGCTAATGGATGCACTCCATGATGTAGCAATTAATATTTGAGGAAGTCTTTTCATTTCTGTTAATAAGCAGCTGTATTTTATAGGCTTATTATCAACATTCTGAAATACTAGCCAGCCAAAAATTTCAGATAAATAGGACACATTATTGTGAAATATTTATAGGTTTAGATTGCTTAAATTGCCTTCTGTGAATCTATTTCCTTTCCCTTTTTCTTTTCCTTTTCTCCATTATCCCAATTCTACACTTACTAATAATATAGTAGACCATTCCTGCTGAGGTTAGCCTTTTAGGAAATATTCTATAATGCCTGCTCTTTTTTGTCCCCTATTTATTTAACCAACTGACTTTTAAAATGAACTGGAGGTACCTGAGGTAATTATCACTCATATACTCCATAGACCTGCAATCTCTCTATTTCTCTAATAAATGTTTATACACTTTAGTCAGGGGTGGGGTGGCTGGGATTAGTTGATGGTTTTATATTTTTGAAAGCAGGCAGATGTTGCCTCAGATGCACTAATCATTCTTTTTTAAAGATTGAAGGCAATAGTTCCCCTGTAAGAGAGCCCTTAGGTTGCTGTGGTGCGTTTTTAGAGGCCACCATTATAAACAAGCAAAAATCATTGATATACTTATCGGCAACAGGAAAACTTGCTGCTAGGGATGTGTAATGTATTGGGTTTGAAGGCAATAGTTGGTTCAATGGTGAAACTCATTAAACCAAAGACACCTTTCCTCAGGATCATGCTTGGGCTGCAAGAGGCAGTGTTTTAAGCTAAGTAAGACTTTCATGCACTTTGAAGCACTTTTTGCCTTCAAATCCAAAGGGCTGCCCAGCCCTGCCTGTTACAACTTGAAGGATAGTCATCTTTTCTTCAACTTGAAAAAAAAACCCTACCCAACTACACACTTGTAGCTATGGAGCCTTTGCTTGTTCTGGGAAAGGGAAAAATGAAACTATTGTGGCTTCTTCTTGCAGTAAAAGGAATTCACTGCTTTTGCTCTTTTTCTTTAATCTTCCAGTTTAGCTCTCTGTGTTAAACAACAGAGCATACAGGCTTATTTCTCTTCCTTCTCCTTTTCCAGAAATATGAGGAGACCAAAAGAACAAGAACTTGCTACAAGAAAATGGACGACTTTCCTGAAAGCCAAAGAAAGCAAGGAAGCATCCTGCTAACACCCACTAGATTTTCTTTAGCTGTAGATTATACATGTTATAAACCATATAAAGGAAACCATTGATTCAAGAAATCAATAATTAATTCACACCATGATGTGGAAATCCAAAACCTCAGAAAGCTGTTATAGTATCTTTCTCTACAATCTTAATTAACCATCTTTAACATCTGGAAAATACAGATGCTGTTCCTAATTCATACCAAGTGGTATCACAGATTCTGAAAATTCAGGCTGCTTCATTACTATATTTTAGATTCGCAATGATTTTTTTTCTCTCAGTCCATTGCTAATTTTAAGAAGAAGAAAAAAGAATGTTGATATTACAGTACTGGGGATTATCTTGGAAGTCAGGATGAAGATTCCCAGTCTGGACAATGGTCAAATGAAAGGCAGCTTACCCTGAAGAAGAAATGGAGTGTGGCAAACATCTCAGAAAGGAACCTCCCTACTTTCTTGGACTTGCAAAATTCTGTTAATGTAAACTTTCAATAAATATAGAGCTAATAAACCCAGGATTTGACAATACCTACAACATAGGAATAGTTGACGAAGATGATAGAACTTGCTGAGATGGCCAAGTTGATCTGTTTGAGTGGAGAAAAAATAATATCTGTGTTTATTGCTGACAGGATACCCTTTATGAACTTTTTGTGTAAAACAGAAGAAAATTATGATCTATGGTTTTGAAAGATAGGATACATTATACAATAAAAGAGTCATGATATGACTTTATCCATCTCTGGGGAGATTGGTCTTTCTCTCACAGGGTGCAAGAAGAACTGAGTCCTCTAATGGTTCTTCTAAATGTGATGCTGTAAAGCTGGGAGATGATATGACAGCCATTATTTCTCTGCTTCTTGAGCTTATTATTGCCAGAAAGGAAGAATAAGGTTATATGAACCATAATTCTTACACATGGTTGGCTTTAGGTAGAACACTGAGTGAAGCATACCCAGAAGATAGAGGGTGGCAGAAGGTTTTACCAAGCTCCTAACCCAAAATAGGAAAATAAAATCCAGAGGTTTCTGACTTTTTTGCATTTATTCAAAGTACCAGTTGTGACCTAGGCTCACTTAGTCACTACCAGACACAATTAGTCCCAGACAAAACTATTTTATTATAACAGCTGAGAATTACTTCATTCCTAGCTTAGTCCAAATTAATTCCGAAACAAGTCGTTCAGAAAAAATCCTTCGGGATTATTACAAACCTTTATCTTCTTTGGCATCCTGCCAAAGGCCTTGGCAAAGCCTTGACAAAGCCCCATGAAGTTCAGAAACAAGAGATGCCGACTGGAAACAGATTTAGCAATGTTGCTTTCCTACAAAGAGCCCAAGAGCCTTTGCTGCTCTTTTAAGCCTTATGGGAGGGGCCAATCATCTCCTGGCCCTACTTCCAAGTCATCCTTTTTGCTTTAGCTGCTCTTGCCTTCTGGCAGCTCTGCGCATGTGTGCACTAAGAGCAGACACCTCCTATTCCTCTGCCTCTCTGCTGTTGACTCAGGAGGCTCTGGAGTCCGTGCATCACTCCCAGATGGCCCTGGCCCCATTTCTGCCTCTGATGCAGAGCCCTCATCTGGGCCTTCCCCAGACTCCAGGACTGGCCCATGTTCCTCCCCAGCCTCCTCATGTCCGACTCAGCTACTAGCTCCAGGGGCTGCTGGTGGACCACAACAGTACCCTAATTCATTTTTAACTAAAGGAGCATTCAGAATGGATTACAAATATCAATAAGAAGAGGCTTCATATTTGTACTCTGCTTCTAAAAAGCTAACTGGCAATGAAACCTATGTTTGCCATGCTATAGTATAAAATTATTAGGATCTGAATCAATATGGCCAGCCCATTTATATTTCAATTTGGAGAAACAGATTTTAGAAAGGAATAGACATACCAAGCTTTCCTGGACTAATTAATACAAATGGAGAAACATAAGATTGAAACTAGTCAAAGAAAAGGAAAAAAAATCTACAAGTTTTTTCAGGAATTTGCAGTCTACATTTTATCCAGAAGATTAAGTACTGAATGGATGACAAGTAATCCCAAGCAAGAATCTAGGAGAGTGAAATTATATGATTTGGTTTTAAAACATCTCTCAAGTTTTCTTTTTCCTCATGTCCTCTATTTTCTATCATATTATACTGAAATGGCAAATCATTTCAAATCAATTTCATCATCAAAGTATTAATGCTTGCAAATGGATATTTCATCACAACAATCTGATTCTATTAGATCTCTCTCGGGTCTGTGATTACCATATGAGGTTTTACACCAAAGACAGAAAACAGATCACATTCATTTGTATTAAATAAATACACCATGATAGCTTCCCAACCCTCCCTAATTGACAGGGAAAACAGAGCAATGATATATGAAAAGAGCATGTTGTCTTAGCAGTTTTCTCCTCAAATAACTATTTACCAAATGCCAATGAATCAAATGCCAGAATTTTGAATGCACACAAGTCAGTGACTTCTGAGTGACAAAGTGACAGTTGCCCTTGGGGAAAGGATAATATTTCAAGAGCTTCTCTATCCAACAAACAACAGGGGTCTGGATCTAATAACATGTGTCAGGACAATGAGTGATGGAAAAACAAAAGAAAAGAACTGAAGTTAAAGGTTAATTTTTTTTACTGCTGAAATGATTAATTCATGGAGATTTTCAGGAAAAAAATAGAATTGCATCAGATTTCTGTGACGACAAAAGTACAAACTTTCAAACCAAATTTAGAACAACTCTTTAAGCCAGTGAAAGAAACGTTCTTTAAAAGCAAACAATATCCTCCCTGCACATACATGCAGAAGAAAACCCTTGCCAGTAAGATGTAACATAGGGAATTTCGGAGAACCAGATTTCTGGATTCAAAAGAATCAGCTCGTTTTGACCAAAAGTATCAGTTAAAACATTAAGAAAACTAAGATTATGGCATCCGGCCCTCTCAATTCCTGGCAAATAGATGGTGAAGAAATGGAGGTAGTGACAGATTTTATTTTCCTGGGCTCCAAGATCACTGCAGATGGGGACTGCAGCCAAGAAATTAAAAGACGCTTGCTCCTGGGGAGGAAAGCTATGGCAAATCTAAACAGCATACTGCCAACAAAAATGTGTATAGTCAAGGCTATGGTTTTCCCAGTTGTAATGTATGGCTCTGAAAGTTGGACCATAAGAAAGGCTGAGCACCAAAGAATTGAGGCCTTTGAACTATGGTGCTGGAGAAAACTCCTGCAAGTCCCTTGGACTGCAAGGCAATCAAACCACTCAGTTCTAGAGGAGATCAACCCTGACTGCTCTATAGAAGGCCAGATCCTGAAGATGAAACTCAAATACTTTGGCCACCTAATGAGAAGGAAGGACTCACTGGAGAAGAGCCTAATGCTGGGAAAGATTGAGGGCAAAAGAAGGGGACGAAGAGAATGAGGTGGCTGGATGGAGTCACTGAAGCTATAGCTTAAATGGACTCCAGAGGATGGTAGAGGACAGAGAGGCCTAGAGGTATGTTGTCCATGGATTCGCGATGGGTCGGACACGACTTCGCAACTAACAACAACATCAGTTAAAAAATCCTTATGATATGCACTTGTCTCAATGGGTATCTGTCTGTGTGTTTTTGTGTAGGCAGGCCACATGATCAAAGTGCCTATGGTCAAAATAACTATTCTTCAGGAAAAACGCTAAAGGGAGTGGGTCATATCTGTCCTTTCTGGGACATTGGAGCAATGCTTTTTAGTCCCCATCATCCATGTTTTGGTTTCCTGATCATCCCAAGAAAACTTCATTTGGATAAGTGTATAGGAAAAAAACAGCTATTACAAAGGTGCTAAAACATATGGAAGAGAGAACAAAGCCATCTGAAACCAACACTGTTTAGCAACAATTAAAATGTGAAAATATGTTTGGCGTAGTGCAAACGTTGTTGTTTCTTTAACCTGCCTTTTTTGTTTGTTTGACTGTTTTCTGCCTCAGTGTCTAATTCCGAAATGAAGAAAGCCTTTGTAGCCAAATGTGCATTTATATTAGAGAGCTACTATCTCTCTCTTTAAAAAAAATATCCACTGAAGGAATATGAGCCTGAAAAAAATATTTGTGAAGGGCATGACTATATTAGTATGCAATAGGGCATCACATTGTCATTAAAATATAAGTAGGGGTTAATTTTAAATGTTTACTTGTTATAAATATCAGAGTCTGTGAAATAGATCAGTTTGTTCTCAGTCCTTCTCTCTCCATTCTACTCTCTGTAAGTCACTCTCTCCCTTTAATGGATCCCTCAGTGTTTCAAGTGCATTACATGTCTCTAATCCATTTTGAAAAATAAGTATTATGAGATTTGAAATAGAAGATCTCTAGGATTATCCACGAAAGTCGCTATTCAAGCAATAACAGGTTTGGGAAGCATCACGTGCAAAGGTGGATCTTTGGCAGTAACTATAAAATACATTAATAATGCATGGCTTTGTAAACAACAGATAAAAAAACTCAGAAAAATATCGAATACCATAAAATATGTAAGATCTCAAGATCTTTCAAGAGAGATTAATATAACTAGCATTTTCAAACCCACGTGTTCAGAATCAGATATGAAATAAACTTCAACTGCTGTAGGAAAATATATCTGTCTATGCATATTTGTGAAAGCTGACCAAAGAAAATTAGGAATTTCCATGCTCTTTGAAATACTTAAGAACTGCTAATCAGCTCAAAGGGCTATCTTGTTGAAAATTTTCAATCAAGCAGTGATCACTCAGATGCATGTAAGAAACCTGAGCAGGACATAAAAGCAATAGCCTCTTTTATGTTTCTCCCTAGCAACAGGAATTAAAGGCAAACTGCCTTTGATTATGGAGGTAATGTACAGCCATCAAGACATTCCCAGCACTATTTTCCTAAAGTTGGTTTAGGGTCCCTTAAATGAAATAAACTGTAGATATGTGACCATCAGCACAACTGACATAGGACTTTGTCTCCTTCTGCTTATCTCTCCAATTCTGTAACAATCCTCAGTCTACAATTATCACAAATATCTACATTATTACAAGTGGCCAGCCCTTCCAGGTAGGCTAAGTCAGAAAACATAACCTGCTAGACTCCACTGTATTGCGGTCAGGTTTAATAACAGAACTTTGAAGGCCTGCCAGAGTTTCCCTCTGCCCCTTTTATACCAGACAGATCTAGATGAAATTATCTTCAGTTTTCCATATTACCTCTTTTCCAAGGGCTAAGAGGTTGGTTATTTTCTCTTTTACCAGCTAATGGCCCTTGTATATTCTTTCCAACATTTTCTTTTTCTTTTGCCTCTACACTGGTTGCATTATAGAATTTCATAAGAGCTTTACTATCATTGCATTTTTTCATTCCAAGCTAAAGCGTGATTCCTATATGTTTTCAACTCAGATATATTCCCAAGGTGAATCTGCAATATACTATTGTTTTAATGTTCATGTCTTTAATGGCCGGCTAAAGGGTTTTCTAATGTTCCCACAACCGTAACTTGTTACAAGAAAGTTGAACTTTCTGGTTCTTACTATTTACAAGTCATGAATATATTTATATACAACATTAATGGCCATGGCAAATAAGATTCTTTTCTTCCCATACATCCATGTGAGGTTAAAATATGAGAGAACATTTCATGCTTTCTAGTCCTTTGCTTGACTGTTATCATGTGGAAAAAGCCTACCTTAAATAATGATCTGAAATGTTTTATAGACAGATTTCCCTCCATTCTGGACAGTGTGGGTCTAGTTTCCAAACCTTCCTTTATGGTTAAGGTTTTTTAGGGTATGCTTTTTAGAGTAAGAGGTGTGTGTGTGAGAGAGGGGGGGGGGACCCGTTTCCCACAGAAAAGAAAACAACAGGAGCCATAAAACCAGGGTAGGCATGGCTGGGGTGGGGGGAGTCATGTGTGTGTGTGAGAGATCCAGATTCTATACTATACTTTGAACAATAGAGTTCTAATAGCTCTTGTGGGATTTGTTTCATGAACTACCCTTCAAAGGGCAGACAAGTAATTCTAGCCGAAGTACCACAGCAATTCATGTGGTTAGTTAGGTTTAATGGCAAATATAAATTCTAACTTGCAGTGTTGCATAACTGTAACCCTGTTCTCAATTGCAAGTTGAGCTTAGTACTTGCTTAAAACAAATACTGTGGTCAAGCTAAGGGGTCAAAAGCATTGACTTTAGGGAATTGTTTCCTTTTTCAATCAAATTCATATGCTTGTGTACTAGAAAAAAGATTGAGACCTGGACGTCGGTGTGAAAAAAAGTAGAGTGCCTTAAATAATCTCTTACATGGTTACTGTGTATGCTGAGATCCTACTAGAAACAGGAAATAAATCTAATTTTAAAAATTAGTTTTAAAAAGGATCCAAAGATAACTTTTTGCAAAACTAAGATTACACAGGCACTCCCCAATAACTCTTCCTATTGGCTTTGTGATTTCTTTTTTTAAAAAAAATATTATATAGTTTTATTAGAAAGAGTAAAATACAAAACAAACAAACAAAATGAAACAAAGCAAAAGCATACATTCAACCTTAACAACAACAACAACAAAAGGAAAAAAAATAGTGTACAAAAAAAGAGGAAAAAGTGATCAAATAAATTTAATATTTAACATCTAGAATCCCTTCTGGCTGGGTGCTGAAAAAAAGAAATAGCAGTAAATTCTCCTTCCCTTTTATACACACACACACACACACACACACACACACACAAAGAAAGAAGCAAAAACAGTTAACAGGTTAGGCTAAACATTACACTAATCTTCAAATTCCTCTGTTAACCATCTGATATTATATTTAGCGTGTAGAAAGTCCACAAACGGTTTCCAGTCTCTTATAAAACTATCTTGTCCATTATCTCTAATCAAAGCAGTTAATTTCACCACCTCTGCTAATTCAGTCAATTTCAAAATGATTTCTGAGTCTTGGAACAAGTGGCAGATGTAGCAAAAGGCATCTGCATCAAAAAATGTCAGAGGCACATATTTTTTCCTGGGTCATTCCTTTTTTTAATCAGAGCAGTAGGCATTACACTTTCTATCAGGTCGTCTTTTGGTAATCAAAGTATTCTGGAGAACCTTTCCAGAGCCATCGACCTCATGGTAACTCTACTATTGAGGCCAGAAGGGATGCCATTAATTCAGGCCAATCACTTGGCTTAATCTTGTCTTCTTTGTTCCCTTTTTGGGGTTCAGTTCCTAAATTCCAGCCAGAATTGTCATTGTTGAAAGTTCAGAAATAACTGTCTTGATATTTTCTTACAAACTACAAGAATTAATAATGGATACTTATTGGAGCTAGATGGGCATAGCATCTATTAGCAATGGTCAGCCAGATTGCCTCAGAAATAAAAGTATTATGTTCTATGTTGAGAATCAGAATCAATTAGTTCTGCACTTAATAATTAAGAGTTATATATATGAACATTCAGTTAACACAAGGCAAATGACACTTTATTCCACCATTGTTTTACTCCCCAAACCCTCAAAGCTGTTTGAAAACTGAAAGATAACACTAAATAATCATATCAAATCCCTTTAACATTTATAAGCCACACACCCTCCACTTGAGAAAGTGCTACTTACCACTGTGAAATTCATTACTTTCAGGATCCATATTGTCATGGCTAAGTTAACGATCATGGTAACCAATAGCAAGAGGACAAAGAAGTATAAGCACCTCTTTCGCCAGCCATAAATCCCTACTGGATAAAGTTGAGGATTTTCTGTTCTTGGCAGACTGTTTTGCTGTGTTGCTAGTATATACTGTTCCCGTGTCATCTATTAGAAACAACAAAAAGAATGCAAAGCATTAAATATTTATCTGAACAATTAAAATATCCTCAGGTTTTTTGTTTTTTTTTACTAAGTTTTTAAGAAAACCCTTTTTTTGTCTTCTGAGAAAATGATTTTTTACACTGTTAGAAGAATTAATTTGGTTCAATTTTCAGAGTTGGGTCATGAATAAACATATAGTACACAATAAACCCCAATGTGCTGCTAGAAACAAGAGTTTATTCATTCAACCATGTACAACGGTTGATAGAAGTCTACCTCTTAGGAGTCTACCAGCAGAGGTATATAAAATAACAAACAGGCTTTGATGTTAGATGTTTAGATATGCAGATTGAGGAGCTCCTGCTTTGGGCTTTGATCATTTAGACATGTGCTGAGTATTGCCCTGAAGATGGGTGAAGTCTGGGAAGGAACATCCTCCCTAGGTGTAGATTATTATGAAGAGATCTGGCATCTTCCCTTACCTTGAGGACCCAGTGAGGTGCTAGTCTTAGGGCTGTATGCTTATTCAGCAGTACAGAGGGCTGCTAAAGGAGAGTAGGGGCAAATGACAGGCTTTTAATGTCTTTTCTATGTAAATTGTAACAACACACAAAGCAGAGCTAAAAGAAATTAAAAAAACAAATGTAATTTTTTGTGTGACAAAAACATGCATTTCCAGAAACCGAGCAGGACCGCAGAACTGATGTCCACATCTTGATGTCTATGCAATTTCATTATTTCTCACAACCTGAGTAATTATGTACTACAAAATAAGTACCTATTGTAACTTACATATAAGATCCTATCTCTTCTTGCTGTTCTTCTCCCTCCCTTATACATCCCTCCCCTAAGAAGCTTTGCCATACTACTATTCACTCAATGCTTCTCTGAATGACAACATGCCATACCCATCAGTCTAGAAATAAAATTTCACAACGGCAAAATAAAGTCCACCTTTAAAGTTGAGCTTGACTCCTACTTAATCCATGGAAAGATCCAGTTAGTTTTAAAAGCTAAGATGTGGAAGTTGTTAGTCACTGTCTACTTTTTAAAAATCTTCCTTAGCAAGCCTACAATCCTAGAATTTCCTGATATTTTCACATCTAAATATCAGCCAGATCAAATCCTGTTGTTGCTATTGTTTTTATGGCAACCTAGATCAACTCATTTACCTACAGTTTACATGAATCCCTGCTGTAGTGTGACTTGAACCACAAAGTGTAAATCAGTGACTCTGTAGTCCAGAGATCTTCAAACTTGGCCGCTTTAAGACTTGTGGACTTCAACTCCCAGAATTCTCCAGCCAGCATAGCTGACAATTCTGACATAGCAGAGAATTCTTGGAGTTGAAGTCCACAAGTCATAAAGCTGCCAAATTTGAAGACCTCTGATGTAGTTAGAAGAAGTTGAACATAGCTGGCTGGAGAATTCTGGGAGTTGAAGTCCACAAGTCCTAAAGCGGCCAAGTTTGAAGACCTCTGCTGTAATCAGTCTCAAAATTCAACATCACAAAATCCTTTAACACAGCAAATGTCTGTTTCTGTCTTCGGTGTTTTTACTACCCAAGACCCTTTGAGAAACAGACATGAGAGATGCAACTGTTGCTTTGTTTAGCAGTGTTCTCAAACCCTTTTAAATCATGGTGTGTGTGTGTGTGTGTGTCTGTGTGGAGAGTAAATAGTGGCAATGCTGCAGATGGGGTGGAAGAGAAGTACCACATTTGCTATGAAGTAGATAAACACAGCAAGAGGGGGGAGATAAGAGGAAGAGAAAAGAAGAGGTGAAACATGCAAGAAGGATGTATATAGTTCCAAGATGCTTCAATTCCCTAGTATCGCTACTACATGACATTTAAAAATAAATAATTCAAAACCTGAAACCCAATCATTATATTCTGCAATTTGCAGTAGTGTAATTAACTCACTTCACATTAAGTAACTGCTGTCAGAGAACATAAACTACAACAAAATCTTGCAAGGCTCCAACTTTAAGAATTCAGTTCCTTTGCCATAGAACAGGACATAAATAATTGTTACAGTTCAGCCTGAAAGATAGTGGGTCAGCTAACAAGTCTCCCTTAATATTGGTTGAGGCAAAGCCGGTCAATAGGCAACTAACCTTTCATGAATGTGAAAAGGTATGAAATAGGAATGTAATTGGACAGAATCCAGAGCACAGCTCCAATGTCAATTTGCAAAGTTATTCATATTTGTAGATGCAAACATTCACAACAGCCTCCTTGTTATAAAATATATTTATTCAACCAAAGAACAGAAATGATTTCACATTTTGAAGCCATTAATTCTGCAGTTATTTAAACAAATGAGACAACTTTGAAATGAAGGATTTGAGAATTACATGCAATGTTAAAATACAATTTTTGCAAAACACAGCTGCTGCAAGCCTGATCCTATTATCTGGCAGTGAGGTCACTAATTGGCTTGGATTATAGTAAATGCTTTTCTGTCAGAACAACCTTGTTAAATTTTCCATGTGCATTCAATTTTATCTCTCAGGGATTCCTCCAGTGCACTAACTAGTGGATGATTTCCCATGACTTAAAATAGGGAATCCATGACTACCAATAATGAAAAATTTGTTTGGTCCCCATTTTTAATTATACTGCTCTTATTTCAACTTCCAAGATCTATCTATGGATCAGGACACAGTTATCTTTCAGATTAAACCATTCTCCAAGTGCCGCTGTATACGTTTTGGCTTAAAAATAATTTAGAAGCCATGTATTTTAGTATATTATGCATATACCCCCAAGGAATCATCTTATTTGCTTTTCATTCACAAAATGAAAGAAAATGTGATGGAAAGATTGCATGCGCATAAACTTGCCATGGGATGTAAAAGGTTGGCAACACCTTAGATCCTTCCAGAAAATATTTTTCTCTTAGAAGGTGAAAATTCTTGTCAGCCTAAGAGACCTTATAGGGCATCATATCTTTAAATGTATTTTATTGTGCTAAAGGCTATTTTGATGGTGTACACTGTCTAATGGTATTTTGTACAGTCAAACTTGTTTGTATAACTTCAAACAAATGAGAAATGGATTAATTTATTAATTATGTCATTAACTACTGAGGACTCACTGATTTATAGGAAAACATCAAGCTAACATCAAGATTATAAAGAATTACAATCAACACTTAGAAATGATTTAAACCAATTATTACTGATATTAGCCTTCAAAAGCTAATACTATTATTAGCTTTAAAAGCTGGCAGAAAGGTTAGATCCCTTGATTCAACAAGGTGTGCTCTCCAAAGCAGGGGTCTCCAATCTTGGCAACTTTAAGACTTGTGGACTTCAACTCCCAGAATTCCTCAGCCAGGCTAGCCCACAAGTCTTAAAGTTGCCAAGGTTGGATACCCCTGCTCCAAAGCAAACTGATGGTTACTGTTAGAGGAGAAGAATGGAGAAGAGCGTTGGAGGGCGACAAACCTTGCCGAAGGCAAAGCGCAGGGGAGCACGCCTGGTCATCAGAGTCTGCCTGGGAGCATAGGCAGAGACTTCGGAGCTGCTATACAAAACGGAGCTGAGGTGCTCGTGGCTTTCCCAGCTCACCAGGAAGCCAACGAGACACCAGCGGTTAGAAATGAGCACGGAACCGCCCAGCCGGGTCAGAATCCGGCTTGCTGCCTGACAGATGGCCCCAAACAGTCAAAAGAAGGAGCGGAACGGCCTGGAGCCCCAGGCACGTTACCGTTCCTCTGGCAGCCTCACCAATCCCACAGAGCAGCTCCTTTGTAGCTCTTCTCCAACAATAAAATAATAAACTAAAATAATGAAAGTCAGTCCATGAGAATAAACTCAATTAAAGCCCAAAAACTAAATAGGAAAGGTCAGCCAAAGCTAATAAACGCAGGAGAAATACTGAAACAAGTTTCCTCAGAAACTGAGTGAGAAAGACTGGAGTGACAGCACAGGGTGGGCATGGTCAGCCAGCAGGAGAGAGAAAAATCTGCACTCAGTTTCCCAGCAACATGACAGAAAGAACCCAGCCTATGGATTGGAGGAGCAGCGTACTGGAAAACAGGAGATACAGAGTTACACTCAAATGTAAGAGCATTACTTCAGATCATACCATTATTTAGCTTTGAGGACAAAACACAAATCTGTTTAGCTGATCCACACCGAACTGTCAATGGTGTGATAGGATGTATTTTTGGATGGATGTTGGGGCATAAGAGGAGGACCTGCTCCCACATCTTTGAATTTATGTGCCACTCATTCTTTCAGTGTCAAGGAGAAGTGGTACTGCAGACTGTTTTTTTTTTTTTAAATTAGTCACTATGCAACCAGTAAAAACCAAGAGGGAAATACTGGCTTACAGGAGGGTGGGGAAATCCTATGGTTTTATAGTAGTGATGGTAACGAACAATTACCTTTTGTTTTGTAGGGGGGTTTTTTACATATCCACTGGGGGGGGGGAAAGATAATCCCATGTTAAAGAGCTCTGAAGAATTTTTAAAAGGTAAATGACAGAAATACAGAAAAAGGGAGTGAAATAGAGTGAGAGGGAGGAAAGTTCTGGTTGAAGACAAGACTGTCTACAGCAGTGGTGAAATCCAAATTATTTTTACTACCGGTTCTGTGGGCGTGGCTTGGTGGATGTGGCTTGGTGGGTGTGATACTGCAAAATCTCCATTCCCACCCTATTCCAAGGGAAACTTATTGCAAAATCCCCATTCCCTCCCCACTCCTGGGGGAAGGATATTGCAAAACCTCCATTCCCACCCCACTTTGGGACCAGCCAGAGGTGGTATTTGCCGGTTCTCCAAACTACTCAAAATTTCTACTACCGGTTCTCCAAACTGCTCAAATTTCCGCTACCGGTTCTCCAGAACCTGTCAGAACCTGCTGGATTTCACCCCTGGTCTAAAACCCTAAATAGTGGCATTCCTTTTGGGAGACAGCATATTCCCCAATCAAGGAAGCAGTACCTCTTCACAGCTGCCCTGCAGGCTTCAGCTTTCAGATTTGCTGACTTTTATCACCAATTCCAACAACTTGACTCAGCTGGATCAGACGGGGCATTATTTGTACAACAGATTAATGGCAGCGGGGGGGGGGGGGGGGGTGAAGAAGATGGCTCATCAGAAAAAAAACTGAAGTTTATTTCCCATGATAACAACTTCCACTTCTCCCAGGGAACCATCTTAACTGAGTATTGTCAAAGGAAAACCTATGTCTGTAGAACATTTCTAAGCAGGTAGGCTTTCTCAGATCTTGCAACCCAGATGTTGCAGTTTGCTGTAGGCAGGGATGCTTTGGTGTGTAGGTTTTCTTGCCTCAAACACATTTACCAGTTTGGAAAGACTGGAGAAGAGTCTAATGATGGGAAAGGTTGAAGACAAAAGAAGAAGGGGACAACAGAGAATGAGGTGGCTGGATGGAGTCACTGAAGTAGTAGGCGTGAGCTTAAATGGACTCCAGAGGATGGTAGAGGACAGGAAGGCTTGTCCATGGGGTCGCGATGGGTTGGACACGACTTTGCAACTAACAACAACAACAACAACAACAACAACAAAATGAGATTTTGGCTAAAGGAATGCCCTTGGATTATTACTATATTTGTTCATTTGTCCACCCAATCATCCATCCATCCATCCATCCATCCATCCATCCATCCATCCACCCATCTACCTACCCATCCATCCATATCAGGCCATAATCCATTTCATGCCTTTCCCAAGGAGGCTAGCGACTTATGTTTTCCATATGCTGAGGGAGAAGAGACCAAATGTAACTCCGAAAGAGTTGAGTCCTGGAGTAATGTAGGAGAAAACCATCTCCATGGTCCAGAAAAATAGATAAAAGGAATACACTAAATGAGGAAGGCATCTACTTTTTTGTATGGATTATAACTGCCATGCTCCTTGCTAACCTCTAACACATACTGTTCATAGCTTATTCTCAATAAAAATAAAAAGCAGAAAGGGGAGACAAAGAAAGAATGGCCTTATCTGTTGTACTTCTCACTTTCATTGAGACTCAGGAAGATAAAAAGAAATGACTCAGAACCTCCAAGGGAGAATCGTTCACAGTTTTCAATTAAAATAATTTTATTCTTCATTTTAAACTAGTCTCAGTACATGGCACTTTAGAAAGTTAATAACTGAAAATGTCAAGGTACTTGTCTTTGCTAGATTACTAATCATCTGGTATTTAGTAAAATTGCTTTAATGAGTTCTAGATTAATTTTTACATTACCCCTTCTTTTCTGTCTTCTTCCTCTTACTGTACTAGAAAGCTTTGATCTGTTCTGGATGCTCACCTGCATTTTTATAGCAGGAAAAAATCTTTAGTATTGACAACTGAAATATAGATGTTTGCTAGTTTGATATAATTTTCGTCATTTAAGAAGCCTAAATAAAAATGAATAATTTGATGTTTCACTGTAACAAATATTATCCCATATTTAATAATACAACCCATAAGCACACACTTTTGCAAAAGCACTGGCATGCAAGGCTACGTGTATAACAGTCATTAGCTTTATTTTCAAATAAAGTTATAATACAAACAGACTATTTTCTACAAGTGAAATTGAATCATTCACTTGAAAAATATTTAACTACAAGAGCATATAAAAGGCAATATATTGAAAAAGGATAGGAGGAAAGAATAAACTATGATTAATCTACATCAATTTCTTCAAGATGCCATCAGCAGTATGCTCTTCTATTATTTAGTCAGTCTGCAATTTTAATAAATGCCTGGAAATTCATATCTGCTTCTGTGTGCAGTTTTTCCAATGTACAGTTTTGATCCTGAAATTTCTTCTGTCAAAATACTTCTATACTCAGCTTTTCCTATGCGCACATTTTGCATGCAAAATTTTGAGGATGAAAATTGTATTACAAAATTTGGAGAAAGGCACAGTGCAAAGGAGGACTCCCCATATACAAATTATACAATGCAAATTAATTACCAAAGAAAAATATAAATTAACTTGGTTAAATTAAAAATGAGGAGCAAGTAAACAAATGCCATTTTTTCTGGGTGTTCTGCCTGAGAACTATTACAAAACTATTAGAAAAGTGCAAATTAGTAAACATTGCATAATGAGAAAGGAATAAAACCTGGATAGTTCTTTGGTATATTTCTTTAATAATAATTTTCAAAGATGTAAAAACTAATAATAGAGAAACATTAAATAAGAAATAGAAAAAGATTATAAAGGTGTTAAGGAAATAGTGAACAAAAAAGCAAGCAAGAAAGTGATATATTAAAAAGTGACTTCCAATTTTCTTCACAGGGGACAGTTCTTGAGTATTGATTGCCACTCTTCACCCCAGCAAAAAACCAAAGCCTAACAAACTTTATAAAAATATTGGGCAAGGGACATCAATTGACTAAATTATACTGAGTTTGATTGGAAATTTTGGATAACAACAAAACTCAGGATACAGAAGTTTAACCAAGTGGTGTCACATGCAGTATATATGTGACAATTTATTTTGTCTAATTTAAAATACTTCTACTATGCAGCCTAAGAACTGATTTGTCTACCCTACAGTAATTAACTAATAAAAATATGCTGATTCATATTCTAAAATTCCATTTAGTCTAAAACACTAACATTATTGTTTTGCTTCTCAGCATGCATTAATAAATTTTCAGTGGCACATACATGAAGGTGACACAAATATCAATGAAGAATTACTTCATTTTGATAGCATCTCCAGCGGGGGCTCCTAATATTGAATGAAAACTGGTGAGGGAGATATTATCACCAAAATCTTTACATCTAAAAACCTTCATATCAAAAAGAAGAGTGTATTATTGGGGTGGGGAGTGCTCATAATCATTATCTGCAAATATTAATGCAACAATTAATACAAATAATTCCCATCAAATTGAATGATTTTTGCAAGTGCAAATAGAAAATTGAACGCTCCTTAGGTAGGATGATATAAATGATTTCACATATTCCCTATGATTAATGATGTCCTGAATTGGTGGTATAAAAATGTACATAAATAATATCCAACATTTTCTCCAAGAATGCAAAAGTCTGTAAGAGTTTTCAAACGAGTCTGTAAGACTGCATGTGACTTCAAAAGCCTTGACAACTACTGTCAGAAATAACCAGACATTATGCCCCAACTCTAGATTTTAGTGTGATCAAGAATAAAACACCTGAAGAGGTTAAATGTTTAAATAACTTCAAATGGTTCCCCCCTCCCTTCCTGTATCCACTACTTTTGTAGTATGGATTTAAGCATTTCAATCAGCTAAGTGTGACTCCAGGCTAGAAAAAAGTTCTTTTTCCATCTTATTTATCCAGTTAAAAGTTAAAATAATGTTATTATGTACATGTCCACATAATTTCTTCTCAGTTACAATATTAAGAGTTATCTTATAGCTTCATATCAATCAATATTTAGCTCAAATTGTTATCAAACTGTGCTAGCACAAACAATGAACGAAGTGAATTGTGGAACCCATCACAATAACTAAGGGGAATCTTTACAATGTATAGCTAAGGTAGAACTGCCTATATGTGACAAAATAGGGTGAAAATATGGCATTCCAGAGGAGAAAGAGACTACTCAGCCCATATTATGAGAGAAAGTAGGTGAAGACAGCCCTCCTTAACAGTTCACAGAAAATATTGTAGATGCAGAGTAGAGTCCTCAAGATTTTGTCTGTAGGTGTGAAACAATAACGATCTCATCTCAGAAGAGTTGTCATGTGTCATTCTTGGTTTTGGGTCTAACATCTCATTAACATTTGCAGTGAATCAGAAAAATGGAAGAACGACAAGCCTATAACTAGACACAGCCATTAAGGATTCTTTACTTCTTCTGTCAGTTCTGTTCCTTCTATCTCTGCCACTTTCTTTCTCTTCAACATCCCAACACACTATTTTTCCTGGTAGTGTAACACAGAGCATTAATTAAACTTGAAGATGAAGTATTACTCTGCACTGCTGGCTGGCTGGCAACTTACTGATTGTAGGGTAATACGTATCACACAGTGAAGCTGACGGTGCATAACAGCTCTGGAATCCTCATTTTTCAGGCTGTAGACTTATAAATACATACATTATGTATAAGAAATGGCACAATATTTGGGGCACAATAAACATTGTACTTTTAAGTGTTTCTAAATATAAAGTGGCTAGTTATTTTCCACTTTTTGATTGATTTGCAAAAGTCAAATAACTATATTTACCACAGAAGCTGTTTCAAAATCAAACAACATGAATTTAACTGTAATTATTATGTTCTATATACAAGTAACGAAACTCAAGTTAACTGACTCTGTCAGCGCTTTGTTTCTTTTGTCTGATCTTAGAACTGTTTAAAAATATAATTTTATTTGTTATGCTGAATATTTATTCATCAGGACAGATCTTAGAGGCAGGGTCCCACCTTAGGAAGAATGAGCAAAAAAGGTTACCAAAAGAACATAAGCTAGCTTTCCATACTTTATTGCAAATGAGTAAATGTTTATTTATTTTATTTATTTATTTATTAAATTTATATACCGCTCTACTCCCGAAGGACTCAGGGCGGTGAACAGTTAAACAATAAATACATGTGATACAGATATTTAAAAGCCGTTAAAATACAATTAAATAATTTGGTCCAGAAATAAAGTTAAATTAAAACACCTCAAATTTATAGGGCAGATTCAAAATTTAAATTTTAAAAGCAGTTTTAAAAGAGGTTAGGCCAGGCCGGCCTGCTGGAATAGAAATGTTTTGAGGGCACGGCAGAAAGCGTGAAGATCTGGGATTGTCCGTATCTCTGGGGGTAGCTCGTTCCAGATGGCGGCTGCTCCCACAGAAAAGGTTCTCCCCCTGGGGGCTGCCAGTCGACACTGTTTGACCGACGGCACCCTGAGAAGCCCCTCTCTATGGGAGGGTACTAGTCTGTGAGAGGCTATTGGTGGCAGAAGGCGGTCTCGTAGATACCCCGGTCCTAAGCCATGTAGCGCTCTAAAGGTGGTAACCAAAACCTTGAAGTGCACCCGGAAGACCACAGGAAGCCAGTGCAGCTCGTGCAGGAGGGTTGTCACATGGGAGTGCCACGTTGCTCCCATAACGACCTGCGCGGCTGCATTCTGGACCAACTGGAGTCTCCGGGTGTTCCTCAAGGGGAGCCCCATGTAGAGAGCATTGCAGTAGTCCAGGTGGGAAGTGACGATGGCATGAGTGACTGTATTTAACGAGTCCCGATCCAGAAAGGGACGCAACTGGCATATCAGACGAACCTGATAAAAAGCTCTCCTGGCCACAGCCATCAGGTGTTCTTCTAAAGACAGTTGTGAGTCCAGGAGGACACCTAAGTTGCGAGTCCTCTCTGTGGGGGCCAATGACTTGCCCCAATAGTCAGTGATGGCACCAACTGGCTATAGCGGGATGTCAGAAACCACAGCCACTTGGTCTTGGATGGGTTGAGCCTGAGTCTGTTCCTCCCCATCCAGATCCGTAGAGCCTCCAGGCACCGGGACATCACTTCAAGGGCATCATTGGGGTGGTTCAGGGTGGAGATGTACAGCTGGGTGTCATCCACGTACTGGTGGTACTTCACCCCGAAATCACGGATGATCTCGCCCAGTGGCTTCACATAAATGTTGAACAGGAGAGGCGAGAGAACTGACCCTTGTGGCACCCCACATACAAGGGGCCTCGGGGTCGATCTCTGCCCCCCTGTCAACACAGACTGCGACCGGTCAGAGAGAAAGGAGGAGAACCACCATAACACGGTGCCCCTCACTCCTAACTCTTCTAACCAGTGCAGCATGATACCATGGTCGATGGTATCAAAAGCCACTGAGAGATCTAATAGGACCAGGACGGAGGAACAACCCCTGTCCCAAGCCCTCCAGAGATCATCAACCAATGCGACCAATGCTGTTTCCGTGCCTGAAGCCCGACTGGAACGGATCCAGATAAGCTGATTCATCCAGGTACTGAGGAAGCTGTCGTGCCACCACATTCTCAACAACCTTCGCAACAAAGCGAAGGTTGGAGACTGGACGGTAATTAGCCAATACTGCTGGGTTCATGGAAGGCTTCTTGAGGAGAGGTCTCACCACCACCTCTTTTAAGGCAGCGGGAAAGACACCCTCACTCACAGAAGCATTTATAATCTCCTGGAGCCAGCCTCGTGTAACCTCCCGAGAGGCCAGCACCTACCAGGAGGGACACGGGTCCAATAAACATGTGGTAGCATTCAGTCTCCCCAGTATCCTCTCCACGTTTTTGGGAGTCACAGAATCAAAGTCTTCCCAGATAATATTCTCAAGACTTGCCTCCATCCTTCCTCCTGAATCTACCATGTCAGAGTCCAGGTGTTCCCGAATCTGAGCGATTTTATCATACAGATACTGTACAAAATCCTCAGCTCTACGCTCCAAGGGGTCCTCCCATGCTTTCTGAAGGAGCAGGGAGTGGGTAACCCTAAACAGGGCAGCCGGGCAGTTATCTGATGATGCAATAAGAGCAGCAAAATAGTTACATTTTGCCGCTTTTATCGCCACTAGTTAAGTCTTAATATGAGACCTTACCAGTGTTCGGTCAGATTCAGATTGACTGGCCCTCCAATTACTCTCCAGGCGTCTTTTCCAATGCTTCACCTCCCTCACTCCTCAGTGAACCAAGGAGCCAAGCGAGATCAGCGTTGAGTCAGAGGCCACAAAGACACGACCCAATCCATGGCTCCGGCAGCCGCCTATCCCAGCGGCCACCAGATCCTCAGCCGAGCCGTGAGCCAGAGCCTCAGGAAATGGCCCAAGCTCCATCTGGAACCGATCTGGGTCCATCAGGCGCCTGGGGAGGAACCATTTCATTGGTTCTACCTCCCTGTGATGGGGTGTAGCGGTTTGAAGGTCAAAGCGAAGGAGGGAATGATCCGACCATGACAAGGGTTCAGTCACTATATCCCCGATATCGAGATCATTCAGACACTGACCAGAAACAAAAATCAAGTCCACAGTGTTTCCCTCCATGTGAGTTGGGTCATGCACTAATTGGGTCAGGTCCATAGCCGTCATGGAAGCCATGAACTCCCACGCTGTTTCAGACATTTCACCGATGGATGGCAGGTTGAAATCCCCCATGACCATAAGCCTCGGGGTATCAACCGCCACCCCGGCTATAACGCTGAGCAGTTCGGGCAGGGCCGTTGCCACGTGGCAGGGAGCCAGGTACGTGATCAGCAGACCCACCTGTACCCCATGACCCCACTTCACCAGGAGGGACTCACATCCAGCAATCTGAGGAACAGTGGCCTCCTTCAGATTAAGACTTTCTTTTATAATAACCGCTACTCCCCTGCCCCTACCCTGTGACCTCGGCTGATCAAATGTACGGAAGCCAGGAGGGCACATTTCAATGAAGTTGAAGTTAAAGCCACTTTGGTCTGAGGGTGAAAAGATCAGGCTAGAAACTGGCTTATCATGAGTTATACTCCTGCCTTAAGCATAAAAACTAGCTGGTGGTTTTGGCCAGTTACTCTATCTCAACCAAGCCCACCTTACAGGGTTGTTGTTGTGGGGAATCTCCATGTATAATATGCCAATATATTACAAGAACCTAGGTTCTTCGGAACAACTCAGTTAGAGAACAGCTTACATCCTGCAGGGGTTTCTCTAATATCAGCAAACATCCACATCTACCTATCTTTGGAAAGGACTCGCTAGGTACACAAAAATGCCAAATCTAGTCTGAACATTTGGTAGATTGTACAACAAACAACAACAACAACAACAAGCAACATAGGCACATACCACATAACACCCCAGACTTAAAAATTATAGATAAGAAAGACAAAAAAAGTCCAGATGGTGGATGTGGCAGTATCTGGAGACAGGAGAATAGAAGAGGAAGAATTGGAGAAGATAAGAAAATACAAAAATCTACAAGTAGAAATAGAATGATTGTGGAGAAAGCAAGCAAAGGCTATACCAATAGTACTTCCTTCCACCATTACCTTGGTGCAATCCCAAAACAACTGGAGCACCACTTGTACACTATTGCAGGAAAGGACTATCACAAGAGCAAAGTGAAAAGTGTCTTTCCCATAAACAATATACAGAAACCTATATCAAATTGGTCACCCCCAGAGCAACAAGGACCATGCTAGATGGAGTTTCTGGGCATCTGATGACAAATGGGCTACTGGACTTAGGACCGTTGGTTGAAAGTCTGTAGAGATTCTCAGTCATCCAGGTCATGGTTGTCCCAAAGGTGCTTTTTCAGGAGGCAACTGAACTTTCTTGTTTTTTCTTTTGAAGATGTTTTGCTTCTCATCTAAGAAGCTTCTTCAGCTCTTCTATTTTCCACTATCCTGTCAGAGTTGAGCAACCAGGACCAGAGCAACCAGGGCCAGCTGGAAGAAAAGTTGTTTACCCATTGCAAATATAAAAAGACTGAAAACAAAGAAATCATGATTTGCTGTTACAAATAAAATCAAATTTAAAAAAAAAACCTATTACTGTGGCAAAAGAAAGCAAAGATGATACCAATAGTACGGTAATTATGCTGCTGTCAGGTCCCCGCCCCCCCTTTTCTTCCTTGTCTTGAAGGAATCCTGAAATAGTTGCGATAAACAGATGCAATGATTAGCTAACAAGACAAGATGGCAGCTGGGGGAAAAAAGAAGCAGAAGTATTTATAGTAAGGTGATCTTCTCTACTTAAGCGACCCTCTCCTTGCTTCCATCCAAAGCAGCTATCCCAAGAGCAAGCCACAGAAGCAGTTATATACTCTACAAAACAAATGTAGGAAAATGTTGTCTTTCATTATAAGATAGTTGGGAAGCACTTTCTATCTATCTCATCCCATCTTTGGATCTCTGAAGCAGCAATATTCAGGCATATCTATCACCCCACCAATGAATGAAATCATAACTTAAGCTTACTTTGGCTATTTCAAATCCAGCAAATAAGACTTTATCCCTTCACCATCTGATTAAAGTGTACACATTTGCAAAAGCAGAATTAACAAAACAGTTTTAAACAGTGCGGTACAATACTTGAAAAGGCATGCAAACGCTAAGTAAACATTTACTAAGAGCCCAGCTGTTAGGAAATTTAATGCTGCTTTCCCCTCAATTTTCAGTTCAGCCTACAAACTGCTCCGGTTGGGGTTAACCAGCCTCCTAGCATTCATGCCATTCACACACAGAGATTTATTTGTTTCTCCACCAAGATCATCGCCTTTATGCCCAGAGATACAGTATAATCCCTGCTTCCAAGGTGTGCACAGGCTGCTGTTTTTAGTGAGATTTCCCAGGAGTCAAAGAAAAATTATTGTCCGGAAGCATTGTCTTCAAATGACAAGATGGATAGAGTCTTCCTTATCATTTATTGCCACATTGTAGTACTACCACATAGCTTCACGCATAGGCATTTGTTATTAAATAATTCAGAGAGTTTCTCTGTAAGCCTCAATGAGAACTCAGTTCCAACTTCAATTCAAACTGATATTTTCAGATTACATGCCAAGGAAACTTAAAACTTGAGAAGTTTGGAACCAACCAAAGATCATTGATTATGATCTTCCTCTTTCAGGAGTATGTGATGTGCTCCCACCACACAAGGCCTCCCTACTCAAGAAGCATCTCCTAAAGTTGCTGCGGTTTTCCTTACATTTAACCAGAAGGACCAATGTTGAAAGTTGTTGGAGAATCTAGTTCAATAATTCCAGAGAAGCTTTATAAACCACAAAGAAAAAAAAAACCATGATATTTTACAACAACTAAATTCAAAAGACTGATATTTTTAAACTTGTCCAAAACATAAACTAGCCCACTATTTTTTCCCCATCGATGCCAATAGTGTTTATGTCAGCATGGGTCTTATGATGCTGCAATTTGCTTGGACTTATCCTGTCAAGAGAATTCCATTTTCCTGCTAAGTCAATACAATTAGATTACTACCGAGACTTCATTACAGCCACAGGCAGGACAGTCACTGAGGTATACAATTTTCACCCTATGATGCCAGAATTGCTAGCACTTATTGGAACAATTGTCCATAAAAGGACAATAAATGCATCTCTCTTAAGTATTGTTTTCCAATACTTTTATAGCACTTAAAGGCAAAAGGAGTTAAATAGGAGAAACAACTGCAAATTAGATACTGCTATTAGTATTACCACTTAGTGAGAACATTTACTGAAGCCCTGTATTTAACATATTTAATTGTAATGCATTCCATATAATCACATTCATGGCATGCACTCAGGAGAAATATATTCTTAAAGTTTGAATCAGAACTAAAGTGCTGGTTATATAAATACTTCCTGTTGCAACAGAGCAAAGCAGTATCTGTGAAAATAAATTCAGTGCATCTTGCCTAGTACAAGTACTACTGTGGATACAACTATAATTTTTGTATAGGTTTTTGGTTTTAGAAATGTAATTAATCAATTGCATTTTGGCACATTGAAAATAACCAAGTAAGCATCGTGTGTGTGTGTATGTGTGTGTATTAAATACCACTTCTTGTAGGTACAAGCATTTATTTGTATTTATAAAATTAATAAACTGTACAAAATTACATACATACAGAAAACACAGAGGAGGATACTATTAGGAATATTGAGACTCTTAATGTCATCATACAATTGGAATAACAATGAAAACCAACAAAGAAAGCATACTGTATAGAGTTGCTTAGACAACCACAAGATTTCTAATAAGGACTTATATTATTATTTAGAATGTTATGAAAAAGGCAGCTTTTCTTTTCTTTTCTTTTCTTTTTGTATTCTTTACCAGTCGAGTGCTGTGGTGAGGTTGTACATGAATTACTTACAACCACTCCTCCCACTTACAATTGTCACAGCTTCCCCATGGTCATGTGACCAAAATTCAGTTGCTTGGCAACCAGGATGTATTTACAATGGTTGCAGCATCCTGGGGTTATGTGATTGCCATTTGAGATCTTCCCAGGCAGCTTCCAACAAGCAAAGTCAATGGGGGAAGCTGCATTCACTTAATGACCTAATTATTCATTTAACAACTCTACTGATTCATTTATCAGCTGTGACCAAAAAAAAAAAAAGGTTATAAAATCAGGCACAATTCACTTCAGCCATCTTGCTTATCAACAGAAATTCTGATCCCAGTTGTGGTCATAAGTTGAAAACTACTTGTATAGAGTTCCTTACACAGTTGTTTTAATACAAGGAGTGTGTGCTTCTGTATTTCAGTTTCCAAAAGACAAATCTTTGTTACAAACCAAAAACCATGAGCATTACCATAAATAGATCCAGATTACATCCCTTTAGAGAGAAATGTATAACAAAAAGGATGGACTTGTTTGGTTGTCCTTTGCTGTCCTTTCCTATTTTGGCCATTTGAATTCTAAAAAGAGTCAAGCTGTTTCTAAACCTAGCATTTGAAAATCTGAAATGCATACTGCTCTTTGAGATTTGGAATTTCTGCATCAAAAACTATCAGATTTGTACAGATGACTTTGTCCAACATTCTATTTTAGAATGGAAATTATTAAACTAAACTCTTCATTCTCTTTCATTTTTTAAATCATGCAGAAGTTATAACTAGCCAATTTGGCGTTTACTTTATCCTTTCACTTGGCAACTGTGATTCTCTTCTGTTTGACAAACTCTCGCTCACTGGAATGATTCCCCCCGCCCCCCGCCCCAATTGTAGCAAGTACAATTGTCTTTCCTTTATGGAACTAGCACCATACAGTTAAAAGGAGTCACTTAGGTTACTGAACCCAATGCCCTGCTTGGAGGAGAAATCCAATTTACAGCATCCACAACAGCCTTCATCTGTAGCCTTCATCTGAACATGTTCAATGAAGAAAAGCCACCAACTGTCCAAGTAATTAGTTCCACTATCAATTTATTAGGAAGTATGTCTGACATTCAGATGGAATCTGTCTTCCTGTAAGCTAACTCGATTGTTTATGCCTTGACTCAAGAATGAGTCCTAGACTCTTCTGCATGACATCCTTTCAGATATGTCTATGGAGATTCTCAATCATCCAGGTCATGGTTGTCCCAAAGGTACTTTTTCAAGAGTGAACTGGACATTCTAAGGGAGCGAGGGGCCAGTGGTCATGAGAGGGTTAACTGCTGTATCTGGGCAGATCGAGTCAGACAGTTAGGAAAACTCCGCCCCCTCTTGCTGTCTCCCAGCTTTCTGACTCGATCTGTTCAGATCGCACGCACCCTGTGTTTCTCTGGCTTGGCCTTAACTTACTAATTGGATTGATTCAAAAAGGAAAAAACTTTTTTTTAAAAAAATTGGAGGAATATTATTCCAGCCTTTGTGAGCGAGGTGCACCAGCGTGAAGGGCTTCGGTCCGAAACCGCTGGGGACCTTCAGGTCCAAGGGGATTGAGGCTTCCTCTCTTCAGCCTCTCCCCTCTGCAGCGCGACGGGCTCACGCCCAAGCCCGCTGTTGGAGCCAATTCTTCGAGGGGGATTCCCCTGACGGGCTCCGTTTGACAGGCGGCTTCCTCGGGCGGCAACCAGCAAGTCGGGGATTCCGGCTTGCTGAAGGCACCTCGCTCGGCGCTCTGTTCTCCTGTCAGCGCCTGGCGCCGTCGCCTACAATTGCGACGAGCGCCCTGCCGCCTCGCCCGATTTCACCATAGGGCGACAGGGGGGATTCCCCTGAATGGATTTGGGCGACTGAGCTAACCAGCAGCTGCCGCCACTATCAGCCGCCATTAGCCGCCGCTGCAGCCTTGCGCTAGCCGCCATTTTAATCGCGCGGCTCCTGGCCAACAAGCCACGCGTTCCTGGGGATTCCCCAAACGCTCATTCAGTGCAGCTGAAGCTCCTTATCAGCTACAGCCGCGACCAGCACGTGGAGGCTCCATCAACGCTCCGATTGCAGGTAAAGAATCCCAGCGATCTGTGGCATGGCGACCCGCCCTTCTAAGACCTCAAAACGCCACACCTCGGCTGATTCCCACCCAGCCTCCCCTGAACGAGCCAAAAAACCTAAGAAGGCCTCCTCTAAGGAGGACAAGGCAGCCGCGGCTCGCGCCAAGGAGGAGCTACGACTCCACCAGGCCATAGAGAGATCTATACAGAAGGCCCTAAGGGAGGCTTCCATCAGGGAGTTTTCCTCTTCCCCTGCTCCGGGACCTCCTGACCTGGGCCTTGCGCCCTCTGCGCCTCCAACCTCTATCCCACCAGCAGAGCCGTTGGAACCATCTTCTGAGGTCCCCCCCTTGTCCCCCGTTGGTGGGGCTCATGTCCTTCCCCCCCAAGGGGAGGTTCGAGAAGCTCTGTTTGGGCATCAGTCTGAGGCTTCTCCACCAAGGGCTCCAGAACCGGCACCCACAGTGTTCCAGGGGGAGGAGGCTTCATCCACCCCCACTATCCCCCCTCACATGGTGGCATTTATCCAGGAGGCTATCCAGAAAGGGGTTCAGGCCGAATTACAGCGCAGGACCTCCTCTTGGGTCTCAGGCGCTGCCGGCTCCCACATGGAAAGGGAAGGTTCTGGTCTCGATGAAGGCCATTTTTCAACTGCCGCTGCGCCTTCTGTCCATTCCACGGGCAACCATTCCTTAGCGGAGGAAGAAGCCCGTGAGGGAGACCTGTCTGACGACGATGATCTCACACCGGATCAACCGTCATTCGTGGGCCTCTTTAAGCCACAGTTGTTCCGGTCCCTTCTACATAAAGCAAAGTTAACCACGGGGTTGGGGGCCCCACCAACCTCAGCTTCTCCGGGGGAGGGACCAGGCCCTTCAGTTCCCCTTTTCGAGGAGCCGGTGGTTGAGACAGAGGAAATACCAGGGCCCAAGTTATTTAGAGAGGTTTTAAAGAAGCAATGGTCCTCTCCAGCCTCGGGGCCTAACCCCAACCAGCTGGACAGACGCTTATACAATCTGGCCCCTGAACTGGCCTCCCTACTTCAGATCCCTAGCGTGGACCCTCCGGTGGCGGCTCTATCGGCCCATTCCAATCTGGCTTGCCCCCCGGAAGAGAACCTCCGCCCGGAGGACAAGAGGCTCGAACAGTCCTTGGTTAAATCACATCAGGCCTCTGCCTGGGCCGTTAAATCAGCCATGGCATCCTCATTTTTTAATCGGGCTGCAATACTGTGGCTCCGTCAGTTGCAGGCGAGGCTCCCAGTCTCTGACACCAGGTCCCACCAGGACCTCAATAAGATCTTGGCTACCCTGGAGTTCTCTGCGGATGCAACACTTAATTCTTCCCGCTTCGCGGCCAAGGCTATTGGCTCCTCGGTCACTTCTCGCCGATTATTGTGGCTCCGCAATTGGCAGGCGGATGCCAAATCTAAGTGGCGCCTGGCCACGTCCTCCTTTGAAGGTCCTTCCCTGTTTGGGGCGCCCTTGGAACCTCTACTCATAGAGACTAAGGATAAAAGACGTATCCTTCCCAATGTTTCCAGGAGGTCTGACCAGCGTTTTCCCTCTGGACAGTTTCGTTCCTTTCGCTCCTTTGACTCCTCTCTCGGGGGGCTCCCGGTCACCTAGGGGTTTCCCCCCTCGTTCCCGACCCCCAGATCGCCAGACATTCCAATCCCAAAGGGGCCACTTCAAACGCCCCTTCCGTGGGGGCCGCGGGCGTCCTTCCCGCAGGTCCCGATAACTGCACGTCTGGGTTTCCCATTGGGGGCCGCCTGGCGCTCTTCGCCAGCCAGTGGGAAGCCACCTCAACAGACGCTTGGGTCAGGGAAACGGTCAGGTGGGGCCTCTCCCTGGAATTGCTCTCCACCCCTCCCGACAGGTTCCTCCGATGCCCCATTGCTCGGGATCGGCAGAAACGGCTCCTGCTGAACGAGGCCATCAAACACCTTTTAGACATCCGGGCCATTGAGCCTGTTCCACAGGAGCAGCACGGACAAGGTTTTTACTCCCACCTGTTCGTCGTTCAGAAATCCTCGGGAGGCTGGAGAGCCATTCTTGACCTCAAGTCTTTGAACCGCTGGATCGTTTACCGGCGGTTCAAGATGCAGTCCCTCCAATCCATCCTGGAGGGCATCAGATTAGGGGACTTCCTCTCGTCCATTGACTTGACGGAGGCTTATTTGCACGTCCCCATTCATCCGGCCTATTCTAAATTTCTCCGGTTTTGTTATGCGGGCCGCCACTACCAGTATCGCGCCCTTCCATTTGGCCTTTCCTCGGCTCCCCGAGTGTTTACAAAATTAATGGCCGCCCTTGCGGCTCACCTCCGAGCACTTCCGGTTCGCATACAATGCTATCTCGACGACCTCCTTATTCAGTCGTGCTCGGAGGCCCGGGCGCTTCAGGACCTGGACTCCACCCTCCAGGTCCTGACGGCTCACGGTTTCTCGATTAATACGGAAAAGAGCCATCTGGTACCCACGACCCGCATCCAACACCTCGGGACTGTCATCGATACGGTTGAGTGTAAGGTCTACCTTTCCGAGGAGCGCCTGACCAGCCTGCGGTCTCTGGTCAGGTCCGTCTCTCAGGGGACTCCGGTCTCCCTGGCGACTCTTTCCCACCTCCTCGGTAAGATGGTATCTTGCATTGGCATCGTACCATGGGCCCGTCTCCACTGCAGGCCCCTGCAGTGGTTTCTCCTCCCGTATCAGCGATCCCGGATTTCGGCCTCCAACCAAATTGTTCACCTTAACTCACCTGTCCTCAAGTCCCTCCGATGGTGGTCCTCCCGGTCCCTCTGCAAGGGGAGGGAATTCAGGGAGCCCAACCAGGTCATTCTAACCACAGATGCCAGTCTTCAGGGCTGGGGGGCGCACATACACGGGCGCATGGCCCAGGGCCTTTGGTCCCCCCTGGATCGCTCCCAGAACATAAACTGGTTGGAGCTTCGAGCCATTCACCTGGCGCTTCGAATCTTCGAACCCGAAGTCAAGGACCGCCACGTACTCGTCCGCACGGACAACGTAGCCGCCAAGGCCCACGTAAATCGACTCGGAGGGACCCGTTCTCACCGCCTCATGGCGGAGTCCAACAGTCTAGGAACCTGGGCGGAAGCCAACCTGAAATCCCTGCGGGCATCCCACATCTAGGGCCTCGCCAACTCCCAGGCCGATTGGCTCAGCCGCTCTCCCCTGGACCACGCCGAGTGGCAACTCGACCCAGCGATCTTCCGCCGGATAGCTCACCACTTCGGCTCACCATCAGTGGACCTGTTTGCAACTCGGACCAATCGACAGACGGCTCGGTTCATCTCCCGGTTTCCAGATCCGCTAGCGGAAGCGACCGATGCCCTGCACTGCCCGTGGCCACGGGGCCTTCTCTATGCCTTCCCCCCCCTTCCCCTCCTATCCAGGGTCGTCCGGAAACTCCTGGAGGAACGAGCGGAGCTGATACTGGTTGCGCCTCACTGGCCACGTCGGCCCTGGTTTGCCGACCTTCAGGCACTTTCGATTCAACCTCCTTGGCGCATTCCACTCGCCGAAGGCATTCTACACCAGGGCTCTCTCCATCATCCGGACACTGCATGGCTCCAACTGACCGCTTGGCGGTTGAGCGGCAGCTCCTGA
>WNWU01000007.1:10412230-10431674 GCA_012654045.1 Ptyas mucosa | reverse complement strand
GAGAACAACCCAATGCATGGATTGGATGAGCAGCGTGTTGGAAAATGAGTGACATGGTTGTTAAGAATGCTGCATGGGCATAAATGTGAGGATGGTCATAAGTGTGAGGACCAGTCAAAAGTGTGAGGACCTGTCAGAAATGACTTTTTTCAGCCCTCTGAGTAGTCCTTATACAAATAGCCATGGCCACCCGGTCACATGACCAGCTAGCCACGCCCACCCAGTCACATGACCTCCAAGCCACGCCCACAAAATAAGCCACACCCACAGGTGTCCCTCTTTACCAATGTTAAAATCTGGTCACCTTAGTATGGGCACGCACGCAAGCAACCCCCCCAGACTCCCCTCACTTGGCACGCAATGGCAAAAAGGTTAGCTATCACTGATATAGGGTATATGTAGCCAGAGAAATTGTTTAGAAGGTGTAAAGGCATTTCAAATTTATATTGGAAATCTGAACATCAAGAAGGGATATTTTATTGTTTGGTAGATGTATGTAAAAAAGCTATAAAATTCTGAACTCAAATACAAACAGATTCATAGGATTAATATACAATTGAGACAAGAGGTTTTATTTTGAGACTGATGGACAAATAGTTGGAACAAAGTCAGGAAACTTTGTACATGAGATTTGAAATGAGATGGGGCGTTGGTCCTACCTGACACGCTCCTTCTCGTTGAGTGGAGACAGCAGCCAGTGTGGGTAGTACTCGCCCAATCAGAATGAAGGACTGAGTCTGCCAATAATTTTAAGTCCCGCCCTTGTTGCCGGGCAGGCCAGCTTTTGACGAAGACTTGAAGACAGACTCGGCGTGTGGTAGAAAAGGTAAGTATAGGCAAAACAGGTAAGTAAACAAAGGGAACAGACAGATAAGGACCAGCACAACACAGGGAGGGTCTGGCTGCTGTCTCCACTCAACGAGAAGGAGCGTGTCAGGTAGGACCAACGCCCCTTCTCCATTGAGAGTGGAGACAGCAGCCAGTGTGGGACATACCCAAGTTCACTGTCCCGAACCCAGGGGGGGCTCTGGCTGGTCCGCAACATCCTCCCTGGCAACAACCCTCTGAAGAACCCGACGTCCAAACGCGGCCTCTGCCGAAGCAAATTGGTCCAACTTATAGTGTCTAATAAAAGGGACAGGAGAAGTCCACGTGGCCGCCCTGCAGATCTCAAGCAAAGGGGCCTGGGTCGCCCACGCAGCTGTTGTAGCAGCACTACGGGTAGAATGAGCAGTCAGTCCAGACGGACGCGGGATGGAACGAAGATCATAGGCCGAAGCAATAGTCTGTCGGAGCCAGCGACCAATGGTCGATGAGGAGACCTTGCAACCCTGGGACACAGGTAAGAAGGAGACGAACAGAGACTCCGACCGACGAAAAACCGCCGTCCTCTTAATGTAGATCCGAAGAGCTCGTCTGACGTCGAGGGAGTGCCAACGTCGCTCCCTAGGGTGAGAAGGTCGCGGGCAGAAATTAGGTAGAATAAGGTCCTGCGAACGGTGGAAAATAGAATTCACCTTCGGAATGAAGGTAGGGTCCAAACGGAGAACCACGCGGTCCGCGTGGAACACACACAGATCAGAACGGGTGGACAAAGCCGCCATTTCCGAAATGCGGCGAGCTGATGTTATGGCCACCAGGAAGGCGACCTTGCAGGTAAGTAGCCGGAGACTAGCGGATCGTAAAGGTTCATATGGAGCACCCATCAGTGACTCCAGCACCAGCGGAAGGTCCCAAGTAGGGTATCTGTGCAGGACGGGAGGAGACAAGTTTGTGGCACCACGGAGAAAACGTCGGATCAGAGGATGCTGCGCCAAGGAGGCCAAGGAACTGCAGACAAGCACGGAGGACAATGCGGCCACTTGTCGACGCAATGTATTCGGTGAAAGGCCTTGAGACAGGCCCTGTTGTAAAAAGACCATAATGTCCACAATGGAGGGCTGGAGGGATAGTACGCCAGATTGGGAACACCAGGAGCAGAATGCGCGCCAGGTGGCCGAATAAATGCGGTCCGTAGACGGGCGTCGTGAGGCCTGTAATGTCCGGATAACATTCGCGGGAATGTCCACTGCACTCAAAGAGCTCCGCTCAACCGCCAGGCGGTCAGATTGAGCCAGGCCAGGTCCGGGTGCTTCAGAGCGCCCTGGGATAGAATGTCGTCCCCGAGGGGGATGCGCCAAGATGGGGCCACCGAGAGGGACACAAGGTCGGCAAACCAGGGTCTCCTGGGCCAATGAGGGGCCACAAGAACAACTTCCGCCCGCTCTGCCAAGATCTTGCGGATGACCCTGGGAAGGAGGGACGTAGGGGGGAAGGCATACAGGAGATCCCCCGGCCACGGAATCCGCAGAGCGTCGACGCCGGATGCGTTTGGATCTGGATACCGGGCGAAGAACCGCGGCAATTGCGTGTTGGCGTGTGTCGCAAAGAGGTCGATCGTCGGAACGCCGAACCGGAGAGACAGTTCCTGGAAAATCCGAGGGTGGAGGCGCCACTCCGAATTGTCCACTCGACGACGACTTAGCCAATCTGCCTGAGAGTTCTCCACACCGGAGATGTGCTCTGCCCGAAGAGAGCACAGGTGGCGCTCCGCCCAGAGACCCAGCCGTACTGCCACCAGCAAGAGGGACTTTGACCTGGTACCCCCCAACTTGTTCAGGTGCGCTTTCGCTGCGATGTTGTCCGTGAGAACGAGGACATGAGACCCGGAAACAAGGTGTCGAAAGGCCCGCAGAGCAAGAAACACCGCTTGTAGTTCCAGCCAGTTGATCGGATGGCGCGACTCTAATTCGGTCCATGTCCCTTGAGCCAGCTGACCTTGGCAATGGGCCCCCCAGCCGAGAAGACTGGCGTCCGTCGTCACCACCACTCTTGGGGGGTCGAGGAAGCAACAACCCGCTGTCAGAGCCGGGGAACGCCACCACCGCAGGGACCTGCGGACTGTCACTGGAACTGGGACTGGTCTGGATGAAGTGCCTCTGCCCGCCTTCTGCAACGGCAAGAGAAACCATTGGAGTTCCCGGGCGTGCAACTGGGCCCAGGGAACGATAGCTATGGCGGAGATCATCTTCCCCAACAGTTGCGAAAGAACCAATGGAGAAACAGCCCGGCACCCTTCAACTTTGGAAACCAACTCTCGAATACTGTCCTGACGTTCGGGAGAGAGGAAGACCTTGCCTTGTACAGAGTCAATAAGGGCCCCCAAATGCACTAAACTAGTGGAGGGGGAGAGGTGGCTCTTATCTAAATTAATCGAAAACCCATGGGCTGTCAGGGTCTCAACCGTGAGGTGGACATCCACTACGGCTTGCTGAGCGGAGGGAGACAACACCAGAATATCATCAAGGTAACATAAAAGTCTAACTGAGCGGATCCGAATTGAGGCCGCCAAGGCAGCCAGTACCTTCGTAAACGTACGGGGAGCCGAGGAGAGACCAAAGGGTAAGGCCCTATACTGGTAATGTACCCCCCCGTAACAGAAGCGCAGAAACTGTCTATGGGAGGGGAGAATGGGGATGTGCAAATAGGCCTCCGTAAGGTCTATAGAAGAGAGGAGATCGCCCCTCCGGACACCGGCTAGAATAGTGTTCAAAGATTGCATTTTAAATTTACGGTACACAACGTACCTGTTCAATCGTTTTAGGTCCAGAATGGGTCGCCACCCCCCTGAAGACTTAGGCACAAGGAACACCCGGGAATAGAAACCCAATCGCTCCTGACCGGCTGGAACCAGCTGGATAGCCCGGATGGACAGGAGATGCTGCACCGCCGAGTCCATAAGGGACCTTCTTCCGGGGTTACGAGAGAGAGAGCAGCAGACGAAGGTGTTCGGAGGGGTGGAGACGAATTCGATGGACAGACCAGAGCGAAGAGTGGCCAGGACCCACTGGTCCGAGGTGGACTGCTCCCATACGGCGGCAAAAAGGGCCAACCGGCCGCCAATGGGAGGCTCAGGAATGCAATTAACGCCGGCGTCGGATGAAACGACCTCCTCCCCCCCGAAAGGGCCGCCGAAAACCGGAGGGTTTGCCACGACCGAACCTATCTTGGGAGCCCCGTTGTCTACCAAAGTTAGAGTATGGACGAGGCGAAGAAAGGGAGGAGGAGACCCCCCCCATATCCGCACCTCGAGCTTGGGGCCGAGAGGAATAAGGGGAGAAACGGAACTCCCCCCCTGCGATAAGCTGGCGCCAGGATCTTTTTCTTATCCCTAGTCTCGGTCAGATAGGGTTCTATGGCGTCCCCAAATAGGTGGGATCCCCCAAAGGGAATGGAGGCCAGCCGCCACTTATGCCGGGCATCCGCTTGCCAATGGCGGAGCCAGACTAAACGACGGGCAGTGACTGCAGAAGCTAAAGATTTCGCGGCAAAACGGGCGGCGTTCAGAGTAGCGTCTGCCGAAAATTGGACTGCTGCCACGATCTTATTAAGGTCCTGCTTGACACGAACGTCTTCCGGTGACAACTTCTCCTGCAGTTGGCGGAGCCACAAAAGGGTGGTGCGGTTGAAGAATGATGCAGTAGACGCGGCCTTGACCGCCCACGCTGCCCCTTGGTGAGCCCGTTGAAGGACAAGATCGGAACGACGTTCGTCGGGTCTCAAACCCTCATCGGGATCCCCCGGAACAGCAGCATTAGGCAGTAGAGCAGCTATGAGGGCATCCACCGATGGGAGCTGAAGAAGAGAATCCATTTCAGGCGATACATGAAAGTTGGTACGGTCAGTAGAAGACGGGACTGGAGCGGACCCCGGAGACAACCACTGCCGCTTCACCACATCCAGGAACAAGGGCGGCGTAGGGATGGTTGTGACAGGCTTAGATGGTTCAGCAAACATTGGATCCAAAGCCCCAGAAGGCACCGATGTAGCAGGTTGGGAGGCCGGAGAGGAAAGCTGTGCCGTGTTAACCACTTTAAACAACAGCGACTTGAATAAGGCCTGAGGGAATAGGCCAGAAAATGCTGGTTGTTCTGGGGGAAGGTTCTCGTCATCGGACAACCCAGAGTCGCCATATTCCTGCTCAGACAACGTGGAGACCTGACTATCGTGAGAACACGAAGGAGAAGAAGGGGCCTTGGCAGAAGCCTGCTCAGAAGAGTGCAGACGCTCCGGAGAAGTCGAATGTACCGAGCCAGAAACGTTGGGAGGGCGCAGCCCAGCAGCGAGAGACTTCTGAACCGCTGTCTCAATCAACCTTTGGAGCTGGTCCGGGTGAAGTGGGCCGATTAATGCCTCTGAAGGCGGAGCAGGGGCCGGAACCGGAGGTGGAGTGTCACGTGGTTCAGCCGAACGTGGAGCAACCAAAGGTGTAGAATCATCAGAGCCCCATAAGTTAGAGGTGGAAATGGTGACAGGACAATCTCTCAGGGAGAGTTGGTCCGGAGTCGCTGGACGAGAAACCTGCCCAGCATCCAATGGAGCAGGGGTATTTTGAGGCTGTGGTTCAACAACCAGGCGATTGGCGCTAGCCTTGTCACACAGGTGCGTGAGGACCTTGTCCCTGCGTTTCTCCACCCTGGCCACTGCAGCAGCCTGCTTCTGACCCTTATGGCCAAGTTGCGAACCTTGGCCAGAAAGGGGACGGTCAAAAGACCCCTCAGATGGGTCTTGGCGGGTCACAGATGTCTCAGCTGTATGCCCATTGTTAGAGGAGCCGGCCTTACGACCGTGCTTCGATTTATGCAGGGCCTTCGGCATGGTGACCGATTGCAGGCCAATCACGGGGGACAGACTGGTCAAACAGTGAGGGAGCGCGGAAAACTCCACAAATTATGTCCCCTATAGCAGAAAAAGGTAGAAAAACCAACGGGGAGCGCAAAAACTCCACAAAATGGCCGCCGTGTCCCTTAGTCCAAATTCAAAATGGCGGCCGCAAGAGCAAACACAGGGCTTTTCACGGGGATAGAGACAATGCCGCCCAGGAGCCTGCAGGAGGGAGCGTGGAGCTCCACGAGGTACAGCAAAGGTGCGGAGGTGGAAAGGACCGGCCCCAAAAAGAAATATAGCTCTATGAAAGGAACGGGAGCGCGAAGCTCCGCTAATTAGCCCAGCTGTTCAGCGGCGATCGGAAAGAGCAAGGCAAGCGGCAAAGCAATTTTTTCGGGCAGGAAATGCAGGGAAGAGGTTGTAGCCGCCAGGGCAGAGTTCACCAAGGAAGGGCAGGTAGAAACCTCGCAGAGGGAGTCCAGGAAAACGACGGCCCGTTGCGGTGTCGGAGGCGGCAAAATGGCCGCCGCTGTCCTCACGGCGCGCCGAAAGGGAACCGGAATGGCAGCCAGCGAACTTCAACGAGCCGCAGCAACGAAGGGGCCAAATACAGCAGAAAAAGGCTGGAAAACAGTCCGATGCGCTCCCCTGCGCCTCCAAACAAAACCTCCCAAGGGAATTTCTCCCCCCCGAAGGGGAAGAGAAAGGAGGTAAAAGCCTGTCAGTCTCAGCAGACACGAATGCAAACAGTTACTCACGACAGTCCAAAACACAGAAAATCCAAGGGAAAAACCAGTACGAAGTCAACGATCCAAGTGTCCAAAAAGCCAGAAATTCCAACCAGAAATACAAGAATTATTGAGAATAGAGAGAGAGCCAGAAAACCACACGCCAGTCCAACTGAAGGACTGAGTTCAAAAGCTGGCCTGCCCGGCAACAAGGGCGGGACTTAAAATTATTGGCAGACTCAGTCCTTCATTCTGATTGGGCGAGTACTACCCACACTGGCTGCTGTCTCCACTCTCAATGGAGAATATTGCCTTCACAGAAAGAATCAACACTATCCAGAAATGGAGGAATGATTGGTGAAATGATGGAATTTGCTGAGATTGTTAAACTGACTACTTGGATTAGAGAATACCTATGGTTATTCCTAATTGGATACCCCTAATGGGCTTTTCGTATAAATCAGAAAAAAAGAACAAGATTTATGTTTTTGATAATTAAACAGGATAGATTGTAGAAATATGAGAATTATGCTGTAACCATAGAGTAAGAAATACATTTAAAACTGTGCATTGGAAGCTACTACTCCTTTTTGCTTTCTTTTCTACTTTTACTTTCCCCGCCTTTTCATGCACTTTTAGCTTTCTCTTCTTTTCTTTTTTGATTTCTTTTTCTTACTTTATATTAACTTGGATTAATTTTCCTTTTTAATTTTCCTTAATAAAATTATATTTATAAAATGATTTTGCACATCTATAAATATTGCAATATGTGCTTTGAGATTATGTTTGGGAACTGTGCTTGATAAAAGGTTAAGCAAAGTGCATTATCATCAAATAGATATCACATATATTTATTTGAAAATAGATTTTTAGCAGTTGTTTCAGTTAAGTATAAAGCAGAATCAAAGTAGATGGATTGTCATTTCTACTCTTATGACATTATACTACAAAGAAGAACAATATTACTATCAATGGAACTATTGAATACAAAGTCATTGTAAGAGATGATCAAGCTGAGTCTGAAGGAGGGGTCAAATATGTCATCAGTTTCGAGTCCCTTCACACTCACAAGTGATTTAAGTCCAACCCACCTTGAATTCCACTGACTCTTATCTACCATAAATTTGCTTTGACTATTAATAGTTCAGATTCTTGTAGAGAGCATTAGCATACAATAAATCTATATTCATTTGAACTGCCTGGACTTCTGATTTCTTGTGCTTGACAGACACAATTTCAAGGTGCAAAATTTATTTCAACTCTTAAAACTATGAAATCCCATACCTCTACAGAGCTCAAATGCATCAGTGCCAATGTTTCAGTTTCTTTCTCCTCCACTAATCCTTCTATTTTGTTTTCACATCCCCTTGCAGCTTTTTTATTCTCTTTATAAAAAAATTGCCAAATTATTAAAAGTGGTTAATGGAACAGACACATAAACAGAATGTTTTGGCATCTTCAAGCTGCTCTGCCTGAAATCTAGTCCAGCATTCAATATGGCAATCACAGATTTTTTTTCTTGGGCTGAATCTTCCATAGCGTTGCATTAGTTGAACATGGCAGCAGGTTGATCCTATTAAGGTATCGGATTTATATAACCAAACATTTTATCTTATTGGCATTATTATTAGCTCAGGTGGGAAAAATTCTTGAGACAATTTAAAAAGTCTCCCTCCATGCTGAATTTTGCTTCCTATTTCCATTTCCCCCAGTTTTCCCTTACATAATGCACGTTATACATCTTATACTACCATTGCTCCCTTTGTAAGTAGTTTTCTCTTTGAAGACCTGCACAACAAAATTACCAGACATGAAAATAACAACAATAACAATATTTGGATCTGGATTGAACTCCTGGAAGTGGGCAGAGTTAGCCTGCAATATTGCATTTCAACCACTGTGCCACCACTGCTCTTATTCAGATAGTCTAAGTTATTTTATCAATACTTATCCAAAATAAGAAAAATACATACATACATACATACATACATACATACATACATACATACATACCCTGCCATTCTGAGAGGTTTGAATAAAAATCAGCTGTTGTTTCTATTAGCAAGGAACAATACTTTCAGCATCATATGATGGATTTTTTTCAGGGACCAATTTAAATGCATCTGAAGACACTCTTCTAAATCAAACATGCTATGAATTTACATAAAAGAAAGTTTTCTGTAGACAGTCAGTTTCACTCATAGTTGGCACTAGTTAAGCAGTCAACTCCCACAAGTGCTCAATGTTTCATCTTTTATCTCAGGGCTATTCACCAAGCAGAGTAAAGTTTGAATAAAATGCTTCAAAGATAAAATTGGAGACCAGAACTAGCAGAAGCACTGCATTGGTATAAAGAGAGGTAGGCAAAGGTAGGCAAAAATATTGCCATTTTTAAGCTCATGGAAAAAATGCTAAAGACATCTTTCATCTATTTAGATGATTATTATTATTATTATTTTGCTTCATGGAGTTTAGCTCACTTCCTTAACTAAACCTTCCTTCATAAAGACTTTCCTCTTCTTAATGTTGCATAATTGATGGAATCACTGAGAAAAGAAAGATAGTTGAAGACTGGAGGATAAGCAAGTGGAGTAAGGTTCTTATATTTTGATAGTGAATTCTATCAAATTCTATTCAGATGCTGGATCTGAAGGGTCCAGGTGAGAATAAAAATAAAATTATACTGTAGCACACAGTGGTGTCTACCTGGAAGTCAGAAATGATGGATGGGCAGACCATGTGATGGTGAAATCAAGGGGAGGGAGGTTTCATTTTTTCAAGCATAGGTTCATTTCATCTTGTTTCTGCAAGAAATTATGAATGATTTGCTTTAAAATCTGTTTTGGTTTTTATGCATAGAATTTCTCAATTCTAGACTTCTTCTTTTCTCTAATGTATGTCCTTCATGAAAATGTTTCTTAATGAATGATAAAACTGTTTCACAGAATTTGGAGAACTCCAAAATCCAAAGGATAATTACATCCCAGGTCACATATAAATCTGAGTAACATCAACTGGCTCAGATCTATTACAATATCCCTATTCCTTGGTAGGCAACCAAAGCTGCATTCAACTGAATCTGATATACAGAATTTTTAGAACAAGATTCCAAATCAATGTTACAGAAAATCTTAAGCAATAAAAAAAATCTTCTTTGACAGCAAGTCCCAACAGATAAATAACTATGTAAAGCTTAAAATATATTAACCTTCTGGAAAGCTTAATATGCCTTTTTCTGTAAAGTTCCATAACTCTCTACAATTTAAAAAAGTGGAAAACCTCAGCTTTTCTCAGTCTGATGTTATTACCTTGTCAGCAGCCATAATGTCTGTGGAAGTTGAATAAGAAAGGGTGCTTTCCTAAGGAGGAGAAGGAATTCTACATCCTTGATACAAGATCATCAGTAGAAAAACATTTAAAAGGGCTATGAAATCTGGGCTGCAAAATTCCTAGTGACATTAGATGGCAGCAAAGACATCCAGAGAACTATAAATCTAAATTGGTCTCTAGTCCAGTTTTGAAGAAAAATAGATATGAATTCTATGAATTAACAAATTATTCCTATTCTTTATAATTTTCTACAATTCTAGTGCTCAGGCTTTTTCTTTATCTCTATTAGGTGTAATGTAGATTAAATTGATTTTGATCTTTGAATTTGATCTTTACTTAGGGTAAATTTTAAGTCCTCTTTAACTCATTGGAGAGGGAACTATTGTTTCTATGCAAATTCTGGCTCCCTCTCCTTTTTGTGATCATGGTGAGAAACCAGCCCCAAAACCTAGCGAGAATCATATCAGTTTACTTTGGTCAAAGAAAAAAATACTCTAGTATAATTGCGTATTACAGGACAAAGAATTTGTGTAGTTGCAATTCCCCTGACAATATTCTGTGCAACACAGTTCAGAATTTTTTTTTACTGTACCTTAAATGCTAAAAATATTCTGGCATCAGCACTGAGAAAAGATGGGCTTTTTAATGTCATTCTGCGGCTTCCTTTCTCATTCAACACAATCTTGCTGTTTTGAGATGGTACAGAAACAGGCTCTGCTACTAGTACCAAGTGCAACTGTGCCTGCTACTCTTTTAAAATAATTCAGACAAATAGTAACTTATTATTGTCTTTCTAAGAATAGACAGGCAGATGCTAATAAACCTGATTGCAAGAATAGAAAGCCATTCTGGCAGTCTCTTTCTGCAAACGTCAAAATGCCTGAATCTGTAAATCAAATCTGCAAATATGATCTTCTTCCCAAAGGAGATTTTCAACATTTGTATTCAAGCCCTGCTGTGTTTTGTCCTCAGAGAAGCTTGATACCTCTCCTAAATAGGAATCAAAACTGATTTTTGTTGATGCTGTTTGAAGCCGTATGCCATCTACTGGAACACTCGTTTTCTGTGTCTAGGCAACTCGCTATCCCCAAAATCAACCAGACTCTAAGCTACCTTCCCATGCTTAAATATTAACATGCTTACTGGCACTGGACTGAATCCATGGCTACAGCATAAATACTTCAGGGATAGCTTCAGGAACTTGCAGGCAAAAGCCAAAAGAGAACCATCATTGCTGTTGTTTGGTGCATTGAGAAGTGAATGAAATATTGAATATATGCCGCCCTTCTCCGGAGTCTCAGGGCGGCTTACAATGTGTTAAGCAATTTGTCACATGGACCAATGAACTTGTTCCAAATTGCTTTTTAAACATGTTCTTATTCCAAAGCATTGTGAGGGACCGAAGAGATCTATTTTGCCCTGATATAACTGAAACTTCTTAAGCATGGATATTTTGACAGAAGTTTAAAACGAATAAAACCAAATCAAACTCATCTCTTGTGACTTCATGGATATATCCATGTAGTTCTTGGCTGCTTGCCACAACTTTCAACAAAGTAAAAGGAGTAAGTATGTCAGGCCCTGGTTTACTCAAAATTCAGGCAAGCATCCTGTTACTTGTGATATAAGCAAAAGAAGATACATACACTCATTATTGTATATACAGAGATACAGTACACTCAAATAGGAAATGTTTAGTTATTTATTTACTTACTGACCAGATGAAAATAATGCAGCCAGTTCTGTTCCTTTCTTAATCTAAATCATTGATGAGCATCCAGCAGCCTCATGTGTGGTTGTGAGGTCCCTACAGAGTCCTTGTGGAACCTCACAAATCTCTCTTTGTTGCACTGGTGGATTTTTTTTTGTAATGAAAAGGAAAGCTCCATTTTATGGCTTACAGACTAGTGTTTTTTATTTACTCCTGGATTCCCACACTACACTAAACCGTAACTGTGTTGGTTCTTATTTCAGATTTAATAAAGTACGTGAATTCCATATCACTGAGTAAAACATGATAAAACAAACCACGGATTGGTGTGATGTATAAGCCCAAACACTGAATTCCCACTGAACCTTAAATGAAAATGAATTGGGGAAGTGACTAAAGAAGGAATGACTATTGGGAAGCACAAGAGTTTTTTACACAATAAAAAAGAAGTAAAAATAATTTATTTTTAATAAATAATGGAAAATAATTAATTAATTAATTAAATAAATAAATAGTTAAATAAATAGCAATGAAATAAAAAAAGAAAACTTGGAATAAACCTTGAGCTCCTTCCCTAGTTTTCTGGAAAGAAGAAACCACTGCACCATGTTCAAATGACATGGTAACATACTGTAGAAACAAAACCACAGAGAAACAATTTCCAGATGTGCTGCTCAAACAATGTGCTAGGGCAGTTTGGAGTTAAAACATAGTTGCGTTAAGTAATCTAAATGTCCACATATGAAAAATGTGCACAGCATGAACAACTTCTATAATTTATTTTCACATATTTAACAGAAAAGCTATTTGCTGTACTTGAAAGCCTCACTATAGACTGTAATTTTTCTAGAATAATAGACAAACCCTAATAAACAATAACATGGGAGCAATGCAAATTTAAATCTCATTGTACAGCATAAGCTTTGGGCCATTTAGATTGTCCAGCAGAACAATAGTATGGAAACTTTTTGTGAGCCATCCAATCCAGTTCCCTTACCCAGTGAAATTCCAGGAAATAAATTATATTCAGGCAATGTCCTTAATTTCCACAATTCCTAAAGAGTAAAGTATCATTATGTATAGAAATCCATTCAATTCTATACAAATTATAATTTGTAGTTATATTCCTATATTTGCTGCTCAATGAGTATTGCATATGGATTAGCAAAATGGATTAACATGGACCTTGCCAGATGCAGAACACAGGAATCAAGTTGACTATATTACTAACACAAGAAAGTGGAAGAACTCAGTTATAACAGCAAAGATGTTATAAGAGATTTTTGTAGAACAACTTTAAAATCTAAAGAAGAAGAAAGCCAGTTCCCACAGTTCCCATATGATCTTTAGCATCTTTAGCTTACCATTTTCAAGGAGAGCATTAGCTATCCCTTAAAGCCCCAAATCTCATTGGTATGAAACCAGAAAAACTTAAATGAAATCAAAGCTATTATTAAGGATGAATGTGAAAAGAGAGTGATAAAGATCAAGAAACAGAAGAAAGCAAATTAGATTTCAGAAGAGACGGAGAAAAAGAAAAAAGAAAAGCCAAAAGCAAGCAAACATCTCAGGAAAGAACTTCAGAGTGCTATTGGAATAGGCAAGAAACAATATTAGTAGCATTTGTAAATATACTGCAGATTGAAACAGACATAGAAAAACAAAGAATGTCTTCCAAAACATCTCCAAATTTAGAAGAATGAAATTGCTGGATCACCTACTGAAATATGGCAAGCAACAAAAAAAGAGTATATCATTCTAACCAAATTATGTCAGGAAATCTGGAGAACAACACAGTGGCTAACATATTAGAAGATGTTAGTCCACATACAAATACAAAGAAAGGGAATTTAAGAGTGTACAAACTATTGCATAATTCATATACAAGCAAAATACTCCTTGGGATTAAACAATATATATTTGAGTCCTGGATGGAAAAGGAGATGCCAGATGATCAAAGTGGCCTTAGAAAAAAAATATTGTTACTGATGCATTCAGCATAATTGCAAAAAGCTAGAAAGAACAATGATACTCTTGACCTTTGGTGTTGAAGAAGAATCCTTAGAATACCATAGATAGAAACGAAGAAATGGGTCATTCAACAAATCAACCTAGAATTGTCAGTCGAGGCACAAATGCTTAAATTATCAAATGTTAAACACGTTATGCGAAGGCTATCTATCTGCAATCTCTATAATGCTAGAAAAAATGGCAGGATAAAGAAGAGAGTGATCAGAAACAAAGTGGATGGACTCAGTAACGGCTTAAATTTGTTAATCAATTTATTAACAGAATACTGATTTATTCAATTCAGTCATACATCAAAACTCAGAAGAAAAAAATAGAAGAAAAAACATGTTTTCTTCTTGTTGCTTTTGTTGTTGTTTAAGAGCCAACTAAAAGGAAAGGAGTAGACAGAAAGAGGATTTTTTTAATTGAAGTGCAAAGTATTTCTCTTCTTGATCCTAAATAGAACCAAAGCAGAATTTGACAATTTCCAGTGATACTAGATTGTACTGATCAGTAGAAATAAAACAAGTCCATACGTCTTGGGAAGTCCACTAAGAGAAGTGCAGTGTCCAAATATCTTTGTAGAAGAGGCAGTATAATGAGATTTGAGGTAGGGATTCAATTGAGTCTGATGCACCAGGACAAAATTGGACATTATAAGGGAGTCTTCTGAATTTTATTTCCAAGACATCAGTAAATAGAGCAATCCAACAGGCCATGGTGAGGTATGCGGAACCTTTTATATTTATGTACAGTTGTATAGTTCAGATAGCTCACTGTTTACACAAAAGGCAGAACTGGGAATATGTTTCAGTAAGGAGATGGAGCTAATTTGCCACTCTATACCAAGGTATGTGAGTTATCATTTTGACTGCCTGATTATAGGTTAGCCTAAGGAGGACTTTCCAAAATAATCCCAATGAAAAGAGTTTGTTTTCCACCAATACTCTCTAAAGTATGATGGAGTTACCACCTAGTCAGTGGTGGGTTGCCCCCGGTTCGGACTGGTTTGCAAGAACTGGTAGTAAAATTGGCGGGAGGCCCCGTCCACCACCCCAGATGTCATCATCAGTGATCTGCGCATGCGCAGAAGCTTCTGTGCATGAGCAGAAGCAAGGCATCTGAGCGAGCGAAGCGCGCACACGCGATCCTGTTGTGAACCAGTGGTATAGATAAGTAGAACCCACCCCTGCACCTAGTTCATGTAGAATCAGGCCAGCTGAATAAAACATTTTTAGACAAAAAACCCCAGAAAAGCTTACTTTATAATTATATTTTTTTTGGCTTCCAAGACCTGGAATATTTTCTTTAGACTGAACAGTCTCTAAAGGGACATAGTTACAATATAGTTCTGCTTGGAAATTATACACTAACTGGAGTATTACTTTGGCAGAATATAGATTTGTGGCCCTGGGATGAAGAAAGTAAATTAGTTTGATTGAAAGTGTCTATGGCAGTGGCAGGTGCCATAATGTGTTTTGTACAATGAATTAGATTGAACCTTAACACAAGGGCTACATGGAAATAAGGATGTTAGAAGAATATATACATGTATACAATGTACTGTATGAATATATATGAATGAATAGAACAGTGTTTGTCAACCTTGGAAGCTTGAAGATGGGTGGACGTCAACTCCCAGAATCCCCCAGCCAGCGCTGCTGGTTGAGGGATTCTGGGAGTTGACGTCCATCCATCTTCAAGCTACCAAGGTTCAGAAACACTGGAATAGATGGATAGTTGGCTAGATAGATGTATAGTATATAGACAGATAGATGAGTGGTGGGTTGCTACTGGTTTGCCCCAGATCGGGCGAACTGGTAGTGGTGGTGGTGGGAGGCTCTGCCTACCTGCCTGGATGTCTCTGCACATGTGCAGAAGTGTCACGTGTGCACCCACGAGCAAACCGGTAGTAGCCGAAATTGAAACCCACTACTGAGATAGACACATACAGATACACATGTATATATAAATATCTGAATAACATGCAGCAAATATATGAAAACAGTAATTTACTGTGAAACTGCAGAAACAGATTTTCCTGTTGAAGCAGTGATTCCTAAAACATATATCCACAGTGGTCCTCATTTTCATAATTAACTGCTGGTACCTTTTTATTCACTGTTCATTTCCTTTACTTTCCTGCCTCGTCCACTTTTTTCAGTGTACATCATTAAAATGAAAATTTAGAGCTTATAAATTAATGACAATAATTCCAAGGTCTCTAATGATGCTCTTGATCACTAGGCCACCAAACCTTCCAGAGTACCAGAATTAAGGTGGATCAGTTCTAGGGAAGGCTTACATAAAATGCTAGTCCTCTGTTTAGTGTCACTTAAGCAAGAAGTTTAGATGACTTTCCATTTTCCTATTACACAATGCAGATTGTTTAGGATTAGTCACCTTATTTTGCCTTATGTTTAAATGGGGTAAACGGGTTGAGAACTGTTTTATCATTTCTCCTTTATATACCTGCATTTTCCGTTTTATTCATTTCTTTCATAAATGCCATTGTTTTCCTGGATAAAAAACTGCAATAAGGACCATGGATGAAGCCAAGCACATGTAAACTAGTCAAGCTGTAGAATGGAAGCAAAAGATGCTGTTTTCAAATGCACACGGCTACAAGAAAACATACATATTGCAATTCAAGCCAGTTACAGCAGCAAGGGAAAAATTGTAGCTTTTTATTTGAATTTCTGGATAACTTCTTATGTTTCTCCGGAGCGATTTGGTTCAAACTTTGGATAGATTTTGTTGCACATCAACCGTTATGTTTTTTCTTGGAAAGCAGCCTGAAATCCTTGCTTACTTGCAGTCTTTTTTTTTCAAAATTCGTAATCTGAATAGCCCAGCTTGAGTATACACTTACATTTAATATTCCATATGTTTTCCTCCTGTTCTCTTGGTACATTATCAAAATTCTCTCCTCTATTTCATCATAATTCAATTCTTATTCACCTCAGGGACAATTTTTCTTTTGTATCTGAGAATGTGCAATGCCTTCCTTTGAACATATACTTTCTAAAATATTACTTTTATAGATCAGAATATATTTGGATATTAATATGGTTTCTCAACAACACACAGGTTTCTAGGATATTGTGTTGCATTTAATACATATCTTCACTTATTTTTTTCCCAACCTACAATTTAATGACAGGATTATTTCATGACCAGTTGATTATTGGCTGTCCTAATTTAAACAAAGTAGAACATTGAAAATAATTGGTAGGTTTTATTTTGGGATCTGCTCCAGATCAAAAGAACCATCTCAATATTGGTCATTGCTTTTAAAAGGACAATTTTATTCAAACTACGGTATGCTCAGCATTAGAATCTAAATGTGTCAAATTTTGTACAATTACAACAACTACTTTCTTGAAATCAATTGCTAAGTAACAATTTCCTCATCCATCCAGCAATACTTAATTGTTCAGAATTTTGTAAAGAAAATAACCAGTCTGAAAATGTAGCTTAACTTTTAGCTGCTGAGTAAAATTGATTATTTTCATGGAAGTCAGAAATCTTTATTTCTAACAAGTTAGAAGATAATGATGGTCTTAAAATACTATGTGCATTATACTGCAACATAGCATGCTATTTACTATTTATTTTGGATAAGTAATTCTATCTAAATTAGAATTCTGATGGCTCTGGTGTACAACTGCATATCCATTATAATAAAAACTGCTAACTACTGCCTATGGCTACTGCTTGTGCCATCTGTCTCTCTTAATGAATAGAATGAGTTCATCCTAATGTCACATACCCTAATATTAATTGTGCAAGCATGTCAACAAAGATTATGAAGAAATCAGTTATCCTTTATATTATTTTAAGAAATGTTAATTATGTTTCTGAAGTTTAATAGATATTTCAAAAACAAATCATTATTTTCTTTTGCTTAATAATTATCTACTATTGATTATGTGCCATCAAGTCAATGTTGACTCCTAGCGACTACATAGATTTTTTTCTAGGATGAATAGTCCCTTACAATCTTTGAACTTTTTAACAGTACACCCATCACCATTGTAAACTACTGATCATCTTCTTCTCTTGCCCTCCACCTTTCCCAACATTAGAACCTTCTTTACAAGAACTGGGTCTTCACACAACGTATCCAAAGTAAAATAATTTAAGCCTGGTCATCTATGATTTGAGAGACAACCTTGGATTGATGATCCATTTTTTTCTTGATTATCCATGGTATTCCAGGGTGTTCACATTTCTACTGTACACTATTTCAGTATACTCCTTCCTTCTTCATTTGATCTAATTTAAATCAATTGTAACACATTGGCATCCCTTAACATATCACAACTAGCCTCATAGTGCGACCAGAACAATCTGGAACTGAACACACTCAAAACCATAGAAATGGTGGTGGACTTTAGGAGAAACCCTCCCATCCTACCACTTCTTATAATACTAGACAACACAGTATCAACAGTACAGACCTTCAAATTTCTAGGTTCTACCATATCTCACGACCTAAAATGGACACCTAACATCAAAAACGTCATCAAAAAAGCACAACAAAGAATTTTCTTTCTGTGCCAACTCAGAAAGCTCAAACTTCCCAAGGAGCTGCTGATACAGTTCTACAAAGGAATTATTGAGTCTGTCATCTGCACCTCTATAACTGTCTGGTTTGGTTCTGCAACCCAACAAGACAGACACAGACTTCAGAGGATAATTAGAACTGCAGAAAAAAACTATTACTACCAACCTGCCTTCCATTGAAGACCTATATACTACACAAGTCAAAAAGAGGGTTATGAAAATATTTACAGACCCCTTGCATCCTGGACATAAACTGTTTCAACTCCTACCCTCAAAACGATGCTATAGAGCAGTGATGGCTAACCTTTTTGCCATCGCGTGCCAGGAGAGGGGGGGCGGGGGAGGGTCGTGCGCGCACGTGCCCACACGCATGTGCACGCAACCCCCCTCCCCCCCTCCTGGCACATGATGGCCTGGTAGGCCTGTTTTTCTTTCTTACCTGGCTCCAGATCCTGTCTATTTATCTGGGAAGGGCGAAAACAGCCTTTCCCACTCCCTTGGAGGCCCTACGGAGGCTGAAAGTGGGACAGGAAGTGACATTTTTTGCTGTCCTCAGCCACCAGAACCTCTCTAGGAATCTCTAGGAGCCCCTCTAGGAGTCTTTGGAGGCTGGGGACAGCAAAAAACATCACTTCCTGTCCCACCAGAAGTCAGGAAATGGGCCCTTTCAGCCTCCGTAGGGCCTCCAAGGGAGTGTGAAAGGCTGTTTTTGCTTTTCCCAGATAAATAGACAGGATCTGGAGCCAGATATGAAAGAAAAACGGGCCTTCCCCACCCACCCCAGTCCCTCCAGAGGCAGGAAACAGCCTGTTTCCCTACTTCTGGTGGGCCCAGAAGGCCCAAAAATCAGCTGGCCGGCGGGCGCATGCGCCCCAGAGCTGAGCTGGCATGCCCACTAATAGGGCTCCGCGTGCCACCTGTGGCACGCGTGCCATAGGTTTGCCATCACGGCTATAGAGCACTGCACACCAGAACAACTAGATAGAAGAACAGTTTTTTCCCGAACGCCATCACTCTGCTAAACGACTAATTTCCTCAACACTGTCAAACTAGTTACTAAGTCTGCATTATTACTAATCTTCTCATTGTTCCTATCACCCATCTCCTCCCACTTATGACTGTATGACCGTAACCTTGTTGCTGGTATCGTTAAGATTTATATTGACTGTTTCCTGATATGATTTGATTGCTTATTTGTTCCCTATGACTATCATTAAGTGTTGTACCTTATGATTCTTGACCTTATGATTCTTGACGAATGTATCTTTTCTTTTATGTACACTGAGAGCTTATGAACCAAGACAAATTCCTTGTGTGTCCAATCACACTTGGCCAATAAAGAATTCTCTTCTCTTCTCTTCTCTTCTCTTCTCTTCTCTTCTCTTCTCTT
>WNWU01000007.1:10396123-10412220 GCA_012654045.1 Ptyas mucosa | reverse complement strand
TTCTCTTCTCTTCTCTTCTCTTCTCTTCTCTTCTCTTCTCTTCTCTTCTCTTCTCTTCTCTTCTCTTCTCTTCTCTTTGTTTGAAGTTGGAATCTCTTTCTGCGGCTTTGAGTTTACAGATCTTTTGAAACACTTTTGTTTTTCCATGTTGGTTTCCACCTTTAATATCTTTACAATTTTACAGTCCATTTCAATTTGGTGATGCCTAAGATGCCAAAAGGTAGCTGTTTCATTTCATCTTTTGCTATTTTGAGTATTCTATTGTTCATACTTCTTACTTTCATGTTTTCACTGTAATCCTCTCTTTTCTGAATTGGATTTTTTTTGGCAAGCAACATCAGTAATTAGATATTCCAAAGGCTTTAACCTAGACATGTAAACACCATTAGTACTCCAAAAGTTCAATAGCTCTTCCTAAGTAGCATGTTGAGTGCCATCTGACCTGAGGGTCCCATTTTCTGCCACTACATCATCAGTCATTTTATGTTTTCTATCCTCATGTTTTTTTTTAATGAAAATACATAAGCAGTTTACTATTGCCTGTTCCTTTCCCTCTCTTCAGGTTTAATTCACAGTTTTATCAATTTGTTAGAGAAAGAGTTTAAAATTGCCTATGTGTGAGTGAGAACATTGCCTATGGAAAAGTAATCAGGGTACCGATTACAGGTTTCCTTATAGAGAAGGGGTGTCAAACTCACGTTGTCATGGAGGTGTCATGTGATATATAGGGACTTCCCCCCCCTTCCCTAAACTGGGTGTGGGTGTGGCTAATGCGTGATGCAGGTTGGGAGTTTGACAGCCCTGTTATAATCACATGTAATGCACATATCCCTTGACTGCTATTTTAGAGCATAAATATTTGACTTCTAGGATCACCTGATCTCCACAATCAGAACCTCAACTGCAGCACAGTTGGGCTGAGCTTGAAGTGCTGTCAACTTTTTCATCAAAGTTGTCTTGAGAATGTACAGGAAGCTATGAATAAGCCCCATAGAATCTATAAGCTAACCTGAATGCTTGTCTCCTAATATTCTCCATTTGATTTGGTTGCAGTAAAATTAGTGAAATTGTGGTTCTTTCTGAATTTCCAGTAATTGAGAGAAAGAAAAAAAGCCTAATATGTCAGAAAACATGCTACAATATTAGTACTGAGGTTTAGAAAGCAGTTATTAGTGAAGAGGACAGGAAGGTGCAACAGCCAAATCCATTACTTCCTTATAAATAAATAAATAAATAAATAAATAAATAAATAAATAAATAAACAAACAAACAAACTTTATTGTCATTGTATGTGTATACACAGTATACACATACAACAAAATTCACTTAACACCCAAAGACCAGGTCCAACACACATAACAATCCCCATACACACTCCCACCCATCACAATTCTCCACCCCTAAACCACCCAAACATCCACACAACAGACCAAGTAATACTGTCCAACAGCTCACTGATGCCCTTTAGTTCATTGTTGAGTGCAATTATAGCTCTGGGATAAAAACTATTCAAAAAAACATGTGGTCCGAGTTTTAATTGTTCTGTATCTTCTGCCAGAAGGCAACAGTCCAAAAAGATTGTAAGCAGGATGGGAAGAGTCTCTGAGAATGTTATGCAACTTTCTCAAACAGTGAGATTCGAAGATGTCATCCAGGACTGGTAGCTGGAGTCTGATGATATTCTGGGCAGTTTTAATGATTCTCTGTAAAGCTTTTTTGTCTGCTACTGAGCTGCTCCCATACCATGCAAGAATGCCGTATGTCAGGACACTCTCAATGGTGCTGTGATAGTAGGACAGAAGTAGATGCTGAGATAGATTTATCTTCCTGAGCATTCTCAGGAAGTACAGCCTCTTCTGTGCCTTCTTCACAAGCATGTTAGCATTCATTGTCCATGAGAGGTCTTCTGAGATATAAATGCCCAGAAATTTAAAACTACCCACCCTCTCCACCTCCTCACCATTTATGTACAATGGTAGATGTACATCTCTCTTCCTCCTGAAGTCAATTATAAATTCTTTAGTTTTTGTGGTGTTAAGTGTGAGATTATTTTCATTACACCAGAATGTCAGCCCTTGTAGTTCCTTCCTGTAAGCAGACTCATTGTTCTTATTAATGAGCCCCACCACTGTTGTGTCATCCATAAATTTAATAATTGCGTTGGTGTTATACAATGGGGTGCATTCATGTGTGTACAAGAAATAAAGGAAAGGGATTAGCACACAACCCTGGGGGGGGCTCCTGTGCTTAGTATCAGAGTAGAGGAATGGTGAGATCCCATCCTTACTGATTGTGGCCTACCTGTCAGAAAATCCCTTATCCACAAACAAATCCTCTGATTTATACCCAAATTGGACATTTAAAAAAACAACCTGTTGGGTAAAATGGTGTTAAAGGCAGAGCTATAAACTACAAATAACAGCCTCGCATGCCCCCTGTTGTTCCAAGTGATACAGTATGGACAAGAGACATAGCATCGTCAGTTGATCTCTTACCCCTATATGCAAATTGGTATGAGTCCAAAGTAGATGGAACACTAGCCTTAATATAGTTCAACACCAGTCTACTATGTTGGAATACTGTACTCTGTATTTTTCAACTTCTTCCTGTGTCAAAAAATTGGAAAGTTCATTGAGTCCAATCCTTTCTAAAATTCTCCCAAAAAAAAAAACCCCCAAAAAACAAAAACAAAAACCTAACAACAACCCAAAAGACAAAGAAGACAGAAATACGTCCATGTTCCAGAAATCTAGCAAAAGAGTTGTGGACTTTTTTTTAAAGTCTCATCTCTACAAGCAATGAAGTTTATTACTCTATACCATAGGAAAATGGCATGCAATGCCAGCCTATAAAAGATTTATTTTCAAAACAAATCAAACTAAAATAATCACTGCTTGTTCCATCCTATTTTTTGTGCTTAGTATTTCAAATCATCCAACTAAGGAGTGAATTCCAAGTCTTCAAAGCCTTATGTTTTATTGAATAAATATACTATTACTCAGTGGTCGGATTCAAATAATTTAACATCCGGTTCTCTGCCCTAATGATTTCTTCCAACAACCAGTTCACCAAACTGCTCAGAAGTGATGCGAACTGGCTGAATCCCACCACTGCTATTACTGTTATCTCCAGATATAAATCCATCACAGCAAAATCTTCTCTTCTCAATGTACCAAAAGAGGAAAAGAAGTTTGGAAGATCTGTCAATATCACTTTGAGACCCAAAACATACTTGATACATCCTACAGCACGTATGTTTCAATTAAACTTTTCTAATCAGTCTAATAAACTCAACTAAGCATATTGAGCATAATTCACAACATCTTTCCTTTTGCAATCTAACCAATGCTGCAAGAAACACCTGTCAAACTTGACGGAAGTCTTTCAAAGCAATTAGAGGCAGATTCACCTGTTCGTTAGTCTATCTACTAAATCCTGCAGTTGATTTTTCTCTGTGAAACAAATGAATCTTACCATGCCTTGCCCCACTCCCACATTCCACAGAATAAGATGACTCCTGTGTTGTTAGGAGGACTTGCCAAGGCAATCAAGAAAATTTCAAAGAGCACTCACTTGAATCACAGTCCAGTTGTTTGCTACAGAATGGATCCAATGCACACCAAACACAATGCATTTGGTATTTAGCCCAGTGCTGCTTTAAAGAAATAGGCTTTTGGTATGCCAGCTTGCAATGCTTGTAATGATTATTTACTGCAGCTGTTGCTGAAGGATAACAAAAGTGTTGTGTGAGCTAGAAAGGGCAGTCAATGCCATTCCTAGCCTGAGTATTGAAATAAATAATCAGACCAGCACCAACATCCTCCCATATACAACAAGGGCTACTGAGTGTAGCTGCAAGAGCAATAACTTTTCTCCCTTGGCAACAGATGGCATACTTGGCTTTGATCCTTCTTGCAAGTGTAAAATAAATCAGAATCTTGTTACAGTAAGAATGTGTTCTATCCCTCACAGCTTTCATGTATTCTCTTTATTAATTTTAATGCAATCATGATTAGATAAGGACATATGCTACCTTTCTAATGCTAAAAGGCACAATTCTGGCATAGAAAAAAACCTTGATTCTGGATATATATATCTTGTAAATACTACCATTATTCAAGGCTTTTAATAGTAGTTAACAAGTCAGGTGAAAGCAGCAAAAGCATAGAAAGAAACTAGCGTTTTCCATCAAGGTGGCAGTGTTTAGAGATGAAAATGGCATCTAAGCTTTTTTCAACAAATCAGCACTCTTTCATTGTAAAGTTTACACCTGAATTCCTGGAAAACCAGCAATGCCAAAACTCTGTAAAATCAATGAACTTAAGTGCGCTTAATCATTCACCGGATCAGAGATTAGCAAAAGCAATAGGAGGTAGATGTAGGGTTCTTCATCACAGCAATCTCTATCCTGCCAAATCAAGTGCTATCGTTATTTATAGCATACAGGAGACATTAAGCAAAGAGATTAGTGGATTCTCCTGGCTTTGTTTCCCTCCTGCCCATTGAACTTTCTCAGCTGGAAGGAAAGCATTCATCAGTCACACCCTTTAATGTGGGCTGGATCTGAGGAAAATTTTTTTTATAGATGGCTAGAATAACAAGTCTAGTCATTTATATCTACTTTCGCCCAGATGCATACAAAATCATCTGACTATCCACTGACATTCCTTTGGACATGGGATTAGCCCTAGTATAGGGCTGTCAAACTCGTGGCCCATGGGCCAAATGCATCATGTGCTGGCCATGTCCACATGCAGTTTAGCAAAGGGGGAAAAAGTCATGATATGTCATGTGATGCCACTGTGATGACACAAGTTTGACACCTAGTATCAAATCAGAGGCAGTGGAAGTGAGCTGGAGCCCTAGGCACACTAAGACACCGCCGGCAGCTGAGGGGAGCATTCCAATCCCCAATACACACACGTTGCGCAGCTCTACCAGCACACAGTACACCGAGTTCCAACCAGAAATTCAAGAAAAAATAATCCAAAATAAAATAATTTTCAGACCAACAGAAATATTTTCAACTTTTATCTCTGAATACCTCAGAGAAATCCAACACCAGTCTCCTCAGTAAGACTGAGTGAAAAAGTCTGAAGAGGGCGTGGCCAGACCAATGGAAAAAAACTTCAAACACTCAGTCTCAAGATAAGCAGGAAGTGATTACCCATGTGGATTGTCGGAGCAGCGAAGCTGGAAAAGAGTGATTGTGGAGCATGCTCATGCTGTGAGCACAAGATAAAAATAGAAGATAGAAGAAACTTTTGGAAGAAGAAGAAGAAAAAGAACTGAGGAAGATAACATCGAGATGTCACAGGGAAGAGATGACTGATGTATTAAATATTTGTTTATCTTTAAAAATGAAAAAAAATTCTAAAAAAAAGAAAAGAAAAGATAAAAAGGAAGCACGCTTTAGTGGTCAAGGAAGGAAGGAAGGAAGGAAGGAAGGAAGGAAGGAAGGAAGGAAGGAAGGAGGCAGGCAGGCAAGCAAGCAAGCAATGCTGCTAAAATTTGTGGCCTGACAAAGAGGACATTAGGAGACATGGGTGCTCAACTGTCGGATATAGATTGTTTTGTAAAATAAGAGCTCTGCATCTGATTAAGTGAGCTGCAGCTCATGAAAGGTTGTGTCTCTTAATAAAATTAGTTAGAAGGCGGCCAGCAGGCTTTTTCTGTGATCTATAGAGTATCCAGTGTGAATGGTATCCAATTCTATGTTCTGTCTGGTTTGGATAAATAAATGTTAAATGTTTCTTTTTTAAAGGGAAAAGAAAAGAAAGGAAAGGAATAATGAAAATAGGTCTAGATTCTTGTTAAGTAAAATTAATGCCCCCTGGTTATATATTTTGTACATAACTCTTAGGAGATTGGGTAGTATTTCATTTAAAAAAGCCTACATACTTTAAAGGATGCAATTACATTCCTTTCCATAAACCTCTACAGAGGACACACACACATGCAGGATGTCCTTGGTTATGGTTATGTCCATAAGTTTGAAAGTAACTCAGATGTTGGCGAAGATGGTAGAACTTGGCAATGGTTGATCTGGTTATTTAGAGAAAATACCTATGTTCATTACTGACTAGAAACCCTTTATAGATTTTCTGTATAAAACAGAAAAAATGAAGTTATGATTTATGGTTTGAATTATTTTTTTAAAAAAACCTGGATAATAAGAATAAGCTTTCTTTTGTAATCATAGAGTAGGTGATAGTTTTGTAACTATACTTAGATTTGCTGCAAAGGAAATCAAAAGCTTTTTATTTTTTCTTCACTTCTTTCCTTTTCTTCTTGCTTTCTTTACTATTTTTATTCTTTATTACTTTGTTAGTTTTTTTTGCTCTTTGTAAAATTTTCACTACAAAAGTTAACTTTTAAAAAGAAGTAACTCAAATTACTAATATCTAGCTAACCTTAACTGATCTTGATCAGCTACTCAAGGATTTTGACTGTATTCATATACAATTAGGGTATGGGGGGGAGCCCTCATAAGGGTTCTGTAATGGAATAAAACACTGGGTTCAGAAATGCAGAATCAAAATAGATGATATGTAAAATTCATGTTATGGTGTCTCAAAATTTATGACTTAAATAGAAAAAAAAATTCTTTACAGTCAGGCCAGTATGTTAGCTGTTGCATCATTAAGTGTTATAGTCTTTTTCTTGACCTTTTTGTAGTCTACCTTCTTGACCTTATAAATGTATTTAACTCCCTTTGTATCAATGGAATATTAAGAAAGAAATCTGTACAGATATGTGAGAAAGACTGATCTTTTTTTAAAAAAAAATAACAACAACATGGGAACTTTAGAAAATAATTAGGTTTTTTTTTGAACTGAAAGAAGATTTGGAATTGAAAGATATTTGGAGAGTTCGAAACCCAAATGAATTGGATTTTACTTTTTACTCGGACAGGCATAAATCCTTTTCCAGGATAGACTTTTTTCTGTTAACCACTAACTTACTTTCTAAAGTAAAGAAAATAAAGATATTTCCTAGGACTTTGACTGACCATAGTCCGGTCTGGATGGAAATTGAGATGGGTAAAAGAGAAAGGAGATCCTGGAGATTAAATGAGAATTTATTTAGATATGAAAAAAATATAATTGAACTTAAAAAGCATTTAAAGGAGTTTTTTAAACTGAATCTGAATAAAGGTACCCCTATTGAAATAGTCTGGGATGCAGGCAAAGCATATATGCGGGGCGTACTAATTCAAATGAATTCTAAACATAGACAGAACCAGCAGAAGAAGAGACTACAATTGGAAAGTGAGATAAAAAAGAAAGAACAACAATTGATACAAAAACCAACAGATGGAAAATTGCAAATGGCTATAAAACTTTTGAAGGATCAATTTCAAATGCTTATAGCAGACCAAACGGCAACTAATTTACAATTTGCAAAGCACAATACTTTTACTAATGCTAACAAACCAGGCAGGTGGTTGGCGTACACTTTGAGGAAACAAGCATCTACACGAACTATTGATAGTACTGAATATGCTGGCAAAGAAGTTTATCAACAAGAATTAATTAAAAAGGCCTTTTTGGAATATTATACCAAGTTATATGCTAAAGACAATATACAGAACATTTCTATAGACAAATATCTAGAAAAAAAGAGAGTTTCAAAAATTTCAACAACTCAAAAGAAAAGTTTGGAACAATTGATAACAGTTGAGGAGATCAGTTTTGCTATAAAACAACTAAAAACAGCTAAAGCTCCAGGGACGGATGGCCTAACCGCAGTTTACTATAAAACTTTACAAGAGGAAATGATTGAGCATCTTAAAGATTTATTTTCTAATATACAATTAGGAGGTAAGATACCTTCTTCATGGAAAACAGCCTTTGTCTCATTGATACCGAAAGAAGAATCAGGTCTTAAGAAACCAGAAAATTATAGACCAATATCTCTATTAAACACATTATAAAATCTTCGCAAAAGTATTGGCCAACAGATTGATGCCAGTTATCCAAAAGGTAATTCATCATGATCAAGCAGGATTTATTGAAGGCAGATATATGAAGGAGAATGTCAGGCAAGTTATAGATTTACTGGACTATCTAGATAAGAATAAACAGATCTCTGCAGTGCTGGTTTTTTTGGATGCGGAAAAAGTCTTTGATCGAGTGAATTGGAACTTTATAATTAAGACTTTGGAAAAAATGGATTTGGGGGAGCGGTTTATACAAGCGATTGGTGCAATTTATCAAGAGCAATATGCACAACTTATTATTAATGGATGTTTAACATCGAATTTCAACATACAAAAAGGCACCAGACAAGGTTGTCCATTATCCCCACTATTATTTATTCTAACTTTAGAAGTCTTACTTAATGCAATACAGGACTCGAACTCTTTGAATGGAATAGCCATAAGGCAAGAGGACTATAGAACTAAGGCATTTGCAGATGATCTGGTTGTTACCCTATCACAACCTATGAAATCAATAATCCAGATGAAAGATATTATAGAAGATTATGGCATGGTATCTGGTTTTAGGCTGAACCAGAAAAAAACTAAAATGATTGTTAAAAATTTGACAGAGAGTAAAAAAAAGGAACTGGAAAGAATGGCAGGTTTCGAAATTGTTTCAAAGGTCAAATATTTAGGAGTACAAATCGCAGATCCAAATGTAAAACTGTTTCAAAATAATTATGAGGTTCTGTGGCAAAAGATACAAAAAGATATGCAAAATTGGAAGAAACTGCAGTTATCACAGCTTGGAAGAATATCAGCAGTAAAGATGAATGTTTTACCTAGATTTATTTTTTTATTTCAAATGATACCGGTGCTCAAATCAGATAAACCACTGCTAGAATGGCAAAAAGGAGTGAATAAATTTATTTGGAATGAAAAAAAACCGAGAGTCAAACTGAAAATAATGCAAGATACTCGTGAGAGAGGTGGTCTTAAACTTCCAAACCTTCGATTATATTATGAAGCAGCTGCATTGACACAAATAAGTGATTGGTTTGGGAAAACTAAGACTGAATTGTTGAATATAGAAAGTCATGACCTTGTTTGGGGATGGCATGCATACTTATTTTATGACAATAAAGTGGATAAAGTGTTCAATAGTCATCTACTTAGAAATGCCTTGATGAGAATTTGGAGGAAGCACCGAACTAATTGGGATTATAAAATTCCGTTTTGGCTGGATCTTGCTGATACCATGTGGAATACAAATATTAAGTCACTCAGGGGCTTTTTATATAAAGAGTTACTTTGTTTTGAAGAGGGCAGATGGTGATTGAAGACTTTGGATATGCTGTTGGAAGAAGGGAAATCTTTGACCTGGTTGCAGTATGATCAATTACAGATGAGATGGAAAGAAGACCAACAAACTGGTTTAATGGAATATGAAGTAGAATTGGTTAGACAGATAAAGGAGACAGGTCCAATGCATATTAAGAGAGTTTATAGTGTCTTGTTAGAAAGGGATTCAGAAAATGAGTTAGTTAAAGATTGTATGATTAAATGGGCACAGAATTTCTCTCAACCAGTTATGATGGAAACATGGGAAAAAATATGGGTTCAGAATGTTAAGTTTACACAGTCACAAAATTTACGAGAAAATTTTTATAAAATGTTTTATAGATGGCATTTAGACCCCAAGAAATTGTCCTGTATGTATCCTAACGTGCAGCCAAAATGTTGGAGATGTGAGTGTTTAGATGCTACATATTATCACATATGGTGGACTTGCAAAAAAGTGAGGGCTTTTTGGATAAAAATATGGTGGGTTATGCAAAATGTTTTAAGGAAAAAAATACAATTTTCTCCGCAATTTTTTTTATTGGGTATAGTTAAAGATTTTACATTGGGTGAAACAAAACTGATTTTGTATATGGTGACAGCAGCTAGGTTGTTGATTGCCCAATACTGGAAGAGTGATACCTTACCGACTGTGGACCAATGGATTCAGAAGATGGCTGGATTTGCAGAAATGGCGAAGATCTCAGCCTTTTTAAAAGACCAGATGCATGAGAAGTATATATAAGTATAAGGAATGGAATAAATGGATTGAGTATATACAGAATAAGTATCAGACTAGAAAATATTATGTAGCTTTCAGCTGAGAGGGATTGATGATTTTGCTAGTAAATATAGAAAAAAGATATGGAAGGATGAATAACATATATATTGTTTGGGAATATTAGTATTGCATATAATGGAAGTCAAGGGGGGTGGGAGGGAAAGGGGTGGAGGGGGAGGGTTAGGGTGGGATTGGGAGGGAATTATATATTTTTTCTATATGTATTTTATAATGTTGGGTAAGGGTGGGGGGGAAAAAGGGGGAAAATTTGTATTTGTAAAACTTTTTCAATAAAAAAAAAAAAGAAAATAATTAGGTTTCCCCAAACAATGCATAGCAATTCTGTTCTTGGAAACCAGAGAGTGCTTTTAATTAATTTTTGACGTTACTAATATGAAACATAATTACAATTTAGTGACACCTTTAGAAAGCCATTGACAAATTCTCCATGGCGCTGGTCTTCAAATTGTTGTTTTAAGACTGTTTGAAAGGCAAGAAAATAAATAATGAATAAATGCTTAAGGAATCAGTAACATGAAGCAAAATATGAAAGGTAAAAGAAGATGATTGTCAACTACTTTTTTGCCAACTTTATTTCAAAACTATGTAAAGGAAAATATCAACTTGATGCAGGATTGTGCAGAGTTTCAGTTCAGTCTCTAAAAACTGTTTTGGAGAATACAGGGGTGAAAAATTAAGACTTGAATGCTTTAAAGTAACTATCTTTATCCAGAATGATGTGGTTGCCCTTTGCTGATGCCATACAAACCCAGAAAAACATCAAAGTATTGCAGATGGATGCTGTATCTGTGGCTGAAAGTACTGCAGACTAATGCTGTGAAACAGTTTGGAAAAGGAAACTGTGTTGGCTTTTAATGTTTCTCTGCTTCAATTTCAGCAATAGCTAGATGTCAAATCCATAAAAAGGGGTAAGAGGAGGAAAAAAAAACCTATCTAGAAATAAGGAATTAAATTATATGAGAAATCCTGATGATTTTTAGAGGCCAATACATTATATTGCATTAAGAAATTTTAGGTAAGATGAAGAAATCATTGCAAGATCTATACAAGGATCAGTGGACCAAATAATCAACAAATACACTGCCGACCTGCACTTGATGGAACAGCCCTGAAGGCCTTGGAAAAGATATTCAAATTCCATGATGTGTCTATATGTACAAAGATCAGAATCATGTTGAAGAAGACTCCTGAGAATACTGTGGGTAGACAAGAAATCAAACAGATGGATCACTCAACAAATCAACCTAGAGTTCTCTTTCAGGACACAAATGACCAGGTCAACTTCAAACATATTTCTAAAACTCAGTCCTCTGGAAAAGGCTGTAATGCTAGGAAAGGTAGAAAGAAAGAGATGAAGAAGATGATCAGCAGAAGGTGAAAAAACCCAGTTACAGGGATAATGTGTACACCATTGGGAGACTTAAAATAATAGGTTAGAGATGGGTTGTTATGGAGCAAATTGTGGCCCCAAAGAGTTGAAAATGACTTGATGGCACTCAATCATCAAACAACTCATCTTTGGAAACTAATTTTTTTCTTGATGTATGGTCAGATTTCTATAGGAATCCACATTGTAGGCTAACAATAGCAAGTGTTTTCTTTTATTAGAAAATTATTTTTCTTACTATGTATACAACTATGCAGGGCAGAGGTAAATTAGTGAGTGGATGGGAGTGTGCTACAGTGAGTGGATTGGAGTGTGCTACAGCATGTTTCTATGTAAAATGGTGAATTATGGTAAATGGTGGTTCTAGACATATCTATTTCAGTATACAGTGGCACTGAAAACATAATTACACACAAGATTTAATAGCCGTACCAGATGTAATTGGTGTATTGACATGTGAAATTAATCAAGATTTACATTTGTTTAAAGCAGCTTCAAAGCTTCAAGCTTTCTCTTTTTAAACAATTAAACTTACCGAGAGAGATTGTTTAATAGTCCTTTGCTGAATTATTTGATTATGCTAAAAATAATGGCAATGATGCTCTCCTATACTATTAATGAAGATTTCTATCTCTCTACACTGCAGTTTTTCTAAGAAAAAAAACACATTCATCACAAAATACATACACATGTTAAAAAGAAAAGTACTATCAGAACTGAGGGTCATTTAATCATCACTTTTAACCAGTTTCAAGTAAAATGTGACTTTCACCTATTGCTAATTTTATTTTCGCTCATGGCATCAAGGCTTCAGTGATTTATAGGAGGCTACTCTAGAAGTTACTAAATCAGTATTAATGAGGAGAATAAGAAAGGGCAATTAGTTTAATTAAAACCAGGACATGAAACAGGTTTTTTTTTTGAAAATCGGATATTTTTCCAATGTGCTTGATCTATTTATAAATGGTACAGTCTGTCTTACTATGATTACATTACCATTTATGTTCCTAATGAAAACATATTTGGCTCAAATCCACCAGAGGTTCTATCTATATGAACTTCATTGGCATCAGTAAAGAACTTGTTCCAATTATCTTTTCTTCTTTTAAATTTGTAAAAATATGGAGTTATTTTGTAAAACTGTATGCCATAAACTGTCATCTGAAAAGGAGAAAAAAATTGTCCTTCTGATCTTGAACAACTGAGATGTTGAGGATAATCTGTTCATTACAGAAAACTTATTTATTTTTCACAAAGGATGAAATGTTTTTTCAAGAGTAAGAATTACAGGTGGTGTATTTAATGTAAGAAAAATGAGACAGCGGATAAGGGGTAATTTTGTAACTACTGTTTACTCTATCAGTAAACATTTACAATATTTAGTCTGGAATAATTATATAATAAATAGTTAATACCCCTTGTATGTCACAAAAGCAAAATAATGATAAAATCTTTTTAGATGAAACAATTGTATATGGATAAATCTGTATCTATTTAGAGAATTGCAGTAAATCCCTATCAAGAAGCAACCTATCTATAGATAGTCCTCAAATTATACCTGTTCACTTAATGACTGAATTTACAATGGACCTCTCCAAAGCTACTTAGAATCATGGTCACATGACTGCATTTTGGATGCCTGGCAACCAGCTCACTTTTATTTCATAACTTTGGTTATTAGTCAAGGACTACCTGTAACTGTTTTCACAGGAAACAGATCAGTATGTATGGAGGTCTCCACTGTCTTCATTATAGAGGACGCAGCTGATATGAATCGTAAGATCTTTGATAAACTAGATTCAGTCAGTCCTCAAGACCAATTGCCAAGGCTCACGGGACAGATAAAATGCCAGAAGATGCCAATTTTCTGTGGGAAAAATTTTAATAACAGCGAAAAGAATTTAAATTCAAATTTAGATTTATTCTTAGACTATCTTTGACCTTCTTTTTAATCATTAACACAACCCACAACTAACTGAAAATAGAAAACAGTGTTGCAAAAATCACTAATGCATGTCTTCCTCTAGTAATTAATGACCAGGTTATTTTAATTAACCTGCACGAATAATAGACAGCGAAAATCCTTTCATAATACAAAGTTTCCCTGAGTACACAGAAGTGGTGTCAAAGCCCCCCACATAGAAACACATCAAAGGGAAAAGATCTACACACTCAGCAAAGTAAGATAAGAATATTTCCACTAGAGTTGCACATCTATCAAGTTAAATATTACAGAGAAGACATTCATACATGCATCCATACTCCATAAAAGAACTACTGCTCCTATATATAATTTCAGTCTCTGAATCACCACCTGTAACTACCTTCAATTCTGTTTCTAAGTTCTTGAATAAACATGCTTGACTCCTCTTCAAAAAGCATACCCAGTATCATTCTTACACAACCTGGCTTGAAACCAGATCATAAGATTCTTCTGACATCTCTCCTGACAATCCCTTCTAAATTCAAACCAATGACCTAGTATTCACCATAGTTGTTGTAATCTTGGAGATGCTTAGTTACATGATCAAGAAGAACAGCAGTATGTACCACTCCCCCTTCAGAAAATGAGGTTAAAGGCTAATATCAAGGCAACTTGGAGAGAGATTAATCACTGATGGAATTTCAGAAAGGTGTAAAGATTATGGATAAGCCTTGGCTACTGAAGAAATACAAAGGTCTGACTCCATCTGAAGCTCTAAAGACTGCTTAAGAAAGGATCACAGCACTCACTACAGGTTAAAGAGATACACTAGAGAAACAGAGGCCAAGAAAATAAACATCCTATTCTCCTAAGGACCATACTCCCAACTGCAGTGCAACAACACAGTAACAGCAAAGACACCAACAGTAAAAACTAGTAGAACATGTGGAAGAAAGAGAAGACACATAACACTAGTGCAAAGTGGCTAAAGACTTGAGAGCAGATAACAATAATGTCCCAGAATAAGAACCAGTCATCATCACAGTAGAAGACAATATAAAACAAGAATTAAAGTAACTACGTGACATTAAAACCAAAAATAACAGTAACAATTTCAATCACATCAGCCCCCCCACATAGAAACGTAAAAACACAAACATGACAAAAAGCAAAGACTAAACTAAGAAACAATAAAAATGAGGTTCATATATAATAACTTATATCAAAATAATTCCTATTTATTTTCTAAATGATTGCTACTATAGCAGAAATGGTAAGGCTTCTATTCAGATCTTTATATGTTAGGGAGATATCTTCCGTGCATTTTGTTTTTGCCAAGGTAACTAATAAAGCAAGGGAAGGTGATAAAAAATCAATCTGATTTCAGTTAAAATTTCACATTTCTAGCAGATAATCCATTAACTATGGGGTGAAATATCCTCCAAATTCTTCACTGAATTCAGCTCAAGATTTTAATGGCAAAGGCACCTCTCTGTTCAGTCTATCATTTGGACTAACTACAAGGCAATGGACACCATACTGCAAAATCACCAATATTTACAGTGTAAAAGCCAGAATATCCTTGCCAGATTATCTCATTGTTCTGCTGATGATTTCATTTATCTCTATTGGTCCTGGCTATGAAATTTGGATTTGGCATTGTTTAAATCAGCAGATATAATGGCCGGAAATATATAGTGCTATTTTCATTCAAAGTAACATTATTCAATGTTTTACAATGCCTTATTCACTGTAGCTCAACTCCATAGGAAATAGAGAAGCTATGGACATTACTGGATTTTGAGGAAAGAGGAGCACATTGGAACTGTGCATTCTACTTCCTCTACTGCTGTTCAAATAGAACTTTTAATTACTATGATTGGACCTATAATGCTCACCATGAGTACTCTGGATATTTCCAAAAACAAAGAACAAAAAGTCTGGGCTACTTGTTTTCCTATCTGTTTCCTATCTGTTAACTCATAAAATTGTGTTAGGTGTCCTGTCATCAGATCATTTGGGCTTTGAGAAGCTTGACACTATTTTTGTCAAAGGCAAAACAAAGCAGACCCTTAGCCAAACAACAAGACAGAGGGTTCATACCAGAGATGGCTCCTTTCTATTTTCCAGAGGATAGGAATCCTTGACATACTGTCTCTGCTGATCCAAAGCAAGTAGATAGATTCTACTTGAAGAAGATTGTTTTAGAAATATGTAGGACCCAAGCCATGTAGGGCTTTATAGGTAATAATCAGCAACTTGATTTCCACTGGAAAGCAAATATGTAGCCAATGCAACTCACACAACAAAGATATGACATGGTTATACTGACTTACCCTTATCAGCAGGAAGGCAGCTATATTCTTTATCAAATGTAGTTTCCCAGTGATTTTCAGTATTGTCATGTAGTCTGAGTAACACTGATTCAAGCAGAAGCTTCTTTTTCCATGAGCAACTGCATTTGGAACACAAGTCAAAGCTGACCAGTGCTTCCATATGTGTGACAAAATGATCCTTGAGCCCAATCTGAATGCTTAGAATGCAAATATAATCCTTCAGAAAGAGTGATATCTAGAGTCAATTATGGAACTGTACTAACATTGGATGACTTCTAGATGAATAGCCATTCCATCTTACTTAGAATGAGCTTAAACCTCTATCTATCTATCTATCTATCTATCTATCTATCTATCTATCTATCTATCTATCTATCTATCTA
>WNWU01000007.1:10360714-10379048 GCA_012654045.1 Ptyas mucosa | reverse complement strand
GCTGAAAAAGTAATTTTTGACTGGTCCTCGCACTTGTGACCAGTCCTTGAACTTATGACTGTCCTCACATTTTACATTTTTGCCCTATCTTATCACCATTTCTCTCTCCCCCTCTCTTTCTCATTCTTTCTCTCTCCCCCTCTTTCTCTCTCTCTCTCCTCCACTCTCTCTCTCATTCTCTTTCTTCCCCCTTCCTCAAAGAGAGAGGTGGTAGGTTTGAGGAGAAAGATTGCTGTACAATAAAAAAGATGAAAGGGAAGAAAACCAACCCCAAACTAATATAAAGATATTAAGATAAAGAATGAATTGTTAAACTTTAAAGAATAAAAGAGAACAAATATGAATAAATAGCAATAATTAGAAACACACATACAAACATACAATGTATTTTCTTTGAACAGAGTATTTGGCCGGTTCACAAATTTAAACAGTGTTCAGCCATTTCACTTAAATTTACAATTTCTATACTTTTTGCCATATTTATTCCTCATCTATTTTTTTAAAAAACCAATATTACCCTTCATCCTCATCTCTAATCTTAATCAAATTCAATTTTTCACTTCTATTCTATATTATACCCCTTCCCATTGTCATCTATTTTTATATCCATCCTCACATTGGTTAATTATGTAATATTACAGTTGTTCAATACAAATTCAACATTTTAATATAAATCAATTAGTTATATAACTGTCTTTTTTGTATATTAATCAATATGAACATGAATATTCCAATTATTTCCATTCAGTCCAATTTCTTACAAATCAATTACCAGTAATTATATTTACCAATAATAATAAACCAAATAATTTCCCCCATATATTCTTCCAAACCACAACTTAACCATTTCTGCTTTCAACACAATATACAATTAATAGTATCTCAATTATTACAATTCCCTAGTTAAATAGAGCTTTTTCTTTTGTGTTTTAAAATCTTGAACTCTCCTCTTTTGCCATTTGCCATGAATTTCCCATTGTTTGCACCTACTTTTTTTGATGAGGAAAAAGAAATCTGCCTTTCCAACGTTGCAAGCAAAAGAAAAAAAGAAAGAAATCTCTCTCTGCCTCATTTTGTCACATTGCAGCAAAGACTCTGCTTTAGTTTCAGTTTCGCTTTGTTAGCATAGCTGGGAGGGGGAGGGAAAGAGCTCCAGCAATTTACCTCTTTGCAGCTAGCTATCAACAGAGCCCCCGTAAAACAGCTGAGAGCAAATCAGCTGAGAGTCGGGAGGCTCTTCAAATCAACTTATGGTAATTAACCTATACTGACGCTGAAAGGGGCAGACTTGAAATTTTCAGATCCATAGACGTTTTTGCTTTGAGTTCAGGGGAAAGTGATCTTTTAATCTCCCCAAATGTAAAATAATCTTTGGAGACTTAAGGAATAAACTAAACTTCTATTTTTTGCAAGTCTTAAGTACTCATTCTGTCCCTTTAAAGGAGATGAAACAGGCAAGAAGACTGGTCTTTGCAATTTGTTTCAGCAGTGGTCATAAGAGACATTGATATCTTCTTCTGCATATTAAAGAGGCACACAAGTGTGATGGGTAGTATAGAAATTAATTAAATGAATGAATAAATAAATAATAAAGTAACATGTTTTTCTCTCATTATGTGGGCTTTCTGCTCTCCTTTGTCATATCTCTGAGATATATTGAAAAAAGCTGTGTGATATCAGTCCTTGTTCCCAGATCTCGCATTTTGAAGGTGATGAATCTGCTCTTACACATTTCTTGCAATGTGCAAGTATTTCAGTAGATTTTGTTCAGCCTTACACCTGTCCCGCTGTTTTCTTCCAAAGTGGAAAAAGAAAATCTTATTCAAATGGTAAACATAATTACACACTGGTATTTTTCATGTTACTTTTTAAAAAGAGTATTAAACAAGAAAATGGATATATTTTTCATGTAATCCTATTTCCCTCTATCCAATTCCAAAGTTGGATATTTTAATTTCTATCCTCACAGTTAAGCAAGTCTTTTACATTCCTGAAATTATTTAAGGGTGTCAAAATTCTTGTGATCTTTTTTTATAAATTCTTCAGCTTCAAATAAAATATATGAGCCTATTTGAAAACCAGTACATTAAAGTATTTAAGGTCAGTATTCGATATGCAGTAATACTTTGATAGAAGAGCAAGTGAAAGAATGTATCAAACTCCTACCAAGAAGAGGATATCAGAATCATGGATGAGAAACAAACTCTAATGGATAACATTAAGATGGCAAGGTAGTTTCACGCAGACATCATTTCAAATTCTATCTGCTTGACTTTCCTCAGTCTTCCTACCTGGAATTTGATTGTGCTGAGTTTCAACCAAAAGTAACACAGAAGTTGAATAAAGATGTTTCATCTTCAATTTATAATGTAGCTCAATATATTCACCTGTGCTGCAATTTTATTCAGAGTTCTTTGTAAATGTTACTCTACTTTTAAGCAAAACATCATGTCTATTATAAGAATTGTATTTCTATTTTCACCTTCACAAAGGAATTGCAAATATGTTAACAAAAAAAATCTGCACACAGCAAGAAAGTGACAAAAATATCAATATTCTGGAAGAAACTTCAATAAAATATATTACAATGCTCCACTTATACTTTTTTGATACATATGAATGTCTATAATATAATAGTGAGCTCGCATGCCAGGTTTTTCCGCCTTTTTTCTCCCCTGGGTTTTAGATGAATCACACTTTATCAGGGTAATGATTGACAAGTTTCCATTCAAATGTTAATGTACTATATTGCAGCTGATGACAGAGAAACAAGAAAGAGAAATGATGCCTCTGAATACTCTTTCCTCTGAAATTGCTTCAGCATTCTGATAGGATAGAATGAGAATGAAAGATCCTAAGATCATTACACTCAATACCTGCAGTATTTCTTTTCTTTCTTGATGAAGTGTTATAGAAAATCTTAAGCTTTCAAAGGCTGTATTAGCATCAAAGCCACCACTTTTGGGAAGCCACAGACAATTCCAGAGAACAGATAAATTAATAAAAAAATCCTCCCTCTAAAAAGAGAGGTGAGGGGAAAGAGAGATTGGATGGGGATGTGTGTCTTTATGAGTGAATTGCCCCTTATGTGTTATGTGTTGATATAATTAATATAAATAATTACATTAATTCATTCTATTAAAAGAGAAATAGCTTAGAAGTTACTTTTTCTAAAACTGCAAAAATAGATTTTATTATGAAACGAACATTTGTGAACATTTTTAGCAAACTGAATGGTACTGATAGACTTGAAATATTTATTATACAACTGTGGCACAACTTTGCAACAGTTCTAAAACACTGTTTCTAATGAAACTCTTAGCTTTCTAACTGTTTCCCCTAATCCTTAACTAAATTACCGATTATATCCATCTAAAGTGGTGTTTTCAATCCAAAGTTAACTGTATGTTGCACAAAAGTTAAGTTATGATAGACAGTACTTCCAAACCTTATATTATAACAATCAGGAAGTTTATTCCATGTCAACATTTGAGGGTTTTTAAAAATTAATCTGACAACTGACATATTTCTGTGTACATTTCATTAACAATATGAAGGAATATTTTTGTTTGGGAAATTGTAGTATAGCATCAGCAGCATATAATTTTAGTTTTTAGTTTTGCTTGCTAATTTGATTCCTGAAATGTGCAGGAATATTGGAAAAACTCAGGAGGATTTTCATTCAACATAATATACATACACATTTTAAACCTAAAAATACACTAAGACAGAACTTTGTCTACACTAAGGATAAAATACCCAGACACAAATTCAGCAATGTGGTATATGCAGTACAATGCAGTAAGAGATGTACAGATCTGTACATTGGAGAAACAAAACAACCACTTCGGAAATGCATGGCACAACATAGGAGAACACACGCACCAGGACAAGATTCAACAGGCCATCTGCATTTGAAAGAAGAAAACCATTTTTGGAGACAGCAAAGTCCATTTTCTGGACAGAGAGGACTGCCAGTGTGAAAGAAGGGTCAAAAAGGCCACCTACATTAAGATTGAACAGGCCTCTCTCAATGGGGTGGGTGGGTTGGGGAATATGATACCACCTGTTTACAACACAGTCCTCTTAGCAGTTCCAAGAAGATTCCACAGCCATTTGCACTGCTCATGTGACCCTGAGGGTAGAGAATAGTCTCCAAGTGGCATCAATGATTCTCAGAAAGAGTGCTAATGACCAGATGACTGCAAGGAATCATATAAGGATGATTTATGCTGTAATTATTATTACCTTTATTTTTGTGTTCCTTATATGTACTCTACAAAAATTACAACAAATCTTAGACAGTGGTGAAATCCTCCACGGTTTGCCACCAGTTCACTGCCCACTCACGTGCAGTGCATGTCAAATGCACACTACATGCACATGCACAGTGCATGCCAAATGCATGCTGCATGCATATGCACAGTGTGCACCAAATGCATGCTTTGCACAGAAAAAAGAAGCTTAAGAAGGTAAGTAGAACAGTGAGGGGGGGATCAGCTGTGCTGCACAATTTATATTCGCTAGAAAGCAGGATTTCCTGCTTTCTAGTGAATATAAATTGCACGGCACAGCTGATTGTCGGAAATACCAGTTTGGACGAACCAGTAGCATTTTTTTACTAATGGTTCATCTGAACCAGTAGCTTTTATTACTACCAGTTTGCCCGAACCGGTGCGAACTGGTAGCATTTCACCCCTGATCTAAGAGCATTTGATGATACTTAGTTATAGATTGCTGAAGAAGTATATACAGTATGATTCAGAACTCAATCAGGTCAAAGACTGTATGATAATTTGGAATTGATGGTAGCAAAAAAAGCAAAAATGATAGAAGAGTAACATTAAATTCATCCAGAACTTAATGCTCTGAGATGTGTTATAAAATGTTTTATTAATTATATATTTCCAGTTTTTACGCCTGAAATAGAAAATTATTTGTTTTAAAAAAACTGCTGTAAAAGTTATGAGTAGATTGCATCCATATATATATGAATATATGCAAAACCAGCATAACCTGTGGATTTTTCAGCCTTTTCCTTTTTCTTCTTCCCAGCATTGAACCAGAGATTATTGGTGATGAACCTTTGTGCCCTCTTCAGGTAGGCTGAACATTTTGCCTTCTTTTGTGAGGCATGGCAAATCAAATGAAATCACATTTGACACAAGGCCAGCAATTAGATCGTAGATAAAGGAAGAAAACAAGAAATTCCAATTACAAGTTTCCAGGCCACAAGAAAAGATGAATGGTACATATAGAAGCACCAAATTAGGCAACTGGGATAGATATATATGAACAGCAGTTTGATGGGAGAAGTAACAAATATAAGGATGCCAGGATGTCTGTCAAAGAATTCCTTCAGGTTAGTTGGATAAAACAGGCTGGGGATTCTCTGCAGATGGAACAATAAAGAAATATATAGCTCAAGGACTCTATTGTACCTTTCCACCAGGTCTGTAAATACTGATGAGTGAATACCAGCCTAACAAAACATAAGGCGGCAAATCATCACTACAATCAGTGTAAACGTAAAATTTCAGGATTGTGATAAAAGTAGGAAGCTGATACATTCTGGACGTATTTGAAAAGACTCCATGTCCTGAAGGACTGGGGAGCATACTTAAATTGATTTGAAGATCAGTATATCAGATATGATTCTTACGGATACTTATGAGCAAAGATTCTGCAATGAGTGTCCTACAGAGTGAGGACACAGAATGAAGCTTGGCAATAATATTTTTAACTAAATTGACTTAAAGTGATCCCTAAAGATCAATAGGAATAAGTTAACTTTAGCCAAAGTTAAAATGTATACCAAGATCTAGCATCCGTTGTGACCAAGTCCTTTTCAAAGTATAGAGTAGTGTTCTTAAGGTATCTTGGGACTGCAAAGATAGCTGTAATAAAGTTAAAACAAATGGTCTCAAGGATGTTAAAGCTTCTAAAAGTACAGATTTGGAAACCACCGAGAAACTGGGAGAGGACCTCAGCTGTGAAGACCTTGCAAGCTTCAGGGATAAAGTGAATTCCCTTTAAATGGCTAAATCTCAGAACAGTTGAAGAGCTATGCTCAGTAATACGTGTCAGATAGATACAAAATGTTCTCTCCAGTATAGAGGGACTTGGAAGAGTCCTCCAAGGTTATTATAAGTGTGTACTTGCTTTGCAGAATTCCCATTAATTTGCCATTTATGAATTTTATAGTTTTGGGCACATATTATGACTTTAGTTGCTTGATAGTTTATTACTAGCTTTTCTCCTGAGCAGAAAGAGGCCAAAGTCCTTAACACTCTTTCCATGATCACAATGTCATCTGTCTGTAAAAGAATTGCTCGACTGCCAATCTTGCTCAAGTGGGGCAGAAAGGCATGGATTATTGAGTTGATATACACATTAAAAAGTAGAGGAAATGCAAGATACCTCTTCATGGTTCTTGCATAAGATGTAAAATAGGTCTGATTGCATAAAGCAGGTCTAAATCCTCAGTATCAGGATCCAATGCAAAGGAACCAGGAAGAAATGATTTAAGGAGAGATGGAAGGTGAAAGTAGTCTAGGGTAAGTTCATACATGGTGGGCAAGCTAAATTTGCATTCAAGACCAGGTTGCAAATCTGAAGGCTACTGAAGGAGATTCTCACGTAGCTTGGATCCTGAATGCTGCCTAGTGCAGTGCCAGTAGAATGGCAAAGGAAGCCTGCCTTGGAATAGAAGTGAATGTAACCTTCCCCTGTCCTTAAATTTGCTCATGAGTTTTCTCCCAATGTCTGGACCCACAACATGTATAATTGATGTAACTTCCTTGAATGGAGGTATGTGACAAAACAGAAGTGTGTTCATTTAATAAAAGAGGAAAGGGGATGAAAAGGGGAAGGGAGACTCTAGAGTTTTGTTGGTGTACCACTAAATAGAAACAACTTCCATCTGATTCATTCTTCCTACTTTGCCAGTTAAACAATATTGTTAAACAATTAAAATTTTATAAACATCTGGCTCCCTGAATAAATTAGAATACTGTAATCACTTTCAGCCCAGGATACCACACTACCAAATAAAGAACCAGTAGGAGAAGAAATCTCAATGTAAATAAGTTGATTTGTTTGGTGGCAGGGAGATTTGGAGATATGTGTACTTATCCCCAAAATGAATGTAGGAAAGATTATGTCACTTCTGAGTAAATAATCATGATTTGACCTCGGAGGATAATGTAAAGCAAGATCAAACAAGAGGATAGGACAACTTGCCAGCTGAAAGAACACGCTTGAGGAAGCTGAAATCCAAATGCATGACAAAATATATTGTGTTACTTTAAGATCTCTTTTTAGATATGCTATTGCTGTCTAAGGTTTATTTGTAGTGGTTTCTCTTCTTGATGAAGGGAGTAAAAGAGGTACTAAAGGGAAGTAGACAAGAAATTTATGTTGGGGGAAAAAAGCCTTTGCTGGGAGAATATAAAACACAAGTTAAAAGTTACATGAAATTAAAGAATACATATGTGTTATGTTTGGCTACTTAGTTCTTACTTTTTTCATGGAGTTTTTCTCAGTGATTGAGGCATTTGTTGCTTTTGTATCTAACTTCTGCTACCAGACAGAATCTGCTCCCAATCGCTCCAGAGATTTTCCAAGGATGATCTCTAATAGCTCTTGTTTTAAACAGCTTTGCTGCCAACTCTATCTGCAAGAAGTCTCCAAAGCTAGTTCCTCTCTTTCTTGTGGTACAGGGAAATATTAAACAAAATCCCAGTCAATCTGTGAACTTTTTACATCATTTCTTAGATCAGTAAGGAAGCAGAATGCTGTAATACAATATATTACAGTTCCAAAGGTAATATCAAACTACTTCAAGCTACTGAACTTCTCCTTAGCTATTCCATCCATCATGAAATAGACTGAGCACTCTCTCTATTAATGGCATATTTCTAAAGTACAGTACTTGCTTAGACCAATCTTGTTTCTTCGTCATCAATCATTATCAATGCCAAGAGTTGTGTCTCTACAAAGCCTATAGTCATTATCCTCATTCTTTTTCTTCTTGGCTGCTAAATCCTTTGTTTTGAGTTAAACAACCTCTTATCTGGCAAGCCTAAATCCAACCATTTGCCTCCTTTCAGATATTCAAGTCAGGGGCCTTCCCAAGCCAAATCACTGAGCAATTTCCTTCCAGCTCCTCTCTCTGTCTAAACTGTGTCTGGTTTGTATGGAATGAAAGAGCAAGACCATTGTCATGATGTTATTACAGCAGGGTGTCTAGCAATGCAAAGCACTTCTTGTTTTTATTCCCTTATTTCTGCATCCTGAAATTTTAGCTATTTAGCTTAACAACTGTATCTTTCCTAGCCAGCGTTAACTTCACTGCAGTCAGTGGGTTGCATTTGTTTTACACCTAAGATAATTTCCCTTATATGAATCTCTTATAAAAGGAAAGCAAGCACTGGAAAAGGTTTCCCCCTCCCACTACCTTTTCTGTATCATCTATTCTATAAACTGCATCAAAATATGTGTCAGAAAACCATTGGAATGCTGTTATGTGAGCAATATATATTAAGACAATGTTTTTCCTTGGAGTAGGTGCTACAGGAAATGAAATTACAGAGATTTTAGCTCAGTGATAGAACATAGGATTTTAATACAGTAAAGTTCAAAATATTATTCCTGATACTTTTGAATTGAAATTGACCGTTGTGGACAGTTGTAATGGATTAAGAAAGTTGTAATATATTAACTTGTAATGAGCTACACATTACCTGCTGAGTTTAAAAGGCTTGACCAAGACCTTAGAATAAGGAAAGGCAGCTTTCTGGCCAGTAGTCCCCAAATCTATTCGGGTGACCATTAAGTATCATAAATTAAAGACAGTAGGTATATTAATCCTACTACACTTAATCCTTTATTTTCTCACCTTCAAAGAGCAAAAAGAAGTCAAAATTACAAGTTATAGTCCTTTGGCTAATTTGCTCTAAACTAACAATCAGACAGTATAACACCACGACAAATCATCTGGGATGGCATAAGGCTTGTCATATTATCTTCTAAAACCAACTTTGCCAATTAATATTTATTCTGCAATATAAACTGACACAATTAGAGCTCAGAAGCTTACTTATTAAATGCAAGGGTGAAGAATCATTTACACATGAACAGATAATTTCTGGGGTGTCTTTCTACCCACTCACTTTCCGAAGCACAGCCAAATTCTTCATCTGCAGAATAGCAGCAGTTAATGTGTAGAGAACATCTCAAGAGATGAACTCTTGAAAGTGAGTTCTGAAAAGCTTTATTTGGATTAAAAAAAATACAAAGTAATAAATAATAAATCCAAAACACTAATTATCCTTATATAGGATTACTGCCATATAAATTTACGCACTTTAGAAAAGCATTCTAAATTTATCTGTAAAAATTCAACCTTGAATGTGTACTGCTGACTTTTGGGCACACAATTATGTCACTTGTAGAATCTATTTCTGGAGAAACTTAAAACTATCCAAAAAAATCATTCCATCATAAAAAAGTGATTTTGAAAATCAAGATACACCTCTTTAAAATATAAATAAATCTAATAATCCTAAATTGTTATATCTAGCTGGACCAGCTAACCAACTCTCTATTTTATTCAAAAATGGCAAACTGAGACCATCATTTTGTTGGGCCACTATTTCAATCTCAAAGAAACTTTATTTTTCTTCCTCCTTTCTTCACATTCTGTAAAAAAATAATAACAGGATGATAACTGAATAACAGCTGATTGCCATCATTCTCTGATCACACAGTGCTAATTTGTGGACAACAATTTTGTGGTTATTACATACAGCATTTCAATATTCTGGAACTATTGATATAAATATTGAACAGTGTCCCTGAATCTTATGAGATCACAGATCAATAATTTCAGGGGTAGGATATTTAGTTTTTTCAAAGAGAATTTTAGGGCATACAACACTGCATATGAATGTTTAAGCTATTCTCTACCTGCTATTCTTCACATCCAGGAATGGTGATAAGAGAAAACAAAGTTCACTCATTTTTCATTTCCTACTGTTATATCTGGACACAGTATTTCAAGCATTAAGGTACTATAGTAATAAGAACAGTTCTGGGGATAGGGAAACGTTTGCCAATTTCTTACCCACTTTATGGGATTGATAGATTTTGCATGTAGAAGGGATGCCTAACATGAAACATTTCTTTCCTTTACTGCTTTCACTAGCCTCTTTCGAATAGCTTGTTGGCACTTTTAGAATTAATTTCTATTAAGACTATTTTACTTACCAATGTTTCTGCCAGTTTATCTCTATTACACACTAATTACACACTTGCTTTATAGTTTCCTTTTAATATAATGTTTCAGATACATTTTCTTCTTCCAAAGTCAAAATCAGCAGGGTGTGCTTCCCAGGATATAAGTTACTTTTGAAAAAAGGTAAGCTGTTTTTTTGTTCCATCTGCTTGCACTATTATTAACATTACAAAGCTGATAAAAAAATTGCCTTGCTTCCACAACTGATTTTATTTTAGCACCTTTTCTAGTGGTAATCTTCAAACACTGTAGTAATTTTATGTAATTCTTGATGTAAAGCGTGCTTAATTTCAAACTATAATTATATTTCCTATAAAATATTATAAATACCACTAGGAACACACTCTCTCTCTCACTCTCTCTCTCTCTCTCTCTCTCTCTCTCTCTCTCTCTCTCTCTCTCTCTCTCTCTCCCCCCACCCCCACCCCAACACAAAATCACCTTCTTTCCATTGGATACCATAATTCTAACTGCCTGTAATGGCTGGTGGGAATGACTTTGGGAGGAAGGCCACAGGAAAGATAACCATTGTGCAAAAGGTACCTCAGCATATAGAATAGAAACGGACCCTTCCTAGTTTCTAGGAAAGTGAAAGTACAGGTAGTCTTTTACTTACAACCATTTGTTGACTAACTGTTCAAAGTTATAATAGCACTGAAAAAAGTGACTTATGATTGCTTTTCACACTTACAACCATTGCAACATTTGCATAGTCACATGACCAAAATTCAGATCCTTGACAACTGGTTTGTATTTATGATGGTTGCAGTGTTCTGGGATCATGTGATCACTTTTTGTGACCTTCTGACCAGCAAAGTCAATGGGAAGCCAGATTCACTTAATCATGTTATTAAATTAACAACTGCAGTGATTCACTTAACAACTGCAGCAAGAAAAGTTATAAAATGGGACAAAACTCATGGTAACTGTGTCACTTAACAACATAAATTTTGGACTCAGTTGTGGTCATAAGATGATAACTATCTGTAAAGAAGGGGAAAATGCTTTCACACTTTAGACAAGATTCTGCTACTTTAACCTTGCAATAAAGGTTGTGTTGGAAGTAGTGCTTCTTATCTAAATCATCAAAGATACCTCAAAGGACTGGCATTGGCTCACTGACAGAGTCTGAATATAGTTTGGATGCTTCACAGTTGTTTGAAAATCGGTACTTTATAAGTTATTTTAGAGTATTGATTATAATATTAGATAAGCAAGATTAAGCTTCAAATATTCATGTGATAATTGAGTTGGTCACTGTCACTACCTCCCTGGCTTGAGACAAAAGTGATATGTAAATGCAACATAAATACATCTCTTTTTTTCACTATCGTTCTTCCTATCTTTCCATTATCTCACCCAGCACTGCTTCTGCTAAACATAGAGGTGGTTCTTGACTATATCTTTAGTCTAGCTCAGTCGTGGCGAACCTTTTACTCACTGAGTGCCGAACACATACGCACTTCACGTGCTTCATGCATGCACGTGCCATCTGTGCTAACGCCTGGGCTCCACCCATGTGCTGTGTGTGCAATCGCACCATCTACGCATGCACGCAGGTTTTGCACAGCTACCTCCATGTGTTGTGCACGCAATCACACCATCTACCCATGTACGTGTTTTTTGTGCGCACAATGCACATGTGTGAATGCCATCTGTGTGTGTGTGCGCAGTGCGCACAAGTACTCTTACACGCATGCACAAACGGGCTCACATATACAGGAGAGCTCCAAAGACCTGCTGGGTTCCCTGAATTACATGCATGTGCACTGGAGGCCCAAACACTAGCTGGGGCATGTGCGCATGCACAGCTGCAGGTGAGTTGCACAACAGCTCATGTGCCCGGAAAGATGGCTCTGCGTGCCACCTCGGGCACACATGCCATAGGTTTGCCATCATGGGTCTAGCTCTTTCCACAGCCCAAATTTTATTCTATGCAGTCATACAATAAATAGAAAAACACTTTGGGCTTTGAGGTTTAAATATCCAGCAAGAGAACCAAGATAAGAATTTGATAGGTCATTCCAAAATAACAGATTAAAAAGTAACAACATCCCTCCCTCGTCAGTTTGCCTGTCTATATACCTATTTGGCTCATCCACACAAGAGACCATCCAGCTTCATTTTGAAATGTTTTTAAAAAAAAATGTTATTTTTTTTAAATGTTATTTCCTCTGTTCTTTGAGTAAAAATTCCATTCAGTATTCAGTTCAAATCAGATGTATTTTTACGTATTATTTATAATTTCATTGAGTTTCTCATTTTCAACCTAAATCAAATTTCATTCCATCCCACTTCCACATCAGTATGATTTTTTTAAAAAATAGGCATTAACATTTTTATGTAGACTGGTTCAATTATAAACATCTTTGTATACATTTCTCTCAGCGTGCTAATATGCATAATTTTGAAGGCAATTCCCCAGTATAATTAATTGCTGTATGTTACTTTAATAAAGAGTTTATGTTCTGAATATTTCTTCCCAATGTGTGCATTTTGGTAAGTATTTTTTTCTCTAATGTATACATTTTATATGCATTTTTAAAAACATATCACATTGACCGAAGCATTGAAAGGAATATGTCTCTAATGGAGACAGTAAGGAAAGAAAAGATAAATTTTAGGTGGGATTATTTCTAACACTAGTTCCAATGAAATTTAAGTATGTGTGAATACTTATGTTTCTTTCCTTCTTGGTATTGCATTTGCTTTCTTCATTGTCCTCTACCCATTGAATTTATAGGCTAAACCAGGAGTGTTCAATCTTGCCAACTTTTAGACCTGTGAACTTTGGCTGGCTGGGGATTTCTGGGAATTGAAGTCCACAGGTCTTAAAGTTGCAAGGTTTAAACTATGTATGGTAGAAAACCTCAAGACACATTTCTGCATACTTCAGAGTTCCCATCTTCATTCTTCCCTCAGTTGCTGCTTTTTGATTTGGTAGGAAAGATCCCATTGGCAGCTTTCCCTTCCACTTATAGTAGCAGCTGTAAAAGAGGTAACCTAAGAGAATTACTCTGTAATAAACAGGAAGAAAAGTTCATTGTTTCCAGTTTGGTTGCTTGGCAAGATTCTGAAGAAGCATAGTATATTTATTAAAAGTTTCTTGTAAAGCAAGATGCATATTAATGATGCAACCATAACTCATTCATCTATATTTTTCTTGAACTGCAATTTGAGCAGAGGTCTACATAAGCTTTTAAAAGTACCTATCATCTTTTAAAATGGTTTCTCTAATTGCTCCTGAGATTCAATTGAACTTTGTCCTTGAAGAAAAAAATACATTATTTTATTTGTTTTGCTATTTATTTACTGCTAGAATATCCTAAAAATTGTCTCTGTGATGCACCATATCACACCCAAGTTTTCCTTTTTCCCAGCCTAATCCATTGTGGTGACATTTATAATGCACAAAGGCTACTGATTCAAGTTCTCATTGGTTGACGGCTGGCTTCCCCCGCTGAACCTGTATATCCTGTTTAGCATCTGGGGACACATGCCATCAAATGCAAAGCCATGTGGTGAGAGGTAAATTATAACCTGTCTGAATATGAGTTGTGGCCAATTCATCTCTCTCATTCTGTCAGATTTCAGTAATGTGCATGAAGTCAAAGTTCTCTTTCATTTCCAGGCTTTCAAACCTCATACTATCCTGGATTGGATTGCTGGCATTTTAAAAATGCTGCTAAAATAGGGCAGAGGCGGTAGAAACTATTCCATAAAACTTTTATATTAATCATGGGGAGGTAGAGCACTCGAGGCTTCCTTAAAAACACATATACAATGTCAAAAGATAAATAATTTATGGTATTCCTCCCAGGGGTGCTATTCAGCAGGTTCTGACAGGTTCTGGAGAACCGGTAGTGGAAATTTTGAATAGTTCAGAGAACCGGCAAATACCACCTCTGACTGGCCCCAGACGGGTGGGAATGGAGATTTTGCAATATCCTTCCCAGGAGTGGGGAGAGAATGGGGATTTTGCAGTATCCTTCCCCTGCCACACCCATCAAGCCACGCCCACCAAGCCACACTGTGTCCACCAAGCCACACCCACAGAACCGGTAGTAAAAAAAAATTGAATTCCACCACTGATTCCTCCCCAAAACAAGCACTGGTCACTGGTTCCTCAGTTAAAGTTGCTAATTACATTTTTAAAAAGTTAAAAAAAAAACAAAACCAAAAACCACTCATGAGGTAATTAACTTTGTGTCCAATTTGGTCCTGAGTAACTGCTATAAAAAATAGGTCTATTTAATTCCATGCTCAAAACAAAATTTTCCCAGGGGGGCAACAACAGTAATAGGAGCGACTGATTTCCAGCTTTTTTCTCTTGATCCTGTCACCATGGCCAAGTTTGGAGGAGGAAATCTCGAAAGAAGAACCTAACTTTCACATATACATCAGCTCTTGGGTCAAAGACTTCACTTGGAGATTGAGCTAAAGATGAGAGGTCTCTTTCTCTTTGTTCTTCTTTGTCCTACTGTTTCTCATAGTTCCAAGAGGGCAGGATCTGGGATCAGTAGCATCTGATTTATTCTCAATGTAGGATATCAAGGATAAACTATAATGGTTAACTGCAGTCCTTAGGGACACAGATGGGCCTTTGACCTCATTCCAGAATGCAATTAAAATCAAACAGCAGTGACACAGAAACAACCCAAATATCACAGAATCATCACTATGAACAACTAATAGCCAAGGATATTTTGCATATATACTAAAGCCATAATCACATTGAGTTTGTTGCAATATTAACCCCAATCACTAATTTGGTCTCGATTCAGGTTGGCATTAAATTTTGTTTCTAGTTTCCAAGGATGTATTTAGAAAGGTATTTATTAAAACACAAATAGCATTTACAACCTAAAAAGAGAGAAAAAGAATCCCCTTTCTACGGAAAAAAAAGATAAAGGCATAATCTTTCATAGGGCATATGATCACTACCACCTCTACCCATCCCAAATGTTCTAATCATGTCATAAGAAGGCAGTGGTGGGTTTTTACCGGTTTGCCCCGGTTCAAGCGAACCGGTAGTGGTGGTGGTGGGAGGCTCTGCCCACCCACCCAAACATCATCACAGACACTGCATATCCACAGAAGTGCCACAAAAGTGCGCTCACAGTTCCGAACCGGTAGTGAAGGTAAGTGGAACTCACTACTGCAAGAAGGGGCTTGAAAATTCATGAAATATCAGTATATCTTGACTATTTTCATAGATGTAGAATTTTCTTTTCAAAACAGTGGCTCTGTCTTAAACTGGCAAGATTATTTTTTCCTCAGTCTACAGGGAAGAAAATAGACATTTCCAGCTGGTCTATGGCTAATTACTTCTGGTTCATTACATCTGTGCTCATTTTCCCTGGGTTATTTTATGTCTAGGAAACGTTGCAGGGAAGGGAGGTCAAAGAATATATCACAAACAATCAGAACAATTCATATCATTATTAGGTACATTTTATACTGGAATAGAAAAGACTAAAGTGTCTAAAGAAGTGTTGTAGAAAGATGCATCTCACAATGCACATGAGAATTATCTAAAAAGATCAAAATGTTTATAGCTTTCCATGAAATATTGCAACAAAATATTGCAAATCTAACTGAAAGATCAATTAAAAGCTATGTTTAAAATGCTGGAAAAAAGGCAGTAATCTTGTAACCAAAGAGAGGATTTAAAGAGCTTCGTTTTCTATTAATTATGACTCTTTTTCTCCCCTTTGGATAGTCATTACTCTATACACATCCAATGTTTTCACATACCCACATACACACAGAAGTATTACTGTATATACCATTATTTACTGTATTATTTACATTATTTACTTTGCTGTTATATCATGATAATTATCCACCACTAGGCAGCTGTTTACATACTTTACACTCTCACATTTGCACTTATAATACAGTGCATAATTTGTTTCAAGTGCATGCCAAATGGCTATTTCCCCAGCTTTTTTACATTTTTGATTATATACAATCTATCAAGATTTGGTCTCTTTTATGTGATTGCATTTAGTTTGCTTATTTTATGTAACAAAGAGAACAGTGAATTTAGAATAGGATAGGCAGTTCTTCAATCCATTTAAGTGTTGCTTTTCCATTTTCCTCATTTTGAATCAAAATATGTACATGCAATACTACAGGAATAACATTCATCAGTGAACATACATATGTACAAAAGGATACAAAGATTTCTAGGATAAAATGTTTAAAAGTCAATGTAATAGGAGAAAGTAGCAGACAGAGTATCAAGACACATGGAATCTGCTGAATCTGCTCACAAATATATTCCCATCTCCTTCTTGAAAGTTTTTCAGAGCATGCAACAATCACAAACCTCATTTGTGAAAAGTAAGAACTGAGCATAAACCCTGCTGGTTTGACAATGTGGGCAATGCCCCCACATAGAAGTATTCACTGTGCTGCATAGTTACTTCCTCTTACAAGAGTTAGTTCTAGCAATCTGTGCATCTGAGAAAGTACTGTCCAATCATTATACTTTCAGATCCTTATACAGCAGAAAAACACTAAATATGTGACACCAAGGGGCTTCTACGGTAGTGACATAATTTCTATACTGATGCTGAATTTTGACCGTTCACTACTGATATGCTTGTAAGACTAATCACTTCATAAACTATACTGTACTACACCATTCACTGATCCTAAAACTCCAGATGGAGCACAAATGGGTACATAAAAAGATGGAGACTTTTAATAATTTTGGAATGCTACAGAGCTATGGTTAAAATGTTGGGCTGTAGTGGAGTCTTCAGACTCATTTTTCAGCTCATCTACGGAGTTCACTGGATTACTTAGGGCCAATTCCATTTCCTCATCTGGAACATAATAAATTGAACAAAACCAACCTCAATAATTTAGATCATTCCTACTGGGAGACAGGTAGAACAGGGATATAAATCCCTGCCACGCTCTTCTTGGATTGCCATAGAAATCATAATTTTAGAAAATATCCTCCCATACCAATCCTCACAATGAGCAGTTCAAAGTAGGAACATTAGATTGCACTGATAGAATGTAATCTCTTTTTTTAGTGAACATGGATCCTCCACTAATGAATATTTGTAGCAAAATTTCAGGCAGGTAGAACATTTGAGAGGGGTAGAGGTGGTAGTGATCATATGCCCTAAGAAAGATGTTTCTGAATAATAGAAAGGATAATGACAAAGAACAATAGTATTCTTACATGAAGAGATTAGAATCACTTGTTTGAGATAGCATTCAAACAAAAGTATAAGAGCTTAATCCATCATTATCTCTTGTATATTATATTTGTGTATGTATATTTTAAGGCAGCCAACTAGATACCACAATCACAACACTTTTCCTGATAACCTCTAAAAATTAAAAACAGGAAACAGTGAAATGAGTATTGAATATTGAAGTATTTTCTGCATGTAGATGAGCTCTCCTGGTCTAACATGATTAATAATGATGGGGAAATCATCAGATTTGCAGATGACACCAAGCTGGCAGAAATAGCCAAAACTCCAGAAGATAGGCTTAAGATATAGAAGGATCTTGACAGACTTGAACATTGGTCACTATCTAAAAAAATAAAATTCAATGGTGAAAAAAGTAAGGCTCTACATTTAGGAAAGAAAAACCAAATGCACAGGTATAGTATAGATCGTAGCTGGCTCAATAGTAGTAGCTGAGGGGGATCTTGGAATCCTAGTGGACAATCTCTTAAATATGAGCCACTAGTGTGCTGCAACTGCCAAAAAAGCCAACTCAGTCCTAGGCTGCATTAACAAAGGGATAGAATCAAGATCACATACAGCCTTGGATAGTACAGTGGTCTAAAGCACCCTGTTATTAACACCAGCTGCCTGCAATTATTGCAGGTTCGAATCTCACCAAGGTTCAAGGTTGACTCAGCCTTCCATCCTTTCTAAGGTAGGTAAATTGAGGACCCAGTTTGTGGGGGCAATAAGCTGACTTTGTATAAATATACAAAAGTATGAAGGCTATTGCTTAGCGCATTGTAAGCCACCCTGAGTCTCCAGAGAAAGGTGG
>WNWU01000007.1:10309566-10332465 GCA_012654045.1 Ptyas mucosa | reverse complement strand
ACATACACATACACATACACATACACATACACATACACATACACATAGGCTATGCAGTATCATAGACTATAAAAAGTAGACAATCTGTTACCTTACTAATATTTTAGCTCCATGATAACTGGTCATATTTGGTTACAATTTGTAGAGAAAAAATTCAGACTAACCAGAGATTATTCTATTTGCATATATACAGAATATCCTACCAAAAAAAAAAAAAGAATATCCTACCTAGCATTAAAAAAAAGTCAAACCAGAATACAACAAAACAAAACAAAACAAAACAGAATAACAGATATATTTAGTCAGAATTTTTAATTCTCTCTACAATACCATGGGGCTAACATATGGACTTAATTCTAAGGAGTCATTAAATAGTTACTCTACAAAACAACAGAAATTACTTCTGAATAGATATACATTAAAAGTCATCAAGGTTTTAAAAGTTAATTTCTTTCCTTTTTTATGGCTTGCTCTTCCAAGTGTATTACTATTAAATGATAAATAAAATATTACATCCCTAGTGAACCAAATAGTATCTCTGGCTTTAGAAGAAAATTATTTGAAGAAAGAGCTTCTGTAGTAGACAATGGTACATCTGGCTACATTTTCTTACAGATGTTGCCATAATATTAAAATTCTACTTGCAGCCCTCACATATGGAATCTCTCATAAACAGAATATGAAAAATACAAGCTGTTGCCAATGATATTTGAATAAGCTGAGTACACAGCAAACTAAGTTTGACTGTCCGTGTTCTTTAGGTATTAGGTTGTTAAATTATTGATTTTTTTCCTTCTGTTCAACAACCGTTGTCCACTTTCATGCAGTAATTATTGTCATTACATCTAATCTCATAATCAGTATGAATTCAAGTAACCGCAAAATTAGAAAGCATAATTATGTGATTTTTGCTTGGCTGGAAAGCATGAGAGATTAATCAAACTTCAGTAGGAAATGAAGCTACTTCAAAGTAGTTGACAATGTTATGTTAAAACCAGCAAAATTCATATATAATAGATATATAATATGTGTTAAATAGACAAACTGGCTAAAATTAAGAAGTTCCAAACATCCATATTTTATGGAAGTTTATTCACTAGGGATTCTTAAACTTTCTTTGAGAGACAGTGATGTAGAACTAAATGGAAACATAAACAAAAACTATAACTAAGGTTGATATCATTGGGCTCACACAGACCACATACTTACAGCCTTCTGCTTGCCATGAACACATACTGTAGTCCTGAAGATACGTCTCCTTGTTTGTTTACACCCCAAAGTATGGGGTCTGTAGAAAACTCTGCTAGCCTCTTTTATACCACAGCACATGCTCTAGTGCAGCACATGTTGAAGGCTCACTGTAAGCAATCACTGTTCAGAATGCAATCTTATGGCTGAAGTAGCCATTACATTTTCAATATTTCACTGAGTTTGTATGGCTAAACAATTTATTCTGCTCACACTTCCTGAATACATATACAATTCCAAAAGACGTTTGCATGCTGAAATCCATAGTGATATACTCCTTGACTCAAAACGAATTATGCATAATCATGTGAATATTATGATAATTTTATTTGCACTCATAAATTTATTAGGTTAGAAGTAAAGATAAATACTTAAAAGCATAGTTTGGATGCTATGTACAAGAAAAGGTAATCTTTTATGAGATGTAAACAGAAGACAACATGAATATATAGACGGAAAAGAAATAAAACTTTTTTAAAAAGTTTGATAGTTTTGCCTATCTCTAAATCTAAGGCACTTTAAAAACAGGATAGAAGTGGGCGAGATTCCCTGGTAACCCTTCCCAAAATATGAACATCAGGAACAGATAGTGATATTAACAGTTATTCACTGGACATATTACACCAGCCTTGTAGGCAAAGAGCAAAAAAGAAGGGATCTTTCAAGACAATTGACCATAATTTTATACCACCTACAGTAAATTTTCTTTGCACATATTTAATCTAAATTTAATCACATATTTAAATTGGTGTAAATGGCCTAATTTAATGGAGTTTTTTCCCCCTAGTTCATATCAGACCACCGCCATATGACTACCACCTACATAAGCTAAAATATTTAGCTCATTTATGGCATGAAAAAAGTCATTCAGAAAAATATTCTATTTATATCATATATATATATACCATATATAAACCAACAATTTTAGATGGCAAAACACACAAAAATTAGGATTGACTTATCCACAGATATCCACATATCTGCAACTATACTGTATATGGTAATTCGTTCTTCAAACACACACACACAGAAACACACACAGAAGCAGATAAATCCAACATTGAATTTTTAACTCAAATACTATGAAAAATGTACCAGTTATGACAATTAAAACATACAAAATGTCCAGGGCTGGCTCATCTTCAGTGGCACATTTTTCATGGTATTTTGGTAAAAATTCCAGTTTCAGTTTATCCACAAGTATATATGGCAATTTGATGGTATTTTCTATTTTATTGTTAATTGCCTAGAATAATGTATAGGAAATGGGTTGCCATATAAATTTACTAAATAAATAAAAACATTTAATAATTTTAAAAAATATTTAAACATTTAATATTTAAAATTCTTTCATTTCTCTCTCTTTCTTTGTTGGCATATTGGCTTTTTCTTACTAGCCAATAATCACAAACTATTGCAGTACCAGGTTTTTAGTTGTTTGGATTCAATTTTCAAAAGAAGGTTCAGTGCTTAATTGTTCAATAGTTCTCTGAACACCTCTGGCACACTCCAAAACATCTTTGGGTAATTGAGTCTGAAGTGCCCCATAGCTTTAATTGCTGTCATTGAAATTATCATCACTTTCTTTCTTCTGGATTCTTGATCTAACCAGTTAGGGATCACAAAACAAGCATCATAGCAAGTGTTATTAAAACAGAAATCATTTCATGGTTTCATTCACACGATATGATTTCTGTTTTAATAATGCTTGTTATCATGCTCCTCTTTCCTAGCTAAAATTGGAATAAATTAATCATTTATATCTTATACATTGAAAATGCAAGAAAGCTTTTTTCCATATTTCCAAACCAGTATGTTTTGTTGAATTAGTAATAGTTGTTCCATTTTATTTATGGTGCATTTTTCCTCAGAATATGTTTCATTGAGAATCATTGACTCATCCCAATCATTATTTCCAAGTCTTTCCTTTCCCCTAACTCTTCTTTTTAAGCCCTATTTTAGTTTTTAGTTTATATTTATCACAAATGTATTATTTACCATTTTCATTGTTTGTTTGTATCCCTCATGCATACAGGTAATCCATGATATACATTTTCCTCCCCACCAATAAGGTCTGCATTCAATATATGAACAATTATTTTTCCTTTCACTGTTTCCATGGATGAAGGCTCTTCAAGTGATTTCTCATCTATACTCTTATTAGTTCCATTTATCTACTTTTTGTGTATTCAATAAAGATAGCTTCCATAACTCTCCCACCAAAAGTATATTGTTGGATCTAATAATTAGATATTGGCTTTTTTTTTAAAGAGAAAGGACTAATATTTTTGAGGCAATAAATTGTGCAATAAAGTTCCACTATTGAATTCACACAGAACTTTGTAATTTCTTAACTTCATTTTTCCTTCAAGAACAGAAATATTACCAAGAGCTTTAAGATACACATTACAAAAACAATGTGTCCACTGGGACTCCGCCTTTATGTTAGAGAAAGAATGAGAAAAGACTGTGACAATAAAGGCTAAACTTCATTTATTATTACATTTATATTCCATTCCTTTATGAAAGCATTTCAGGTAGCTTATAAACAAGAAAGTAAACTGTAAAATACAAAGAAAGTAAATGCAATTAAAACAAAACAAAATCAATGCAATTAAAATCAAATCAAAATTAATATTATCCTCAGTTTGGTCAATATTGCCAAAATGGTTGTGTTTTTGCCATTTTCTAAATGCTGGGAAGGTTGGGACTAAAAGCCTCTCTATTACCTTCAGAGACCATTTCAAAATCTAGGAATCAATCCTAAAGAAGGCTTTCTTCTGTATATCAGATACCAAAATCTTCTCTATATCATATGTGACCTTCCCCCATGTTGCTAAAGTGTTTTCAGTATGTGTGTTTATGTATGTTGTGCACACCTGCACTCACATTTATATCTCTTAGAGTCAATGTTGACTTCTGATAACTGCTTGAATGAGTCCCTGCAGTTTTCTTGGAAAGCTTTTAGAATGATATGCCCTTACCTCTTTCTAGAGCTAAGAGAGAGAATGATTGGCCCATGATCATAGCTGACTTTGTGCCTAAGGTGAAACTAGAACTGATGGACTTGTGATTTGTAGCCTGGTGCCTTAACCACTACACCATACTATTTCTCTTTCTCAGCATCTTGGGATATATGTTCATTGGGACTGTTGGAAATTGTATTTTAGCAACTTCTACATCCCCATGCTGGACTATATTATCACTCCTAAAGTGTATCATCATAGTAACTAGCTGAAATCACCCCCTTTAAAAAAAATGGGTCAATCACTCTTTTTCTTTTTCACCTTGTTTTCTATTAAATGAACTTCACAGGAAATTTCTTCATTAACTTTTTTCTGGTAATGTGGTAGCAACTACTGTAACATGCTCCCTAGGCACAGTTCATTAACATGTCAATTACTGCCACATATTGTGAGTTCACTGACACTATGCAGACTACTGTGTTGTGCCAAAGACTGGCAGAGAATATCAAATTAAACTCACATAAAGGCAGAAAAGAGACAAAAGAAAGAAGAAACTTCAGACAGCTTACAGTCATAGTGTGGTCACTCCTTTAGCTTCAACAAAGTATATAATGATAGTCTTCCAGATATTGCTGATAAACTCCCCACAATTTTATTAGTTGTATTACTCTTAGCTGTGGGCATCATAACATAAGACACTTGCAAATATTTGAGTATCATTATAGTCTCACAGCAGAGAACATAATACAGCATCTAGAAACCATAGCACTCTCAGACATACAATCAAGTATGGATCCAGCATTATTGGTTCAATTGGTTCAATTTATTGGTTCAATTTATATGCCGCCCTTCTCCGAAGACTCAGGGTGGCTTACAATGTGTTAAGCAGTAGCCTTCATACTTTTGTATATACCTGCTTACTAGGGCTTTCGCCCCCCCCCCCCAGTGGTGTTTTTTTATTTATATATATATATACAAAGTCAGCTTATTGCCCCCACAATCCAGGTCCTCATTTTACCTACCTTGAAAGGATGGAAGGCTGAGTCAACCTTGAGCCTGGTGAGATTTGAACTTGCAGTAATTGCAGGCAGCTGGTGCTACTTAACAGCACTTTAGTCTGCTGCGCCACCAAGGCTCTTATACCATCATAACAACAAAAAGGAACTAGAGAAGATACATGAAACAATCAATTGTCCTTTAAATTCATAAGCAAAAAGGAAAACAACAACACACTCCCTTTCCTGGATATCCTCATCAACAGAGAAGAGGACTGCAAGTCAATCAAAAATTAACCCACACTAAACAAATGCTCCCTTGCCAAAGTAACAAAACAACAGGGTCCAGAAGAAAAGCTGTGTAAAACATTACTCAGATGAACATAAATACATTGCAACATTCCCAAAACATCAGATCAACATAAGGTATGAAAAAGATAACACCACTGTGGCCTCAAATACATCTCAGAAACAATCAACAGGCTATTATATCCACACACCTTCACCATCGCAACACATCAACTAAAGTCCTCCAACACATCTTAAGTAAACCGAAAGACCCAGTAGCCTAAGAAGAAAAAGTAGGAGTCATCTACAATATGCAGTACAATGTAGAGTCATTGAAACAGCCACTATGTAGGACCATGTAGGACATAAGAGTAAAAAGACTAGATTCATGAACATCAACTAGCAATCCAAAGACATGATGAAAATTCTTTAACCTCATAACACATGGACAGACTCAACCATAGTTTCAACTGGAAAACTGTAAGCATCCTAGACCAAGCCAAATCTAAAAATGTTAGGTATTTTCTGGAAGCTTGTCATTCAGAGAAATCAGCCATTAATAGACCTATAAAATTAAACCACATTTTCACAACATTTGAAAGAGACAATAAAAATGCTAAGAAAGGGGGAGGGGAAGGCCAGAATACATCCTCTCCAGAAGCCAACACCCAACTAAGCAGGGATTAATACCAGGCAAACAATCAAACAGAAAACAATCAAGGAAATTGCCCAGGACAAAACCACACACCACCAAAACTGGAAGAGAATTTACAAGGAACAGACCTCTCCACATTTACTTATACTGTACTGATGATGTCACTTAGTTGGGTGTTGAAATGTCTGCAAGCAAACAGCCAAGCCCAGAGAGCACCAAGGACTCCACAGTACACAATTTGTTTAAGTAGATAATAGTCAAGCATTAGCATTTTCCATTTCAAGTTAAAGAGGGATGATTTGAAATCCCCGCAGCAGCTGAGTTCATATCTAGAGCTTGCCCCACAATCTAGCTTAAACAGCTGGGCTGCATTTTAAAGATGTTCTCATTTTTAATAAGATATTAAATCTGAAGTTGGTGCCAGAAACATCAGACCTTTAGAATGAATTGCCACTTTGGTTTCCCAAAAAATACCGCTGTATGTTAAAGTCAATGTGTCTCATAACCTAGAATAAACCATTCAAAGCAATTGTAATCTCCTATTCCTCACCCACTAATATGAATAAAACTGTTCATTCACTGACTTCCTTCATTACAATATCAGCCTCTCGAACAAAAATCCATAAACCCTGGCAGTTTATGATTTAGCCTGGCTATACTTAGCAGAAGACAAGCTCAGCTAGAAAAGAATTTTAATTGCACATAAAAATGAAGTCTTACAACACAGGTGATTACCTATTATCAATGACAAGTTGCAAATTACTCAAATGATATAAATTGTGGTTTAAACTCATAGCTTCTTTCATCTGCTTTTCCATGAATTAATAGATGTTGGAATATCACATGATAGCTTTGAAGATCAATAGTTGTTACATGTTTATATCTTCTGCCTGACAGCTGCTGCCTTTCACCTTAATCTTCACATAAAGCTTTCAGCCCATAGCTACTAATAAACTATTGCGACTGTCTGACATACAGAAGCAATTACACCTATTATTTGAAAGCAACATCATTTTATTCACATTTTAGGGTAACATTATCCAAGTAGATTTCTTGAAATAACTATGTGAATTGGCTTCCAGAGGAAGATGACCAAGACAGCTCTGCAGACAAGTGGAGCTGATGATTTGCAGCCTTTGATCGTCTCTGGATTAAAAAGAAGGACATGAGATCACTCAAGTTGTTTCTCCTTATAGGTTATTTCTTTTCCTGTCACAAGACCGTGATCTCAGGGGAGGAAGGGGAGGAAGAGGAGGAACTAGGGTGATGTGGGAATTCACCATTTTGTTCCAGCTGTATATGTACCTTAATGTACCTAAAGTCCATGCATTTCCCTTGCTAACTATTTTAGGATATTGCCCATTATTGCATTCTAGAAATAGAGTGGGTTAGAGAGGATATTTAAATTAATCTTTTTTCCTTGTGCCTATCAAAATTTTAAAAGGATTCTGTATAGATTTGATCAGATTTTATAGTCTTTTAATCTAACACACTTTTGTGACAGATATATAGATCTATAGACATTTTTGACCACAAGCAAACAGCAAGAAATTATATTATAAAATCAGCCTTTGCAATATTTGTAGAAGTGGTAAAGCCTTATTGGTCCAAAATTAGGAATGCATGGGAAGTTCACTTGATTTTCTTTCCTAAATGCTCATCAAAAGTTGAATTGTTCTTCATAAATGGGATGGAAAAATGAAATAGACTTATTTAAAAAAATTAAATGCCAAAAGTTTCTGACCTAAAAAAAAAAAGACTGATTTCTTTACTAAGAGATAGCATAAATCTATCCGTACCTTGTCAGCCTGCAAAGTTAAGAATAAAAGGCACAAAAGTGAACTGACACTTGAATACATCTGGGAAAAGACGAACAATCTGCTATATTGGCATGATTTAAAAGACAAAAAGATGGACAGTTCACTTGTTCTTCACCCGGGGGAAAAATAGAAATGATTAAGTGGCTGTCTGTATTTCTCAGTCAGGAGGATGTACTGTATAGCTTTACTAAACTATTCTACACAAAGTGAAGTCTTTTGTGGGTTTATTGCTTTTTCTCATGTTTTTATAATCTCCCTCATGTGACTGGTTATATGATGGGGGAGAGACATGAGACAAGAATATGAAGAATCTGATTTATGGAAGAAATTTAGATAAATAACATTTCAGTAACTTTACAGAACTTCATAACCAAAAAAAATGGCTGCATAATTTTTGAAGCAGGCTGCAAGCATTCCAAACACTATGAGGTTTTGTTTTAAGGAATTCCACCTATGTCTCAATTCTACTTGTCTTAGTTTTCCAGTGTGTTTACATTGGCTAAAATGAATTATGATTAAGTACCAAATCCCCACCAATAATTATGCAAAGATGTTAATGTCTTCCCAGAATCACTTGTTAGAGCAAATTGCCAAAATTGGAGACCCCTGTGTTAGAGGACGGAAGAGCAAATCAGATGCAATTTTAATCTCATCAAGATATTTCCATATGTATCTACAGTAGTGTTTCTCAACTTTGGCAACTTAAAGATGTGTGGAATCCAACTCTCAGAATTCCCCAGCCACCCATGTCCACACAGCTTAGAGTGCCAAGGTTGAGAGCTTTGTCATCACTTTCCATTCTATTCATGGGCAAAAGACAAAGCATAACCTGTCCTTCTGTTGTCAATTGAACAGAAATCTTGGAATAAAGTTGCTAAAATCTTGGTAAAACAAAAGTAGACAAATTATTTTAGGATAAAGTTATTCATGGCTAGTAGTTGTAATGGCTATACTGCTAACTTTTGTATAATGGGCATTAGATTTCTTGGTGCCAGATGCTGAGAAGATGAGTAGGAGGTTGCTGATATCTCATTTGTGAGTCTGATCCAGCATAGGTTTTCTCATATCACTTGCAGTATAGAAGGGTCACTTCTCTATGTAACACCAATTAGTGTTCTAACACACAACGATCTAATGTGTTCATCACAGCAGAGATTTAGGGCAACTGTTCTCTAATTCACAATCAAATTAATTGAAAATGCATGGAATGGCTTACAAAAATATATAAATTTAGAGTTAGAGGTGTAAGGAGAAAAGCAATATGCTTGAGTTTCTTATATCTGCTTACAGCTCAGTTCCATTGTGTAATCTCAAATCCATAGGAACATATTGAAAACTGCAATAGTTTATAGTGAGCTATAACAGCACATCAGAAAGACACCACTGCCACACCATGCAGCCATATACCTTATTTCCCAGCACAGAATATCCAGAGTAAAACAGATAAATTTCACTTTAATTGCATGGTGGAATGCATTTCAGATCTGTGCTTTAATTGAGTAAAGTACTAAATGCAAGTAAAGGTCATGGAATATCTTTAATGCTGTTAAAGAATCATGATGTACTTAATGGAACAGGCCAGCATGATTGCACTACAGTCAATAAAGCCATGGGAATTAGCCAACAAAACTCACCAAGAGGGATTAACTGCTTTGGATGAAGCCTAGGTCATGAATCAACCAAGTACACTTTACAAAATGTGGCCTACACTGAAAGGGAAGAGAGATTTCCCCCAAGCGGTTGAAGTGTACTAAACTGTTACCAAAAGTTCACATTCATTTTGGAGTTTTAGAAAAAAAGAGTAGGGGGAATCTAAGACCATGATTTCTTTCTTTCTTTTTCTTTTTGGTAAGGCCTTTGGTATGACAATAAATTGGTAGGACTTTGTGAAGACACTGAGGCTTCTTTTGGGCTTTATAATGAAGATATCCCAAATTTAGTCCACAATATAGCCTTTTCATTGGTTTCTCAACTCAAAATGGTATGAAATTACGTTCTGCTGTAGAGGAGCAGAAATCCAACAATAAAATGGGCATATTCTTTCCCTTCCAAATTCAGCCTAAAAAGATACATGCAAAACAAAGAGAGTAGTTCTGTGAAGACCTGAAATTGCGTCTAATGAAAGATTGATTTAACTAGGGCTCTTCCCCAACACAATAATATTGGGAGGCAGATTGAAAACTTTATTCATACTTTACCAATTCTTTTCTCAGAGATAATAAATTTTGCTGAGTTGACATTTATGTTTCTTAATTACAAAATGCGTCTCTGACTTTTTGAAATCCTTGCTGTTATTTTTTCTTTGTTCTATTATGCCAAAATATTAATAATATTTAGGCAAGGCTTTTTTCTTCAGTCTGTTTCTCTCCACAATTATACCTCTGATTAGCTATCATTGAGTTCAAGTCTAGTGTCAGTTGTGTCAAATTAGTTCTTTGTGATGCTAAAAAAGTTTTGCAATACTCACACAATGTTATAACATACACAATCCACAGTCAATTGTAGCAAAAATTGTCAAGGAACAAAAATATCATGGTGGCAAAATATTAAAGTGTAGTTACACCACACCAAAATTAGACAAGATTGCTACTGATGGGAGGCTTTTGATATCCATTCCCATAAAAAGGCATACTAGCCTGCCAATCTATACAATAAGCTATGAGGAAGCATTGAAGAGATATTACGTGGCTTAGCTGGATTTACAGCTCTGAGCCTAGCAATTACGAGGATTCATCTTCTAAGAGGTAAAAGTGATGGATTAAATAGTATACCACAGCAGATGCCAGAATTGCACAAAATCATTGACACCCAGCATTCAGACGCAGAATCTGAGGAGGCAAGGAAGGGAGGGAAAGTAAGGATTTCTATAACATTATCTGATGTATATTCTTATGGTTTATCATTACCCAAGTTACAAGGATTCAAGAGACATGCCATATGAACGATGAAGGATCCAGAACAGCTGGTAATATTGGTATAATCCCAAGAAGGCACTTGTAATCTGGTTTTAAGAGATAAATGGAAACATGGAGCCTGGCACATAGAAATGGAGATTTATATCACCACCCAACATAAGCAACACATTCATTTTATGCATTTTAATAACTGGGAGGCAAATTCTGTGACTGAAATAACTACCCGTAATGTATGCAAACTGAAACAACAATCTACCAAGAGACACATTACCCTCACTTGTGTTTAAACCATCTGCAGTATACATTTCTTATCTCATTTCTTTCGTTCAACTGATTCCTGAATGAATCGACTGCTTCTGGGAGAAAAAAAACCTCAGTTGTTATAAAGGAAAGACTTTTAAGGAAGGTAGGGGGAAATGCTACCAATAACTAAATATAATACTTGCCTTTATATATCTATATCAGGCCCTCATGCTTTTTAAAACTGTGTTGCTTTTCCTGATAGAGAATATACTCTAATAATTACTTCTGGTTCTCCTTTTCTGATTTGTTTGTCAGATAGAAACCCAAATCAAATATTTTACTGTATTTTAAATCCAGCTATGATATAAATTAGTAGAACCTAAATATTTATTTTCAACTCACTTCCATATAATTTCTAACATGGAGTGTGCTTTATGTGGTTATTGTTGTTCATTTTGTTGGTGGAGGTTTCTGTTTTTCTTTTTTTAATATGCAGCAAAGTGATGGGATATTTTTAGAGATCTAGCATGTTTTTTTTAACACTAAAGCTTTCAGCTGCTTGTTTATCATGAATGTACCAGCTGGAAATGAAGCTACCTTAAGAAACCACTTTCTCGATTTCAGTTCCTTCTTTCACCTCAGCCACAGTTCCTTTTCCACACCTTGGCCACAGTGATGGTCAGGCTTTCTGTCCTGGTTGCAATTAATTATGCCTCTGATTGGTGGATCTCCCTCAGGGGTGAAATGCTCCTGGTTCGGACCGGATCGCCCGATCTGGTAGTGATGGCGTCCGGTGGTTCGGCGAACCTGTAGCAAAAATCCCTGAGCCTCCCCCCATGCCCAGCTGAGCCGCACGTTCATCAGAGGCTTTTTAATAAAACTTTTAAAAGCATTTTTTTCTACAACCTTTTTGGCCGAAAAAATGCTTTTAAAAGTAAAAAAAAAAAGCCTCTGATGATCGTGGAGCTTAGCTGGAATCGTCAGAGGCTTTTAAAAGCATTTTTTCTGTAACCTCTTCGGCTGAAGAGGTTGTAAAAAAAAATGCTTTTAAAAGTTTTTTTTAAAAAAAGTTGGCCACCTGCACCCATTCACATTACCCCTCCACCAAACCACGCCCACAGAACCAGTAGTAACAAATTTTACATGTCACCACTGATCTCCCTGCTTTTCTTCGGTCGTCCATAAACCAATTCCTTTTCATCCAAAAAAAAAAAAAAAGACTTAGCTAATCTCCATGGAAATTACTTCTATGTAGACATGCATAGGATGTTGTAGTTAATGTTAAAAACATAAAAACAAAAAACGTACAGTGATATATATGTACATGTTGTAGATATACCGTATATAAACGTCTACAAGGTATTGCATGTCCACAGGCGATTCACTGCCCAACTTTTCTAGTTCTAGTTTCACTATCCACCACTGCCTTTGAGAAAGTTCTAAATATCATAAAAGATTTATGTATACCAAGGGAAAAGTACTGGTGGCCCATGTGACTCCTTCTTGTGGTCCTCAAAATCCTTTTAAATGTGATTCCCAAAAGATGATCATCCCAATTGCTATCAGCTAGAAATCAGAAAACCATGAAAACCAAAAACTCTAACTAGGCAAATAGGCTTATCAGAGTTTGAACAACAACCACAAAAAACCACCCCTCCCCTTAAAAAAAATCAATGTAGCATTGCCCAGGGATCTTATACTTCACTTACTTTGAGCTTCTTAAGAGAGTTATCTTTGGCCACCAGAAGATTGACTAGTTTTAGTGCATATTTTTGTGCAAGTCATTATTTATTGAAAGCCTACAACCCAAATATTGAAATGCTAACCTTTTTAGCCAATCTAGTGTTTGAAATAAAAACAGAGTTGGAAAGGAACATTTACACCATCAGGTACAGCCCTCTGCTCAATGCTAGAATCCAAATTAAAGCTCCCAGACAGAATTTTACATAAGAACATGTCCGGGGGAGTCCACCATCATGTTTGGTGATTGGTTATACTGTTGTATTGCTCTTACTCAGAGCTGAAGAAGCTTCTTGGATAAGAAGCAAAATGTCTTCAAAGAAAAAACAGGAAGTCCAGTTGCCTCTTGAAAAAACACCTTTGGGAAAACCATGACCTGGATGACTGAGAATCTCCATAGACATATTGCTCTTACTATTTTCCAAGTTTTAGTAGAATCTTTCATTTTATGATTTAAATCCAATATTATGTATATCCTGCACTCTGCAACAATAGAAAACAGATTGTGTCTTCACCTTATAAGACATCCTTTCAGGTACTTGAAAATCATTTCTTCCCAACCACTCTTTGTTGGCTGGGAAGGTTAAAACAGGAACTAGTAATTCCCCACCCAGAGGTGACTATTGCAACAACTTCTTGACTTCAAGGCTATTAAATGCCATGCCAAATACCATTAAGAACAGCGGAAGAAAGAAGCCATGCATTTAAATACTGGAAGATATAAACATTATTTATATTTATTTATTATGTCTGCATAAATAGTCTAATCAAGTCAAGCGGTGACTGTGAATCTTCTGCCAAGGAGTTAATGCAACTACAACGAGTGATATGAAAATAGACAGGATCTACATAGGCATCTTAATATTGAATATATCCAAAGAAATCCTTTTGGTTGCTTTTATCTCATTATGTAGCACTCATGGAGCTGTGGTGGCACAATGGTTAGAATGCAGCATTTCAAGCCAACTCTGCCCACAGTCTGGAGTTCGATCCCGACCGACTCAAGGTTGATTCAGTCTTCCATCCTTCTGAGGTTGGTAAAATGAGGATCCAGTATGTTTGGGGGCAATATGTTGACATTGTAAGCTGCTCAGATAGTGCTGTGAAGCACTATGGAGTGGTATATAAATCTAAGTGCTATTGCTATCGCTATTGCTCATGACACCAGCTCTACAGTTCCAGGCCACCTGTCTGTACTCTTCCTTTGTGAGTTGGCATCTTACCATTTCTTCCTTGTGTTCTTTTATGTGTTTTGATTTTCGCAAAGCTTTTCTGTAGTCACAATGACTTCTTTTGCTATATTCAGTCCTTCTCTTCTTTAAAGTTGTTTGCAAATGTGCTTTTGAAATCCTTCTTTAAAAACTTCAACCCATCCTAAGCACAAATCACATTATGTTTGTGATATATATAGTAGTATTGTATCCATAGAAGAAAGATAATCACAATGCTCCTATAGCATAACAATTGTCCAATATAAGTAGTAATGATATTATTCTAGGGAGAACACATTATGTTTGCAGATAATATAAAATCTTGCCTTCACTAACAGAAGTTAAACACTTTCACCCATATTTTTATGTTTCAATAAAAAAGCAAGCATTGTGGCATTTAAAATAATCAAATTATTATAGCGTGAACTTCCATACCTTATACTCCAATAAGCTAGATCAGTTTTTCTCAATCTCAGCTATTTTTAAGATGCATGGGTCTTCTGGCTGGGGAATTCTGGGAGTTGAAGTCCATACATCTTAAAGTGGCTGAGACTGAGAAACACTGAACTAGATTAATGGAGCATCCTGAGAGAAAACAGACTTGGAATATATGGGTAGGAAAGTTATATAATGAATAATAAGTTACACAAGAAAGGAACATAGAGGATATCCATTCATAAAGAATTGTTGTATGATATAAATGATATGGGGATTGCATTGACAATGTATGTAGAAAAAAGGATTAACAGCAGATTAAGGGCATCATGAAAAGTAATGGATTAAGTACTGTCTTAAACATTTTCAGCTGTGAATTTTAAACTCATCACATAAGTCCATGTAACACCTATATATGCACTTGCATACAAACATCTTTCTGAGTTAGAAAATATTTCCTCAAAATATTATAGCTAACAATTTGAAGTTTTGATGTTTGTATATATCATAAAAGCATTTATCTCACTCTGCTTCATAACAAAATAGGATTAGCCAGTCAAATAAATAGGATTTCTTTAATGCCCGATGGATATTGGTCTGTCCTCTTTGGAAATGGCAAACAGTCATATGGCAAATGATTCTGTTTCAGAGGTGGGTTTCAGCAGGTTCTGACCAGTTCTGGAGAACCAGTAGCAGAAATTTTGAGTAGTTCAGAGAACCGGTAGTAAAAATTCTGACTGGCCCCACCCCCATCTATTTTCTGCCTCCCAAGTCCCAGTTGACGGGGAGGAAATGGGGATTTTGCAGTATCCTTTCCCTGCCATGCCCATCAAGCCACACCCACAGAACTGGTAGTAAAAAAATTTGAAACCCACCACTGTTCCGTTTGTATATAGTCGCATAATATGTCTCTCTAAATAACTACCTAAAATCGTATGACTTACCTTAGTTTATTCATTTTAAAAAATTTATCTGGTTTTTGTCTATGGTCATGATACTATCAGATCGCTGCAGCTAAATGCATTTGCACTGAAAGTTTCTTCAATCCGATCCAAAATAATTTGTTTGTTGTTTATTTGTGTGTTTCCAAAGGAGAAGGGAAAACTGATAAAATTCTGATGGTATAAAAAAATGTAGTTCTGGCCATGGGAAAGGGGAAAATGTTTTTCTGAGCTTTTTTTAAGAAAAAAGTTATTCATTCTTGAGAAGGAAGAATGTTTAAAAGGAAACTCAAAATAATTGCATTGATTTTGTTTGATATCAGATGGGAAGGATAGAAAGGCCAACGACCTTTCAAGAATCTGTTATTCTTCCCTACCACCATAAACAGCAATCCTGAAATGGCCTCCTCAAAAGTCTAACAGACAGGTATAGTGCCATGTTCTTATGCATATATGAATTACAAGTTGGCTGAGTGGTGGTATATGATTATCTCGACTTCAACTTTCTTTTCTTTTTTTAGCATTCAATAGCCTTTCTCCATGTTGATTAAAACCCAAGGGTGTATCAGAAGAGAATTCCTCCACAGGATCCAAGAAATTATATAAAACATTGTGCATCCTCAATACTATGTGCCATTTTATGTAAGACTGAAAGTAAGCTCAACAATGCTGCAAAATAAATTCTAGAGGAAAATCTAAACCCTTTGACAATGAGGTAGAAAAGCAGAAGCTTTGGGAAAGTGGAAGATATATATTCAGCATAGTCTTTTAAGTACTTTGTTGATAAATGGAGTCTGGCAAGGTTAATCAAGAAAATTAAGTTATTAATTAAACATAAGGTACTGCCAATGTAAGACAACAAGGCAAGAATGAATCTGTCTCCTGTCCTGACTGTTTCATAAGTAGAACATGCTTATCAGTGAAAGAGAAAAATTGAAGGGTGTCTGAGAAAAATGCTTGTCCATAATTCAACCATGACATTAAAAACAATGAATAAAAGTCTTAATAAAATTTAATAAACTTTCCAGAGATCTACAAGACTGACTATAGGCTTATTTCATAAAACATGACAATATATTTTATTAACTTTATCTCATCTATTTAAAAAAATGCTTAATGGATTCTTGCTGAGCTGCTATCTGCACAAGTAGCTTTAGCTAAAGAAATTTTAGTTCAGGTCTTTTTATATATAGGAAAAAATATATATACCCAGTAAAATGAAATCCTTATTCTAGTAGAGATAGAGTGTTAAACATTAATGGAAAGAGGGAAAATGTGACAAATGGTAAATTGGTATCCAATATGAAATGTACTTTCCACTTACTTGACAGTTGTCCCAGACTGTTCCATTGATTTCTATTAAAAGTACTTTAAGTAAGTGGAACAGGATTATAATACAGAAAAGGGTTGATTTAACAGACCTTAGTAGACTTTTGAAAAAGTGGATAAAATATTTTATATATAGTATGCTTCTGTTCATGTCAATCATTCCCATTCAGTATTTCACTTATGGATAAAAAATGTAAAATATCCATGCTTACAACTCTATTTTCCATTTTAAAAATGTGTAAAATATATAAAATATTTAGCATCTCTTTCCACCATTAGTCTGTTAAATTGAGGGTTTTACTATGTGCATTCTTGACAACCAATGATTTGTCATCCATTTCCATAAATCAGTGTTACCTTACTTCAAAGGGGGAATAGAAATGGAATATTTGTAGTAAAGCACTTATTTGTAGTAAACCCCTGATACCACAGGGGAAAACCCCATTCTTGAGAATCATGAATAGTAAGGTTTCACTATCATTTTCTACCTGATCCCTTAAACAACAAAGGTCAATGCATGAATCAAATGTTTTTGTTCATGCACTGTGCTACGTGTTTCTAAAAAAGTTCTGGGATTTCCAAGAGTAATCATATAATATACTAAACAATTATTGAAACTTACATAACTTTCAGCTTCCAACATGGACTTCATAACATAATGGTAGCAACAGAAAGAATTGTATTGTTAGTATGTGTTAGTTGGTTCAGTACATGTTAAAACCATTTATTCACTTAATTAAATCAGCTTTAATAGTGATTAACTTTGTAGTGATTGCATGGAATGCAGTGTGGATTATGCTACCTTCAAAGTATGGGCAAGAATTTATGGTTTGTTTATTTATAGTACAAGCTTTGTGACTCTTCTCAGATGGAACTGAAATGAAACTGGGCATGAAAGCCAAGAGACTTTGTTTAGTGAAAAAGAAAATCCCCATGAAAAAGGTCATCACAATTCAGCAGATTTTCAGAAAAGCAAAGGATATGGAAGAGCTTAGGCCACTGGCTTTCTTTACATGTCTAGTTCTGTTTTATACTTTTTTAAATATATCAGTTTAGCTCAAGATAGTCAGCTGGCCAAAATGACACTTAGCATGCATAATGATATTTTTTTTTGTTTTGCATAGGAACTTCTACAATATGGTATTGTTCAAGCAGGTTTAATTCAGTTGGTAAGTTTTTCACAGACTTACTGAGCAGAGTCTTTCTGAATTTCAGTAAATCCCATCTGGTTTATTGTCATTAGATGCAGGCAGATGCATATTTTAAAGCTTCATAACATACATTTTCTTATGTTTTTCTGAGAGAATTATATTCTGCTCTATAGGGAGGAATGGGAAGTAAGTTGCTCACTGAAAAAATACAGCTACTTCCTAAAACACATACAGTGATAATCAGATCACTATATAGATTACTTGGATGATGGTGTGAGATACTGTATATACAAAGCCAGTGAATTGAAAACCATTAGTAGATTATTTACACACACATACTGAAAAAAGTCCACATGAAGTAAAGCAAATTTTATTAGATATCTGTAGGGCAAGTTCTGGATATCCTATCAGTAGCTAATTTGAAAGTAAAGACAATAAAATTCAAGCTGACAAAAAGAGAAGCAAGGAAGAATTTCTTGACAGATGATAGATGATAGATGATTGATAGATGATAGGTGAGATAGATAGATAGATAGATAGATAGATAGATAGATAGATAGATAGATAGATAGATAGATAGACAGTCAGTCAGTCAGACAGAGAGATGCTCTGCCTACAAGGTGCAATCTAAGCTAGAAAAGTATTAGATATAAAGAGTAAGTCACAAGCTAGCTCTGAGCATTTTATTAAAAGAATTAGTTTATTCTGTTCTGCCTTGAGCTCCTGATGGAAAGATGGAATCTAAATCCGATCAATAAATTGCCAGAACGCTGGATTAAAATTTAAGAGATATGTTGTCATGATAGAGTTTCCATGCCCTCTTAACAATCTATGCTTCATAATCTATTTTAAAGTACAAACATCAAGCTAATTTTTAGTAAAATCTCATACATTAGTACTGTATCTTAGAATTTCAGACATGCCATTATTTCACTTTTCCATTAAAGTTTAAGAACCTAATATTATATTTCTGTGCATCCCAGTTTGCATCCCAGAAGACAATTCATTAGAGTTCCCTGTTATTTTTTCCCCTTCAGTTAGTCACTAGCTTTAATATTTATAGAGGTCATCAGTCTTTTCTGGCAACGGAGACCATTCCATAATTTCTAATAACATGGCAGGTACACCCCATCCAAAATCTCACAAAATGTCATGGAAAATTAAAGATTTACAAAAAATGTAAGTTGCGTTTTTTGTTGATGACTGCTCCAAGAGGTGGAAAGAGATGTATGTGGGTTTATTTCTATCTAGTTACAAGACTGTCACATCATGTGATGAATACAAAGACAGGAGAGGATCAATGGCCCTAGAGAGCGGTATATACCATTAATTGCTGATTTTAGACGAAACAGTCTGTTATAAAAGTGAACAAAGGAACTCTGACTCAGTTTAATTTATCTAAATTACATCTGCAAAGGAAAGGGCTCTGAACAGTTGGCTTCCCCTGAATATAATACATCACTAACATTTTGCTGTTGATAAATTGCTCCAGATTCTAATTCCTGCTGGCACATTTCCTATTCGAAGACAGCAATATATATACCAGCTTGAAAATGGGGGCACTTATCCCTTTTATTGCTCTACAAAATAATCCTTTACCATTCTTCTCCTCAAGAAATTGCATAAATCTTATGACACTATATATTTATAGTGGGAATTTAAAAAAGAAAGAAAGAAAGAAAAAGAAAAAGAAGTATAATTTTAGCTTTGGTATCCCTGTACTGTATCTCTTCACTTTGTCATATGCAACTACTTCTCCAAGAGTCACTTTCCTTTCCTTTTAATGTTCCTGGAATAAAGAAATGGTATACCCAGTGGTGAAATGTTACTGGTTCGCACTGGTTCGGCTCCACCCACCTGCCCAGATGTCGCTACTTCCTGGTTTTAACCAGAAAGTAACCTGTTTTTGACCCTCTACACATGCGCAGAAGGCTTTGCGCATGCGCAGAGGGTCCAAAATCACACGTGATGCGCACACTTCTGAACCGGTAGGGAAGGTAAGTAGATTTCAGCCCTGGGTACACCGCATATTTTAACTGCATAAAGGAATGGGTTCCTTCCTTCCTTTGTATATGAAGGCATTCCTGGGTGAATCAGTGTATCTGTGCTAAATATCTAGTGTAAGGCAGCCTCCAGTCAAAGATTTAGCAATTAGTATATCAAAAAACAACTATGACCATTTAAGAAATACATTCTGCAAACTCATGTTTTCATTGTCCAACACTACTAATATCTTGTTCCTTTCTCTACAATCAATAGCAAAGTTGTTCCAGAAAAAGGCTATTTTTTTCAAGATTCTTGAAGCGATTAGACTTTTCCCTCTACTTATAACTAAAGTAATATCCTTCTGTCATTTTCTGACACCCGTACCATTTATGTACCTAGAAATTCTTTCAGTTAATTTATTCCCCCTTACAGAAATATCCTACCTACAAATAATCCCAAATCAATTTCCTTTTCATTCAAAGTGACACCAATTCAGATCCTTGAACTTTAAATCATTTCCTATTTCTTCTCTTTCTACCATTCTCAACTTTACAGATGCAAGTAACAGCTAACATCCTTTTTTTTTCCTCACAGGATTTTTTTCCCCATCCAAATTTGGCTGTGAAGAGTTTTGAGTCAACAGAATCTCAGTCAATACTTTAATTGCTTTCATCGCTGTCCTCCCTGTCTATGTATATATGCATATAAATTGTTATTAAAATATGGCACAGATATGGAATGAACAGAAAAATGATAAAGTAGATGCAAAACTTCAGAGAAATAACTACAGTACAAGAGTGTGAATAAATATTGGAAAAATGAATAAAATTTACTCTGTTATAACTTTAGGTACAAAATGTTTTACAGATGGTATATAACTCCATCAATAATTAGGAAGAAAAACAAATCAAATAACACTAAATCTGGAAATGTCATAATAGAACATTTTATCATGTGTGGTGGTTATGCAACACAAAATCTCAAAAGTCCTGGAAATAAGTATATCAAAACATTTAAAAATAAATAAATCAGTATGTATCAGATTGGGAAATCAAATTTGGAGAATATGCAGTAATGACAAAATGGTCAGTATATTGTAGATACAATATCCATATTGAAGACTAGCCAAATGTAAGCAAAAATTGTTCCATTATATCCTACATATTATACAACAGGGCCAATTTAGACATTTGGATTTTGGTTTCTAGGAAAAAGATTATGAAACCAGTGAAAATAATATATGAAGGGGCTTAAATAGATACTAATAATAATTTACAATGTTTGGTGTAAGTATACATTTCTAGGCTGTATTTAGCAGTTGGGTAAAAATGGAAGGGAAAGTAAGAATGTTTCACTGGAAAGTTTTCCCATAATGTTTTTATTTATTTTTAGTAGTCGATTCTCTTTTATTTATTCTATTATCACTATTTAACATAGGTTTTCCCCTTGCATTTCAAATATTCTAATGATAAAATATGATTGGAACAGTGTTTTGCAGTTCCCTTTTCACAAAATAAATAAATAAAACCTGTGACAGACATTCCCTCTATAATTAACATGGATGATGAAAAGAAGAGAGTAGGTATGGAATAGAAAAGTACATGAACTCATGTGCCACAATGAAGCATGTTGTTGGGTTGGATCACTAGACAGATGGTTTCTACTCCTGATTTAAAACATATTAGAAATGGCAAATCAGAATCTGTCAGGTCTTATAAAATAGGACAGGCTAAGAAACAGACATTTTCTATATCTAAAACTTCTTTTATTAGAACAGGTATAGTAACAGAACATTGCAAGTCTGAATGTGCTTCCCTTTGTCCCAATTTCATTTTCATGTGATTTTATGTGTATGTGTGTGCAGGGGCAGCAACAACAATTGAGATGTTTTGGAAACAACTTTCTTGGTCAGGGCTGAAGGTCGTTTATCTGTTTGTTGTCTTTGTAATAAATTTTCCCTCTATCCTTCAAAGCCACCTTCCATATTCCTTACAGAATCAGAAACTGCATAACCCCTATTAGCTGAAAATAAACAAGTAGAAAATCAGTAGCTTTTCTTATATCAGATTTACATATTGAAGCTGGGTTAGTCATGCTGCATCCTGAATGTATTTACAAAACCTTCTGAATAACCAGTGTTCAATGACAATTTAGTGTCATCCAAATGCTTAGAATCATTGGCAACCCAACTTGTAATAATCAATAAGCCAATCAGAATGAAAATGTAGAAAGTAGTCAAATGAGCAAAACAGTAACATTTTTAAAAAGTGATCTTGTAGGTAATCCACATTTTCTTTTTCACAATCTGAAAAATCTGCTTGCTTTTTTTTCTTCTTACTTTGCCACCAATTGGGTGGATCTATGGAAAAAAAACCTTTCATATTTGAATTAAGGGCTGCTATTACATTTTCTACCAGCAGAGAAAGCTCTAGACCATGGCTACACATAAATCAGGAAATCAGGAAACATTGATACGGTGTCTGGAAGCTAATTTTGAGATTTTTTTGGGGGGGGGGGGAGTTTGGATAAAAGACTGGATCATATTTAAGGGAAAATTAAACAAGTCAGTGACATGATGGACTTTTTAGAGAGAAAGACAGTAAGCAGAGATTTGGGGCTAGAGAGAGGGTAGGACAATTTGGCTGCATTGGAACTCAGGGTGAAGAACTTTTGTCTGTAGTTCAGAACTATTCCAGAAAATCTCTCTGAAAATATAGACACACAAAAAAAGCACTTATTCGGGCACTTCCTTATTTGTTGAGGTGAAAGAAGGAAAGGATGGTCAAGAAGCTGGCAAGGTGTATCACATGAATTCAGTTGCCGTGGTATGTCTGTATGTACAAAGATAGATTGATTGATAGATGAGAGAGAGAGAGAGAGATATGTAGGTAGGTAGGTAGGTAGGTTGGTTGGTAGATAGATGATAGATGATAGATAGATAGATAGATAGATAGATAGATAGATAGATAGATAGAT
>WNWU01000007.1:10206575-10297224 GCA_012654045.1 Ptyas mucosa | reverse complement strand
GGTCTGAACCGGGAGCATTTCATAATCTGCAGCATACACTGTTCTTAATATTTGTATTGATTGATTGATTATTTATCTTATTCTATTTATATCCTTTTTATAAATGGCTCAAGATAGCAAACATATTTAATGTTCCTTTCTCCTCTTCCTTTCTCCCCAACAAAACCCTAATGAGTTAGGCTAAGAGAAAGTGACGAACCCAAAATTACACTGTCAGCTTTCATGATTAAGACAGGACTAGAACTCATAGTTTTTTGGTTTCTAGCCTGGGATTTTAATCACTGGACTATGCTGGCTCTTTTTTAAAGTTCAGTGTTCCATACTGAATATTCAGTGTTCAAAACTGAAATTAATTTTCAATATTGAATAGAAAGAATGAACAATAGTTTAAAAAGAAAGTTTACAGATATACCTGTCCTTTGGGAACACCTTGTGAATAGTAACACATTGATATCAGAGCCCTGAAAATATTCTCTACGTCATACTCAGTATAATCTGATCTATTCCTCATGATAAGCTCTTGGTAAACTGACAATAAATTTTTGTAACGTCTGGCATTCTCACTCATTGTTAATCTTTTAAGCTGTTAAGCAAGTCAGTCCTGTGGTCTTCAGTTATAGGTCAATCTTCTTCCTGAAAAACCCTTGGGCGTCTCTTGCTGCTACTCAAAATCCTTTTCTGTTGCTCCATAAGAGATGCCTTGCATGTCTTACATTTACTCAACACTACCTTTAACAGTTGTGTTAAACTAGTGCTTTACGTAGACTTTTCTGATTTCACGATACCACTTTGACTTATGTTGAGATAACCTTAGTCATATGTGTACCTTATTTTACAAGATACAGCAAGAGAGTTAATGGAAATAATATTTTATACACAAACCAAGTCTTGATTCCTAACAATTTTATCTTCACGGACCAGAAAGTGTTTATCTTGAGAAGGGGCAGGTGGATGCTGTTTTCCATACAAACAACAAAGAAGCCAATAATTAAGCTACTGGCAGCAGTTTCTAAACATAGTCCAGAAATATTTCACCAGTGTATCTACCAATGGAATACAGAGCCATATATGATGCACAAGCTGAAAAAAAGAAAATCCCATTTGACTCCAATTTTCAAGCTTGGTATTTTCCATGCTTACTTGCAGATGAGTAAGCAAGCAACTCTAGGTAAAAAATACACTATACTATCCCTTTTTATTCTTAATCATATCATGTACAGAAATAGCCTCATTATTGGCTTGATAATAGAAGAATCAATATAATACCCAGAGCCACCAACAGGTCCATGAATATTTTGGGGAGAGGTGTCTACGAAGCTACCTGGCCTACCAGAGTTTAGGTATGATAAGGTAAGATCAGTGGTGGAATTTAGCAGGTTCTGTCCAGATTGGGCGAACTGGTAGCGGCGACTGCAGGAGGCTCTGCCGATGTAATGTATGAGCACTGCACATGCGCAGAAGGCCATGTGCGTGTGCAGAGGAGGCACGTGTAAGCGAAGCCAGTGAGCATGTGCACTCACATTTGTGATCCAGTAGGGAAGGTAAGTGAATCCCACCTCTGGGTAAAATAAATAGGAAGGGAAAAGAAAGGGAAAGGGAAAAAAAAACTTTCCAAGAACATTTTTATTTCCAAAAATATATTTGATCTCAGGGGTGCAATGCAGAGGTGGGTTTCAGCAGGTTCTGACCAGTTCTGGAGAACTGGTAGTGGAAATTTTGAGTAGTTCGGAGAACTGGTAAATACCACCTCTGGCTGGCCCCGCCCCCATCTATTCTCTGCCTCCCAAGTCCTAGCTGATAGGGAGGAAATGGGGATTTTGCAGTAACCTTCCCCTGGAATGGGGTGGGAATGGGAATTTTGCAGTATCCTTCCCCTGGAGTGGGGAGGAAATTGAGATTTTCCAGTATCCTTCCCCTGCCACTCCCACCAAGCCATGCCCACCAAGCCACACCCACAGAACCGGTAGTAAAAAAATTTGAAACCCATCACCATCGCAATGGCTCAGGGGTTAAATATATTAAAAGCTGGAAAGCTGACAACCTAAGTGAGACAAGAGTGCTGTGTGAGAGGGTGAGTTCCCGTTACTTGCCCCAACTCCTGCTCATCTAGCAGTTCGAAAGCATGCAAGTTTGGTGGGAAGATAACAGAATTCCGTGCATCTCAGCATACAGTCATGTTGGCCACATGATCACAGAAATATCTTTGGACAATACTGGCTCCCTTGGCTAAGAAACAGAGATTACCACTGCCCCCTAGATTCAGACATGACTTTACTTTATCTGAGCTCAGGGCTAAGGTAAGATTAACTGATGTTCTAAGAATAGCTCAACAATGGCACCTCTCTATGGAAGTGAAACTCTCATGCTATGAGATGCAAACATATTTGATATCTGATGACATCTTCAAACTAAAAGTTTAAACTTTAGTCATCCCCATGCCATTTTTTTTCTTTTTGACTATGCAGTTTAGAGTTAAATATGTCAGAGAAACACAATTTACAAAAAAGAAAAGAAAAAAGACTAAAGTTGTCAGTGGCAATGAAAGAGTTAAAGACATGATAATGAGTGGGGAAAAGTCCCTTCTCTGGAAACCTGAAACTCATGTTTATTCTGCTTAATGGTAAATTCAGGAGCGTCTGGGCTCCACCTGAGAATATTATAATAATAATAATTTATCAAACTTGTATGCTGCCTGAATTTCAATGACTCCCAATGAATGCAATATGGATGCAATATTAGAAAATATAAATATTGTGTGGCTACAATATGGGACTTCCTTTAGAATTATGTCCACATTTCTGTAGGGAAAAAAATCAGGATGAACTAAACTGATGGACAAATCTGGTTTGGATGAAAAAAAATCAGGTTTCTATTTTCTAATCATGTTATTATTTAATTCAAGTAAAAGCTCACATCTTTCTTTTTGGATATCATGAAATCCTAATGTTTCAGCTTATGCTGGGAGAAAATATAATTTCACACTTGAAAAAGGTGTGACATACTTAGATAAAGTGAAGCTGCACAAAATAGTCAAGGGATTATATATAGCATCAATATGTTCATGGTATGTTTAGGCATCGGATCATCAGAACACTAGAGGTTATAAAAGAAGAAAAAATATTGCTTATTTCTTCTACAATACCCTAAAGTGAAGGTATCTGTCCCATGAAAGAAACTTAGCTCCTTAGCTTCCATATCCACAATATGGAAGACTTTGCCATTGTCATCAATTATATTTCATTTGGTGCTTGGGCAAAATTCTCTTATACTTAAAATCAAAGACACCTAAAAAGGTCAATCAGCTCAGAAAGTCATAAATAAAAACAAACAAATAAATAAAAGCCAACAAATAAGTATCAAAATTTATACATGATAGGACTTGATTGGCTGTAGTAGGTGTCAATGTGCATGTAAACACATGTTTTGGATGTATTAACAGTAACAATCTCTTCTCAAAAATAAACACCTGAGTATTGTATTTCTTTTAAACTAATGGAGAATGATTAGAAACAGTAGCATATATATATATTTAAATTTTTAATCTTTATTCCTTTTTAAAGAATATTACCCCCCCAAAAAAACCCAAAACCCGAGTACCAGAATACAGAATACAAAAGTAGAAAAGTAACCCATAGAAAAGAAGGAACAACAACATTAAAATCAAGCCATACAAAAAAATACAAGGAAAAAAAGAACGCTCTCTACAAAAAACTTTAAATCCTAACAGAATTTAACTAATCTGTACTAGTGGTGGGTTCCTACCAGTTTGCCCCAGTCTGGGCGAATCAGTAGCAGTGGTAGCAGGAGGCTCTGCTCACCTGCCCAGACATCTCTGCGCATGTGCAGAAGCATTGCACGTGCGTGCAAGTGTGCACACATCCATGAGCAAACCGATAGCGATGGGATTTGAAACCCACTGATCTGTATGTATATGTTAAATAGATAAATATCACAGGTTTAGAAAAATAATCTTATACTTCTACACTCCTGTCAAATCCCTCCAAATTATTTAATTTTTGATGAAGCAATTTTAATCTCAAATCCATTAATCCCTTCTATTTTTATGTCCTATAATCCCTTGATCTGGGGTACAGTTGGATGACTGGATAGAGATGAACATTTACTGGCTGGATGCCCTTCCTGATGCCTATGTGGAGTTCGCAGATTATTTTTTCCTTTGCACTCTAGGAGAGAAACATTGATTGAACTCTCAATTTTCCAAGTGGGAGGCAAGCACCTTTATCATTAGGTCACCACACCATACTACTCTCAAATCTCAAATCCAATAGTATTATAATGTATAATATTATATTATAATGACTGGTTGCCATAAATTGAGGCAGATGCTATCAGGCATGTACATTATTTATTCTGGTTTATTATATCCAGTAATATATCCTTTAAAATACTCTTGAACTTTTGGTAAAGCTATATTGCGGGTTTTACTTCTATCATAGATTCATGCTATCAAATTAGAAAACATCTCAGGTAACTTTAAAGCAGCAAAGTTACTTTATCTATGTGGAACTGTCAAAACATGCTTAAGCTGAAGTTACTGCCATTGATATGAAATAGGAAAGATGTATTTAAATTGGAGTTGGGAAAAACCCTTAAAATTATCACTCCATAGAAGTTGCTATCTCTCTTTCACTCTTACTTACTACATATTTTTAAAGTAGATTTCCCCCCCAGAGAGTTAAATGCTTAGAATCTCAAAATCAAAATCTATTCTAGGATACAATAAGGGCCAGACATTTTTTGCAGCAAAAAAAATGGAAATAAAACATTTTTTCTACTGTATCTGTATATTCTACTGTATCTAGACATGACCATAATGGGAATAAATCATAACTTTCCAAAGAAGCCCATGATATAACTATAAACCTTCATTGCACATACTTAAAGCTGATAAAATATAAGTCTAGTGGTTTTTGCGTAAATCCTATAAATTAAAGTCATGTCATCAAATGGTAATCCTAATTTAGCCAATCAGTTCTTAGATGGTATATTGTACCACTAGTATCTGGAATACCTTTAGTTTTACAATATTGATTTAAGTGCTGGTAAAATACAGCGCTAATAGGTCTGGTCAAATAAACTCCAAGTACATGATTATGAACAAATTTCTTGTCTCTAAAAAATAAACAATTGTTGGTGCAATTTAGATAGCCATCTAAAATAATTTTCCATACATTTTAAAATGAAAGCTGCCCCAATAAACTATTGATACCACCATGTTTAATTGGCACTCACTAGAGAAATATTTCATTCTCTTTCTCTTCTTATAAAGAACCTCAGCTGTGCTGCCTAAACATAATTAGCTTCTACAAACCTGAGTTCTGTTTGTTAAATATTTTGCATTGATCTATATAATTCAGCTCTTCAGTGGCTTTAATTGCTAACATTGTTCAGGAAATGTCAGTGAAAGTGAAGCTGACCAGAAATAAACACTATCAGAGCAGTTTTGTTTTCAAGCGGTAGGTGAATTAATCTAGTCAAAACAAACACTCATGAAATAGACATCATAAAGGAGGCTGAGAGGCCACAGATGGTAACCACAACATAGAATTCCATTCCACTTATAGAGTGTTTCCTTTCTTCTCCCACAATCAGGAACACATATTGTACGTTTATATGGAAAGCTCATTTGTCTGAGGTGATTTCTGCAGGAAGCTGTTTTACTTGCTCTATATATTTGGGAAACATTTCCTTTATTCCATGGTGCCATGGTTTTAATACCAAAGAACACATGTTAGAATCCTTTGCACAAAAGGAATTAGCATATCTCTGGCAAGTTTCTTATATATTCAGATGTTTAAATCCAATCTTAAATGAAAAGCCTCTAAATTTATTTCTTTACAAGGCTTAGTTTCTTCAATCAAAGCCTATTTGTACTACAATGTAGTAGCATATAGTTTCTGAAATGTTTAAGGATTTAATGCATTCCTAAACGAGAATAATTATTATTTTAAAATTAGCAAACATTCAGTTAATAATAATTGGAACTTCTTTCTATGTATGTGATCAAGAATTTATGAGAGAATCCCAGTTCAGTACACTAGAGGGGAATTATCTTCAGATTGTCAGAGAGAGCTATCCAAACTATTTCTTATCTCTAATGAAACAGAACAATGGTAGACTACACTACACATCAAAGGCTGCACTTCTTGGGAATGGGGTTGGGGGCAAGGGAATTCACCACATGGTGAACATTATTTTATAATACCTTATAATACTTTAGGTACTCTGCAGTGTCCATATATATCAAAGCCGCAATGAAGATACTAACTCTGTAGAAAGTTTCAATTATTTGTGCTTGATGGCTGCTATCCGGCAACTATGGTCCTCTATGTCTTTTTCTCTGATATATATGAAATAGAGAAAAACCTTAAACATATTCTGAGGGGATAATGTCAATCATTATAATTTATAAGTCCAGGTGCAGCCTTAAATTCAAGAGGATTGATAAATTCAGGTTCAAAAAGCTTTGAAGATTTGCATAGTATCTAACAGAATGATTTAATACAGTGTGTACGTGTGTGTACAGTGATAGATGAATGGGATATGTGTGTAATTCCATCATTTCATCCATCCAAGATGCATTATTTTCACGAACTATATCCAAATAAATTTAAATTTCTAGTTGAACTAATGTGAACATTTATTTACAACAAACCAATGAGCTATTTTAAGGAAATAAGTTTTCTCTATTATCGTTGACTTTGGTTATCTTTTGAAGTTCATATTATTGAAGTCAAAACATCCATCATAGGAAATTTAATTCCTGCTCTTGACGAAAGAACTGACTTGAACATGGAACTTCAAGGAAAAAGACTAAAATATGTCCACCCTCTAAAACCCCAGTATAATGACAATTGCATGAGTAGAGAAGAAAAAATCCATAAACTGGATTCTTTATTGATGACTTTTGCAAATAAATGGAAGGTAATTATTTCATGTTGACTTTTTGAGATTCTTTTTGTCAAGTCATATTCAACCTTTGTACATCTTGACCGAAGCAGTTTGGTTTGTTACTTTAAGAATGCTCTTAGTTGTATATTCCCTCAAGGAGTGCTGATAAATTGATTTTACTGGGCACTCAGGCCTTAAATTCCCCTGATGAATTATAAACAAGCTTTTAAAGGGTATTGAAAATAAGGAAATAGAATTGGAGTACCTTGCTCTTCCTCCTTCCCTTCCACCCCCTCTTCACATATAAATCAGTCTTGGAAACTAAAGAGGCAACAGAGAAGAAATCATATCCAATGTTATAAATAAAAGATTATGCTTTTCCTACAAAACCATTATCTTTGCTCTCCTTCATGTAGCCTTAACTTTACCAAATTGAGTATCTGGAAACCTTCTTGAAAGAGGAAGAATATAGCCTCTCATAATGGAAATGTTCTGAGAAAAATAGCTTAAAAAGGACAACTTAACCTTTGAAACATACAAGTAAATGCAATATACTTTGCCTCTGGAACAGTATTACATAGGATTTGTTTGTTTGTTTATTCATTTATTTATAAAATTTACAGACCACCCATCTTACCTCATAGTAACTCTGGACAGCTTACAATCATAAAAAACAAAAACCATATAAATTAGAAACATAAATAAATTAATATAAACCCAGAATGATATGGCACAATTAAAAGATGTGGAGGGCTGCAGAAGGATGGGAGGGAGGTGGAATCTATTGTTAATCAATCAATCAATCAATCAATCATCTCCACTGTGATAACCCCCCAACTGGACTCTAAACTAACTGGAGGTATTTAAGCTCTTCTGGAAAGACAAGAGGGTTGGGGTCAATTTCACATGGGGGGCATCTCCATGGCTCTTCTCCTGGATCCCATCAGCTGGAGCAATCAGGCTGACAGGACCCTCAACATGCCTCCTCTGCCAGCTTGGGTAGAGCAAGCCAATCCCAGTGGGATAAGAAGGTCCCTCAAGTATCCTGGACCCATCCATGAAAGGTTTTAAAGGTGATTATCAACACCTTGAACTGTACCCAAAGGCAGATGTGCAGCCAATGTGGCTGGTGGAGCAGTAGTGTTACATGGGCCATTCTTGGGCCCCCAAGAACTACCAGTGCCACTGGACTCTGCACCAGCTGTAGCTTCCAAAATCTCTTCAAGGACAATTCTAAGTAGTGCACATTACAGTAGTACAGCTGTGATTAGAGCCTGAATGACTGAGTACAGGGACTCCTGACAGGATTATCTATTTGATCGTACCTTTAAAAGATTCCAGAACGATTTTTATAACCCATTTGCTTTTTCATATAGACAAAAATGTGTAATCTAATCTGTAGATACTGTTGAATTTTCATTCCTCCATAATATGATAGACAAATATTTATTTTTGATGTACAAAATTCACAATTTTACAGAAAAGTACAACAACCACCTGAGAATGAACCACTTGGCAGTGAAGCTGGATAGAGGCAACAGTTATGGTCTGCTACCTCAACATAACATTTCTGAGATAAATAGAAATATATTCATTGAACTAATCCTAAAATCATGACCACTAGGAGACCTTAATGACCAACATGTATGCCAACTGGCAAGTATGCTAATAACCATACTTAGGTTCTTAGGTATCACTAAAAGGATTGAACATTTCAGAGAGTTAGGAGGCAAATGAAGTGGAACCATCTCAAACAATTGGAAGAGTATAGGTTTGTTCCCTACCTTAAAATGGCAGAAAACTGTCCTGTCAGTTTTCATGAACCACGTGAACAAGAAATTCCAAGGCTACACAAAGGACTTGTAGGTCGACTATTACCAAAAGAGATGAGTGTGAATCCCTTCAGTACAAGTAAAACAAAATACATCTTGAAGAGAAAAGTGCTACCAGCCAAGGAGCTGAACTAGAAACTGAGTCAACTATTTTGTATCACAAGGTAGAAGGGGGAAGCACCGTATACTTATATTGATTATCTTATTACTGGTGCTATCTTTGACATATTTGATTATCACAGTTACTTTCCCCCTTTTGAACAAAACTCAAAATTATTCCACAATTTAAAAAAAAAACCAGTTATAATCTGGCAAATTTTTACAACAGAAATTTCAAGACAAAATGATACTGGTGTGGGCTTGCTAATAGTACATTTGGCCAGAAGTTAAGTGTAAGTAATTATTTATTTTATTTAGCATGTCAGGAAAATCTATAAATACTAGACACAATGCTGTCTTGATAGCCTAGATTGCTAGTTCATACCATTTGGCACTTGTACACCTATCTTTGATGCATGAGGGGAGTGGGGGCAAAATAGTTAAAATAGTTTTACACTAGCTAATTAAGTGTTTGTTGGCTCTTCCAGATGCCTCAGCAGGTCTTGTCTTGCCTTGCCTCATGTCACGTTGCCTCACATCCAGCCAGGACCAGTACCTGCTTCTGCTCTCTTGCATGTGTGAAAACAGCTAGTTTTTCCCCATCAAAGTGGGACCCAGTTAATCTACTTGCAATATTCTTTTGAACTGCTAGGTGGGCAGGAGCTGGGGAATGAGCAGCAGGCATTCCCTCCATCTCATGAAGCAGGGTTTGAACCACTGGAGTGCAGACCATTTCTGGCCAGCAGTTCCAGTGACATTAAGCTGCTACATTATCGTGTCCCCTCAGTGAAAGTAAGTATATGAAAGGAATGCAAGAACTATTATCCACTGCAGTGTTTCTCAACCTTGTCAGCGTGAAGATGGGGGGACTTTAACACTTAGAATTCCCCAACCAGTAACACTTTGTCAAGTTGCTAAGGTTCAGAAACACTGATCTATCAGATATTCATTAACTCCTTTGCTTTCCTTAAACAATATATGCTGGGCACGATAAAAAGGACATTTATTTCCACATATGATGCCTTATCTGCCTAGCACTTTTTAATGTAAAACAAAATATTTTTGGAGTAACAAAAAAGATAGCTATTTCAAATTGGCTAGGCTGCAAAATGCTATACAATTCAAATCGATATTATGCCCAGCTAAATGCAGAATATTATGTCCAGGTAAATGAAACTAAATGATAAACTAAACAATAAATGAACAGCATAAACAAATAAAGCCAGAAAGATTTACAATGTGTAGTCTTAAGCATGCAATTTTATATGTAACACATTTGAGACTGATTGATTTAGATCAATCTTATAGAGCAGGAATGTCAAACTGTCTTCAAGCGCAGGCCCATCCCAGCTCCAGCAATGCAAAAAACGTCATGATACATCACAATATATCACATGACATGATCGAGTTTGACACCTGTATTCTAGAGGAAATAAGAAACAATGATCTACCACCAGTGTAGAGCCTGCTTTTAGCTGAAGCTTTAGCTTTCGCCTCTGTTTATACAATGATTCTAAAAATAATTGGTGCCTTTTTCAGTTTCACATAAACACACATACATTTTACTTAGACAGTAAATATTTTGAAACATATTGGTTTCTGTATAATGCCTTTCTGTAAGGTTATTGTGTTTATTCCTTATATCCCATCCCTAAACTCCACCCACACCAATAGAAATTTTCCACCTGGAGCAAATTCCTATGCCTCTGTTTTGAAAGGCGACTAACCTTACCTGTAAGTGTTAGTATCTTGTAAATAAATCTTGCAGAAATATTAAAGCATCTGAACTTGATAGGAAAGTTTAGTTCCATAAAAACATCAGTCCATGTTACCTTATGATCTGTTTCTTTGAGACAATATTCCCATTTGACTGATTTAAACCTGATTTTTTTTAAAAAAACTGCTTTAAATCCAAAGTTTAAAGTGCGCTGCTGAAATGTAAATAAAAATTGAGAATTAAGCTGTGCAGGAAATGTATTATATATTAATCTTGCAGCTATGTTGTAACTGATTCTGAACTTCAGCAGCAAAGTTTTGGTGTCATTTCAAGCAGACTTTTAAAAAGAAATCAGATAGAAAATAAAATTAGGTTAGAAAATGAAATTCTTCTCATTCATGATAACAAAAGGGCCTTAAATAATTCTTCTTCTTAAACCTTTGCTTAGCACCAATCTCTCATTGCAGAAATTTTGGAAAATGAATAGGAAATATTCTCTTTCTTGGAGTGTCAGTTTCTCAAACACACATGCACAGATCACCCATGATGATGTCGGGGCAGGTGGGTGGAGTCTCCCCCTGGTTTTACTATCGATTCTATAGAACCGGACCGAACTGGGAGCAACCCACCACTGGTCTGTATGTGTGTGTGTGTATGTGAGAGAGAGAGACCAAGCATAACCTTACAAATGCAAGTTCACAAACAATCCTGGTCCAGGACCTGCAGGAAGGGTCAGATATTTAAAACTTTCCCCAAAAGCAACAGAGTTGGGACCATATAGACTTCAGGCAGAAGGGTGCATCCTGGGGCAGAATTGGCATTAGAGAAGAATGCATCGCATGGCCCACAAAATGATACAATTTTGTTGATGGGACCTGGAGGATCCTGCCAGACCTTTTAGGATAGGCAGAAATGATTGGCGAGAAAATGTCCTGCTAATATCCTGTTAATATGCATGAAGGGTTTATGGATAATGGCCAACACCTTGAATTATACCCAGAAACCAAATGGCATGCCATGCGTTTCAAAGTAGATATGTCACATGTATGAACAAAAACAAAGGTACCCCATATGTAAACAAAGAGATGGTCATAAGGGGGCTGCTTTATTCTGAATGGTTATCAGAGTTGTAGTCCAAACAAGAGAGACTGGGGCATGATTGTGAGAAGTGTCTCTTCATCCAGGAAGATGAGATATAGTGGATTTGTGGAAAAGCCATAAGTCCATGATGACCTTCAGGTTGCATACCAATTTCAAATTCAATCACATTCAACATTGGAAAATTCCTAAAATTGGAAGATCTTTGAACCCATATCCACTCAGTTTTTCTAAAGTTCAGCAAAAGCCTGCTCTTTGTGAAGCAAAAGCTAAAAATCTCTAGGCACTGACACAGAACCACAATAATATCACATGGTCAGCCAGGGTCAATATAAACAACTGGCGATTATCAACATATTGATGATACTTAGTCCCATGCTGTCAGATTACCTTTGTCCAAGGTAGTACCTTTGGCCTCATGTAGATACTAGTAGGGAAAGTGTCAAGCACTAAGGAACCCCACAAAGGAAGGGCCTTTGGGTCAATTTCCCCCTTAATTCACCACTCACTAGTATCAACCACTACAGCACAATGCCCATGTCACCCCCTCCATTACCAACCCACACAGTTGGTCCAGAAAGATATCACTCGTATTGATCAATGGTATCAAAACCCCCAAGAGATCATGAAGGACCAGAAGAGTTGTATCATCACTCTCCTAGTCTTGCTAGTGAGAAAGAACAACAATGATCTTGAACTTACTTTCAATTAGTTTTGATTGTTTTGAACTAAACTTAAGTGATTCCAGAACAATGAATGATGAAATGGTTACTTCACTGATTATGATAAATTTAAAAAATGTGAAGTTTTGAATATATAAAACATGCACATTACTGTTTAATACATAGGTCTCTTTCTTGAACAATTAACACTGTCACATGAGCCATGGTGGCGCAGTAGTTAGAATGCAGTACTGCAGGCTACTTCTGCTGACTGCCGCCTGACTGCTGGTTGCCTGCAATTTGGCAGATTGAATCTCACCAGGCTTAAGGTTGACTCAGTCTTCCATCCTTCTGAGGTCGGTAAAATTAGGACCCAGATTGTTGGAGGCAATATGCTGACTCTGAAAACTGCTTAGAGAGGGCTGTAAAGCACTGTGAAGCAATATATAACTGCAAGTGCTATTGCTATTCCTTTGAGTTGTACAGAAATGGTAGTATAAACATCTTGGCTTTGTTCTATTTTCTCTGTATTTTTTTTCTTATCTATACCACCTAAACAGAAGAACACTAAAAATAAAATAAAACATTGAATTTCAAATGGAAACAAGTATATAAGCCAGTCTAATTTCCTTTGGAGTGAGTTATTGTTTCATTCAAAAAGCCTTGACCCAGGGGTGAAATCCAGCAGGTTTTGACAGGTTCTGGAGAACTGGCAGTAGAAATTTTGAGCAGTTCAAAGAACCAACTGATAGCGGAAATTTTGAGTAGTTCAGAGAACTGGCAAATACCACCTCTGGCTGGGCCCAGGAGTGGGGAGGGAATGGGGATTTTGCAGTATCCTTCCCCTGGAGTAGGGTGGGAATGGAGATTTTGCAGTATGCTTCCCCTGCCACGCCCACCAAGCCATACCCACCAAGCCACACCATGCCCACCAAGCCACGCCCACAGAACTGGTAGTAAAAAAATTTGGATTTCACCACTGCCCTGACCCACATCATCAGAAATGTTCATTTCCTGCCCATGGACAGAGCTTCCAAAGATTAACATCATGAACCCCAAAATCATCTTTTATGAGTTTAGTGGAGATCCTTCAATATATAAAATCAGTGTGTCTATTCGCTCTCCCTCTCCCTCTCTCTCTCCCCAAACTTTTTAATGTCTTTAAACATTAAACAATAGCCTATGCACTCACCTTGATACTTCTCCAATAAAGTAGCATTAATACACTCAGTTTAAAAGGAAATAAGGATGGTGGGCAAATCCAAACAAGATCCAACTATTTGATAAATGTCTTTACCACATTAAAGGATTAACTATTTAACCAGCTGCAGGGAGACTGAAGCAAAGCGGAAGATAGATATATAATATTTTCTTCCACGTAAATAAGCAAGCAAGTAAATACAAACATTAGGTCTTTCCTTCTTATCTCAAAAAAGATGAGCAGTGATCCTTATCACCACATATCTTTCTTCCATTCTGATGAATAATATCAGTATTTTAGGCTAGTATCCTTACTAAAGTTTGGGGAAAATGTGTTTTCTCCTTCTCCTTCTCCTTCTCCTTCTCCTTCTCCTTCTCCTTCTCCTTCTCCTTCTCCTTCTCCTTCTCCTTCTTCTTCTTTTTAGAAAAGCTCTTAAAGCATAAACTGGCACTAAAAGAATGTTATTGGACAGGAATCTCAGAAGCAATAAAAAGAATGAAAAGTAGCATGGTTTTCATTTCTCACTTGAAGATCAATGTATGCAGTTGTATCTGTACTTACTTACGAGTCAGTCAATAACCAGGAACTTTCACATAGATACTTAATAAAAACCACCTGTGCCTTCTATCCATGTCCTTAAAAATAACTTTAATTTTTTTTATGTGGTCAATGCTTTTCGGCTGTTAGAACTGAAGTCTACTTGAAATTCAGTACAACACTAGCTAAAATTCAGCATTACAATAAAAAAGCAGCCTTCACATAGGAGACATCGAAACAGATGAACTGAACAAACATTATGAATGTTTGTCAGGAATGATAAGTGCATACATTGGCAATCCAAACAAGAATTCAAGGCATGTGCCACTTCTTTTCTGCTAGATGGGAATTTGAAACTAAAGCACAGTTGAACTGGATTGTAAGAATTAGTTTAATGCAAGGGTTACCAGATCTGGCTTGCAAACATTCAGATGACCTCTTTCTGGGTGTTCATATAGTTAGTCCTTTCTGACCCTCTATGACAATTCTCCAGCCAGAGAATTCTGGGAGTTGAAGTCCACAAGTCTTAAAGCTGCCAAGTTTGAAGACCTCTGCTCTATGTCCTGATGGACTTTGTTTCACCAGCATTATCTGTGGGCAACTACTTTTTAAAGTTTCTGTAATCTAACAGCAATCAGTGATTATCAGGGCCAAAAACCAAGAATGACATGAGGTGATTCTTCCAAGCTGAGTTCTTTATTTTTCACAGACCTATAGAGAAAATCTTGGCAGATGAGCACTTTAGTATCTGCATTTACAGTACACTTTGTCAACTATTAGGGAAGGACTGTCTTTACCCTCTTTCTCTTAAATCAGTGGTGTCAAACTCGCATCATCACGTTATTGTCATGTGACATATGATGACTTTTCCCCCTCTTCGTTAAAACAGGGGTGGGCGTGCCAGTGCATTACACATCTGGCCCGCGGGCCACGAGTTTGACACCCCTGTCTTAAATGTAACATCTGAACTGAGTTGCTTCTTATGCCTGTGAAATATAACCCCTCCCTCCTGAAAATCCAGCTTTTTACGCTATCATCCATTCTGACAGTTACTTCCTGGTCATTATGCAAATTCTTCAATCAACAGGTAAGGTGATCTGCGGCACACATGCTTTTCAAAGCAGCCATAGGGTATATAAAAACTGTGTAATCAACAAAGCAAAAATAGACATATTTTAGGAATGTTCATGCCTTCTCCATCGTGCCATATAATCTGAATGTGAATGTTTTATCTTTCTTGAATCTGATTTATATATCCAGTAATTCTTATTCTATGTACTGTTGAAAACTGGATTGCAAATTCTTGGGCATTACATTACTAGCATATATATAAATACAACTTTAGCACCACAAGAGGTGTTCTGTTGCACAATTTTAAACAGTTCTGCTAGTATTCTGCTAGATACAGAGCCTGTAGTACAGTGGTTTAAAGCACCCTGTTATTAACATCTATTAACATCTGCTGCTTGCAATTACTGCAAGTTCGAATCCCACCAGGCTCAAGGTTGACTCAGCCTTCCATCCTTTCTAAGGTGGGTAAAATGAGGACCCAGATTGTGGGGGCAATAAGCTGACTTTGTATAAATATACAAAAGTATGAAGGCTATTGCTTAACGCACTGTAAGCTGCCCTGAGTCTCCGGAGAAGGGCGGCATATAAATCAAATAAAAATAAAATAAATAAATAAATTTCATCAACTTCTGAAATTCTATTGTTAGTAACTTTTTCTACAGCCCATGTAACTTTGCTTTGTGGAATGTCTGGCTCTAATTTGGTGATTAAACCTTTATAAATATGATCTACTTGGGGATCTTTGTAAAGAGTTCTATACATTCACACTTGAGTTTTGTGATTCTCTTAAATTAATACATTATCTTTCTCATCCAATTACTATCCTTCACAATATATCTACATATTGTTTAATTAGATATAACACCTTGCATTTTCTTTTTGTTTGAAACTCAGAATTTAGTTGTGCAAATTTTCCACTTCTCTATTTCTTTTTACTTTTCTTCATTTTTTTTTCAAGATTAAGAAGCTATGTTACATTTTGGAATAATTTTGTGTTGGAGCATAAAAAAGGCACATACATAGAATCTGTCAGTCATACTTATAGCGACTGTGTTTTTTTCCAGGATCAAGCCAGCTGTAATAAGTAGCTATGGCACAATCCAAGGAAAAGATGTGCTTACTTTAGGTGATATCAACAGATATGTGCCCATCCATGAATGATGCAAAGATTATTTTAATGAATGGTAAAGAATTTAAAGTAGCATATATTTTATAGTTGATGTAATCATAGAATGTGTTTCAAATGCACTAAAGTTTTCTCATTCTACACTAATTTGCTTATATTTAATGACAGCCATTGGAGACAACACTACATGGCCTAGCATCTTAAAAAGCTAGATTGCAGTATTCAGTCACCATATCCAGTTGAAGAATTCTCTCTAGTCTGCTCTTTAAAAATACTGTTGTTTTTCTAAAGAATAATATTGCTTCACGGAATTCTTAATGGTTTTAATCTTTGCCAATACTACAGTGATATATGCTCTAGCTTCTGTTTTTATCTCATTGTTATGATCATATTAGTTTTCTTTACTGCTGCTTTTATTTGAATGTTGTATACTACCCTAGATAGACAGTGGATAATTTATAAATAGTTCTAATAATAAATAAAGCATCCCATTGGAAAATTCCTACCCAGTCTTAGCCGGTAAGAGACGGAAACATTTGTTAATTCCCAGCAGAGAAAATAAATAGCAGTCTTAATCTCTCAAGCAGGAAAGGAAAATAATGAAGTGCCAGTATGGGTGGTGGGAACAGAAGAATAATATAGCTCTTGCATCAGCCCAGAGCAAAATGCTTTCACAGATGATTTTCAGTTTCCAAGCATAGATCGGTTTAATACCATGAGGAAATTGTACAGCACTCTCAACGACCAGGCATTGCAATACATGGTCTAGAATACTTATTGAAAATAGAATGATGGATTTAATCTAAGGTTCAGCTTCATAGTGCTTCATAAAAGTTTTAAAAATCATAAAGGGTGGATTAAAAGGAATGTATTGTGTTATTATAACTGATTGTTAGGTTTTTCTTAACTATGATTTTTGCCTAAATAACCCGGGCATAAGTTTCCCCAGAAGCACATGACTTATGACTCTAAAAATGGGATGTAGGGATATACAGATCTTTCACCTGGTCTGATTTAGAAAGCTTCTGAAGGAGTAGCCTACATGGTAATTTATAGAAAAATAAGAATAGCCTTCTTGGACTACAAATGGGAAAAAATCAATCTTATGCACAAGAATTATTGCTCACATGGATTATGTATCTCATAACATACAGAGATCAGCATCAGTCATCCAAATCTTTTATTTCATCAAAACAACACAGTATATCCCTGCTGCAATTAAGTTGTTTTCAACTAAAGCCTGAATATAATTGCCACAAGGGGTTCAACTAGGACAATATAACAACAGGGCTACCTTGAAGCTGGATTTAGATGTGTCCAAACAAAAATTTTAAGACGCATCTTCCAAGTTACTCCTCTGTCCCAATGAATACTTTGCTGGGAAAAGAATTCAAACTGGAACCTAGTTTTTAGATAAATAAATTTACTTATTTACTCAACTCTGTTGGATTGGTTCACTTAGTACTGGCAGATAACTTGAAATCCTTCTGGGAAAAAAGCAATCCAAATTAAGCAATTGCAGCTTTTCCAGTAATGTTATTTTACCACAAGGACCAGATCAAGGTAAATTAGCCTTAAGACAAAGGATTTTAGATGTAAAAGGTCAAGTAGAACCTGATGCTCACCAATAGGATATATTTATAAATAAATGGATTTTACCTCTCAAACCAGCTTCATATAGATAATAATTTTACCTGTAAATTCAGGAGAGTATTACCTTTAACCTCTTTTAATGCCCACCCCACAGCTGTTTTGGGAGAGAAACTGAAGAGAAGAACAATAACATCACTGGAACCATAAGAGTTATTTTAAATATCAGGTATTGCAATAACTTCTATCTGTCAAATGATTGTGAAATTGTTATATGATTGAAACAGCTCTTATCTCTTGATACTTCCCGAAGAAAGCCATGGCGAGTGGATGCCTTGCTGGCTTTGGCTAGCTAGCAAGACAACTTTGTCAGAGGAATTGCTGCTGGATGTTGGATCTGAGTCTGTGTAATCTCTGACAAAGGAGAGATTGTTGAGATAATCCATATGAATTCAGGCAGCTTTCTGTCATGAGTAGATTGCAGAAACTCACAATTTTTATGGTCAGTTTATGAGTGGAGTAGCACATAGTCAGGATTTGTGTAGGCTCAAACTTTCAAAGCAGACATTATGGACATCACCCAAGCCTCATATTTTAGTCATATTTTTGGATTTTTAAAAATTCTTTGAATATTGGAGAGATTAAGACAAGGTTTGGTCACATTTTATTTTTTTTTTTGAAAGTTGGAGAGATTAAGACAAGGTTTCACCATATTCAATTCTGAAGGGTTTTTACTTTGAAACACAGATGATCAGCAAATTATGTCTGGAATCTTTTTGAGGTGTTTAAAGAATTTTTTTTTTTTTAAATGATGGAAGTTTCATGAGATTTACTGTTTTGATGAGTGTTAAAAGAAGAAAACAGTTATATATGGTTGTCCTTGCAAGACTTTTACTGACAAAAACTGATGGATGTAGCTGAGCTATGGGGAGAGGAGATAATATATTTTGTTTAGAGATGGTGATAAACCCTTAAAATAGTTTATACCTGCTGGGATGAAGCGGGGAGTTCCTTCTTTTTGCTCTCTTTCCCTTTTTTCTTTCTTTTCCCTTTTTCCCCACACTGCTTATTTTTTGTCTTTCGTTTTTTCTGTTTGCAAGTTTTGTAGTTTGTATTGACTTCTATTCTTTTCAAGTGCAATTCTTAATAAAATTATTTGGAAAACTAAGAAATGACATTATCTCTTCAAAATTTTGTTGCATTATGTGTGCTCCACTCACATGCTAATAACGATTTTATTCATAGTTAGGTGCTAATTTTTATTTTCTTTTTAAATGCTATTTTAGTCAATGACTGTAATACATTAAATTTAAATAATAAATTTAAAGCATCATTGTAGATGTCAGGGAGACAATATAAGCCCTAGTTCCTGTAGACAGCCGAATGCTGTTGTGAGAAGAAGCAATCTGAAATAATACACATATTGTATGCATTGACTTGCTACTTACTTCTTATTTAAAAGAGTAACTCTGTATTTGTCTTCAGAATTATTTAGCCTAACTTTTTTCATGTCAGGATTCAACATTCTTTTACGTAAGTAATTCAGTATAAGTGAAACAATTATAGCTATATGCATCATTCCATTCCTAAGCTTACCAAATTAGAAATTCATACAGAGGGTTCAGAAATGACATCTAATCTTTGGGACAACGATGTTTACAGAATTTTTTTTTATGTCTGACAGCTGTTCCACAGCCTGCATTTGGAAATTGCAGACTGCTGCCATATATTTTTTTATAATGATAGTCCTATGTATACAGGCAGAGTGTGTCATTATATCATGATGAAGAGGTTTTGATGGCAATGATATAAGCCAGTGGCATTGCAAACTACACAGTAACTTCATAGACAACCCTAGTTTTATAAATCAGTGTACTGTAGATCACATATAAGCAGCATATCTGTGTGCTCCAGAGATTTTTAACATTAGCACCATCTAGTAGAGCAAGCAATTGTGTGTGTTGTTCAAAGCATCTGGAAAGTATCAGGTTGCCTATCTCTGCTCTATGTTAGCATTCAGTCCCAACAAGAGACATTGTGGGAAAGAGATGTCAGCGTGGAAAGCACAACTTGCATTTCTAATTAGAAAACAATTCACCCACATTCTACTATGCCTTAATTTGATTGCTTTCTCAAGCTTCTGTTGCTGTATGTAGTTCAGGGGAAAAAGAAATCCGTGCAATACAATACCAAAAACATACAAACCCCCCCCCCCCAAACCCAGAATTGAAGAATGAATAAAAATTGTTAATTCTTTTTGGTCATATTTCATGGAACTTCTGTGTAGTTTCCTACCTGTTCCAAGTTTAAAATTTCAATACCAAGATAGGAATTCTGTAAGGCTTTAAAAATGTTTTAGGACTATGTATGCCTAGACAGAGATCTGCAAGAAAAGTTTACCTAACAGTTATCAGATAATAAACATGATTCTATTGATAGCTATTCTCCCCAAAGTATAGCATTTGTCCAAAAGGTGAAGTATATTCAAAACAAAAAACTGCTGCAATACAACTACACTTAAAGCACATAGCTGCTTTTCATAATTTCCACATAAAATATTGGCAGAACTAGAAAGTCTAGGTGTAGGGGTAGGGCAGTGGTGAAATCCAAATGTTTTTACTATCGGTTCTGTGGGCGTGGCTTGGTGGGCATGGCAGGGGAAGGATACTGCAAAATCTCTATTCCCACCCCACTCCTGGGAGAAGGATGCTGCAAAATCACCGTTCCTTCCCCATTCCTGAAGGAAGGATATTGCAAAATCTCCATTCCCACCCCACTCCAGGGGAAGGATACTGCAAAATTCCCATTTCCTCCCCACTCCTGGGTGAAGGTTATTGCAAAATCTCCATTTCCACCCCACTCTGGGGCCATCCAAGGTGGTATTTGCTGGTTCTCTGAACTACTCAAAATTTCCGCTACCGGTTCTCCAGAACCTATCAGAACCTGCTGGATTTCACCCCTGGGGTAGGGGATAAAAACATAATATGTGGCCTTGTTCAAGTGACTTTTCAAGAAAAGATTACATAAAAGTGAGGTATGACAGTTTTATATTAACATAAATATAAATCTAATCTAATCATACACCACTGTATGGAATAGCAAAAGGAAACAAGAAGCAATTTTATGTCAGAAAAATAAAATTTAAAACAGAATTTTTAGAATTTAGTCAGGTGAAAAAAATGTTCTTTTGAGCTCATTTAAGCAATCCAATGGAGATCACTTCTTAAGGTCCTCATTTAAGCACTGGTCTTTGCATAATAACTGCCAATCTTTAAATGAGGTTACTATGGAAATTGTGCTTTAATGTTGCACTACAAAAATAGTACATTCTGATATTGAATGTGTATGTGTGTGTATTCAATATAAGAATGTAATCGGATAGATGAAGAATCAGATGTTTATAAGCTTATATATATGCACATATGTATTGAAGCTTAAGCGTATATGCAATCATTTTGTGCATGAATCCTCTGCCATAGATAATGAATTCTGAACTTTGCAAGAAAAAAGTATTTTTTCAGTGGAATCACAAGCTACAAGCCCTAGAGTACTGATGGCTAACCTTTTTGCCATTGCGTGCCAAAAGTGGGGGGCGCACAGGGGGTCTCATGTGTGTGTGCCCACACCCACAATTCTATGTGCCCTGACCCCTGCGCATGCGTGCGCGACTCCCCCATGCTCCTCCCACTTTTGGCACACGATGGCCCAGTGAGCCCGGTAGGCCCATTTTTCGCCCTCCCCAGGCTCCAGAGGCTTTCTAGGAGCCTGGAAAGGGCGAAAATGGCCTTCCACATCCCCCCCGGAGGCCCTCTGAAGGCCGGAAACAGCCTGTTTCCTAACTTCTGGTGCACCCAGAAGGCTTGAAAATCAGCTGGCCAGCGTGTCCATGCGCCCCAGAGCTGAGCTCCCATGTCCACCGATATGGCTCCATGTGCCACCTGTGGCACACGTGCCATAGGGTCACCATCACGGCTCTAGAGGGATGATGTATCTAAGATTTGGAGACAGAGAGCAGATTTTTGTGAAAACTTCAGTTATTGTATTTGGCCAATTGGAATATGAACATTTCGATGACTCATATAAATCGGATAAGGGTCCCTAACTAAATTGTCACCGTGACACTGCCTATACATCAAAGAAACATCATTATACTGACTTTCCTTGACTCATTATGAATTCTTTGCTTACCGTGTTTCTTCCTGATGTCTATCACTTTTGTATGTGATCAACTAAAACCTTGGTCCAATTTCCCAATTTCCACAATTCTCTGCACTAAATAGATTTCTAAATGTATTTCAAAGTGTATGAATTGCCAACAGACATGACACAGAATTTAATAAGTAGAAAATCTGATGTATAATTGATTTTCCATTCATTAATCTAAGCAGCATGGATCATTCAGTTTATGTAAGAATCTGCAAATATTTAATTTCTTAATATCTCTCTTCTTAAATAGTTAGGATTAAGGATTTTTTCTGCCAATCCAAAATGAATAAAGAGGCTCTTTAGGAAATTTCAGTTTCAGTTATCTCATAATGGCAAGTTAATGTATATTATTCATTAAGATAGCCTAACTTCGTTTAGGTTCCTCAGTGAGCTAGAAAAAATGGTGCTGCTACTCTAAGAGCCACCATACGTTTAATACAGGGGCGTCAAATTCACAACGACACGCTGTTGTCATGTGATATATCACAACTTTTTCCCCCTTCACTAAACTGGGGGTGGGCGTGGCCAGCACATGATGCATCCAGCCATTAGTGGGTTTCAAATCCTGGTGCTACCTATTTGCTATCAGTAGCGTGCGGGTACGCGCACTCGCTTTGCGAGCACATGGCACTTCTGTGCATGCGCAGAGCATTTTTGATGATGTCTGGGTGGGTGGGCGGAGCCTCCCACTGTTGCCACTACTGGTTTACCCGAACTGGGGCGAACCAGGAGCAACCCACCACTGCAACCCCCTGCTTAGAGAGTCAATTCCTGAAAGAAGATACAACTCTTTTTCAGTCTTGTAAGGGAATCTGAAAAAGTCAGACAATTGTTGTGAATAGCAGCAGGGTGCTACGCCAAACTCCAAAGCACTTAAGAACCATTTTTGAAATATGCACAACTACAGTAGTTAGAGTGCAAATTTAGTTGGCTTTAACAGTGATAAAGCAGAAGGATGGATCAATCTAAACAATGACTAAGCGCATATTTTTGAAGTTTTTGAAGAAAAATTCTCAACCAACAACAGGTTTTTGTTAGGCAAAGAACAGGAAGAGAAAAATAGCACTCCGTACATTAACGGAGCTGGTAATTTATGTCAAAACTGCATTTTCTAACCTGTGCATTAAGCTAGATTTCTCTGTTCAAAAGTGATATTCTGTGACTGAAATAGCATTCTATACTTAGTATTGTTAGTATAATGTGGGCTTTTTAGACAAAGAAAGAAACAAGCAGAGGAAACCTCATGAATCATCAAAATTCATAATAATGATATAATCTAATTAATTTGCAGTCACTTTCAATCATTGGATAAGTTCAGGAGCATACATTGATTTCATTGGTAAAATAATAAACCGAATCATCTTATCCACACTAGGCTTAATATTCAGCATGTGTTCAGAAAAATGAATTCAGCAGAGTTCAGAAAAATGAATAACAAACTTTAATGTCATAATGAGCCACGGTGGCGCAGTGGTTAGAGTGCAGAACTGCAGGCTACTTCTGCTGACTGCCAGCTGCCTGCAATTTGGCAGTTGAAATCTCACCAGGCTCAAGGTTGACTCAGCCTTCCATCCTTCTGAGGATGGTAAAATGAGGAGCCAGGTTGTTGGGGGCAATATGCTGACTCTGCAAACATAGAGGGCTGTAGAGCATTGTAAAGTGGTATATAAGTCTAAGTGTTATTGCTATAACTCCCCAGATTGATATATATATTTTACAAAAAGAAAACCTCGCTCTTTGTCTCTTTGTTCCTTTAGAAAAACTAATTGATGACCTGAAAACTATTCAGTTTAGGCTGATTTCATTTTGTTAATATAATGGGCAGTATAATGGCTCAGGGGTAAAGATGCTGGGCTTGTCAGTTGGAAAGCTGAGAGCCCAGATTCAAGACTGAGCACCACATAATGGGGTGAGCTCCCATTCTCACACCTAATTCCTGACAACCTAGTAGTTTGAAAGCATGCAGATCTGAGTAGAAAAATAGGTACGACATTGGTGAGAAAGGTTGCGACATTCCTTACTTTCATGCTGGTCACTTGATGACAGAAAGATCTCTCAGACAATGCTGGCTCCCTAGGCTGAGAATTGGAGATGAACACTGCCCCTTGAGTCGGTCATGCCTGGATAGGATAAAACTTTAACCATAGCAAATATATCTAGACAAATTTATATGAGCAGTTTTCTACAAAAGCCTTCTTCCCTATGGCAAGTCAGCTGTTTTTTTTAAAAAAAACTCTGCTTACCGCATTTTCCCGAAAATAAGACCCTGTCTTGTATTTTTTTGAACCCTGAAATAAGCGCTTGGCCTTATTGTCATGAGCTCAAAAGTCCAATTGGGCTTATTATCAGGGGATGTCTTATTTTGGGGAAAACAGGGTATATTTCTGTGTGTTTCCACATTTTATAAAATTGAAAAGCTCATGTGCATATTATCCCTTTATTTTCCAATGCACAATTCTTTTAAACCAAGTTTTGTGGCTTAACTTTGTGGCACACACTGCTGCAATTTCAGACATTCCAAACTATTCAGGATAAAACTATGTAGTAAGGTCTAAACTTGATTGAAAGACTGCGCACTCATGGATTCCAGGGGGTAGTGTCAAAAGGGACCAAGACCTATCAATGCATCATGACAGCACTGTGCAAATGATGGTAATTATGTGTAGATCATTTGCATCATGATGTGACTGACACAAATTACAGTATTTTCATCATTTACATCATGCTGTTATTGTGTCTTTTCTGGACACCTATATCAACACTCATTAATAAAATGGTTTTCTTTTCTGCTAAGCATGCCTCTATGTTGAGTAGAAGCACCCATCTATCTAATTACTAAATAGAGAAAGTGCAGTTTTTCATCTAATTCATTGCTTATTCTATCAGTTTTAGAAGTGTCATAGATAGAGTACAGAACGGTGCAAGTTCCAATAACTCTGGACAATTTATACATACTTTTATTTATTTATTTATTTATTTATTTATTTATTTATTTATTTATTTATTCATTCATTCATAAAAAACTTCTAATTATGAGTCTTTCAATTATTCCTCCTGTTTCTTAAAAAGTATGATACTTGCATCATATCCATGCCTTACTTCAGAAACTGAACTGAAAGCTCATTCTTCTTAATTTTACCAAGTTCAGTAAACTTAAGGTTGTTTACTAAAAGATTGCTAAAATGTTATTTTATATTCAACAGAGGACTTGCATCTTCAGATATTATCTGCCAGGCACGTTGTTAATGGAACGTCAGTCCAAGATATTTTTTTTTAAAGGGGGTTTCAGTTCTTATCATCTCTGTTTTTACACCTTTAATCCAAATAGAATTTAGTCTGCTCTCTTCTTTGGAGGCTGGCTGAGCTACAGATAAGCAGACACCATTACAGAACACCGCAGGAATTAAACAGAGGCTACTTTTTTCAATAAACTAATCTTACATGTGGCAGCATAAATAACAATTATTCAATTTGCTCCTGGAATTTAACCCCAACTGCCACTTCTTCCTCCTCTTCCTCTTCCTCTTCCCAAATTCTAATCATGACCTGTGTTTTCACTCTAATATTCTGATTAAAAGGCAACGAGCATTGAATTATGTCAAGGAATATTTGAAATCTTCAGAAAGTCTCATATATTGATTTGAAACATTCTATAAATGTTACACACCAGATAGGACACGAACGAAACTTATTTCAGACAAACTGAATCCTAATGGGCAAATTTGATTAGTGTCAGGGTAAAAAAAGAGCAATCAGAAAATGTTAAACCTGGGATTTATCTAATGATAACAGATCAACCTGTACATAATTAAGTTATAGTATGAAAAATTTAAAAAAAACCTACAAGAGAACACACTGCTTAACTTCATTAGATTAAAAAGTCACTCAAAAGATGCAATCATGACATACATTTTCCAGGCAGAAAATTACATTTGCCCTAATTACCTAGTGGTTTTTTGCCATATTCTAATTATGTGAATAAAACAGTCATTCTGTTAAATCAAATCAAGTCTACACCTTGTTATGTGCATCAACTTTGCATATATCAAATGTTAATTCATATTTCCAGTTCTGGTTCAGAACTCTTAGATCAAACTAGAAAAATTCTACAGTTCAGGACACCCCCCCCCCCAAAGTAATACATAGGATGGCAAAACAGAAATTGTTTAAGAGCTGTGATGGCACAGTGGTTAGAATGCAGTACTGCAGGCTATTTCTGCTGACTGCCGGCTGCCTGAATTTGGCAGATCGAATCTCACCAGGCTCAAGGTTGACTCAGCCTTCCATCCTTCCAAGGTTGGTAAAATGAGGACCCAGATTGTTGGGGGCAATATGCTGACTCTGTAAATTGCTTAGATAGGGCTTTAAAGTACTGTGAAGCGGTATATAAATCTAAGTACTGTTGCTATTGCTATCAAGTTAATGAAAAAAATTACCAGGTTAGACTGTATTTTTTTTTAAATAACAATATTCTTGTAGGTATAAAACTATCCAAGAAGATCCAATCCATGATCTGGGCTTTGGCATGGTTGGATGCATTACCCTCTGCAGTTCTGTGTGGCTGCTATAAAAACATCCCTTTTATGTCCATGTGGAGATGACTTTGTGGAATCCCTAAGCCAGATGGTCCTTGGCAATTTAAGACTTGTGGACTTCAGCTCCCAATTCCCATGACTGACTGGCAAATTCTGGAAATTGAAGTCTACACATTTTAAAGTTGCCAAGGTTGGACACCCTGCTCTATAGAGAATCAAGGAAGATATATATGTATTCCATTTTAAACAACTATCCTGGTAGAAAGTACAATAAAAAGAGGTGGCGCAGTGGTTAGGGTGCAGTACTGCAGCTACTTCAGCTGACTGCTAGTTCAGCAAATCAGCGGATCAAATCTCACTGGCTCAAGGTTGACTCAGCCTTCCATCCTTCCGAGGTGGGTAAAATGAGGACCGAGATTGTTGGGGGCAATATGCTATTTAGTATACTGTCTTTGGTGTAAGCCGCCCCGAGTCCTCAGAGAGTGGGTGGCATAGAAATATGAATAATAAAAATAATAATAATAAGTATATGTCCCTGCTTCTACCTGACCAGAAACTTGACATATCTTTCCAGGTTGCCCAACTCTGTGCTATCATTTATTGCATCAATAAAAGGTCTATCAAAAGGTCACTCCTTTGAAAACAGTAACATCTACATTATGGTCAGAGAGGACCACTGGTTTGAAAGAGGGGTAAAAGGCCATCTGTGCTAAAATTGAACAGCCTTCTCTCAACAGAGGGGGAAGGAAGAAAGAGCCTAGCTTGGTGGCTCAGTGGCTAAGACTGAGCTTTTCAATTGGAAAGGTCGGCAGTTCGGTGGTTCGAATCCCTAGTACAGGTCTCCTGCGTGAGCAGGGAGTTGGACTAGATGACCTCCAAGGTCCTTTCCAACTCTGTTACTGTTACTGAATACAAGTCCTTCCATTTCCCACCATTCAGTCAGAAACATTTTCAAGGGGGAAAAAAACAAAAAACCAAAGCCCAGTAACCTTTTGAATAGGACCTTTGGGACAACCATGAACTGGATGATTGAGAATCTCCATAGACAATACCGTACCTCCTATCAGTTCCTTCACTTTCCATTTTGCCCTGGTGTCAAGGGAAACTTTATAAACCTCACAGAATTCTTCATTTCTTTTTGTGAATGCTGCTTTCCAAAAAAATATGCCTTCCTTTTATAGGAAGCACCCCCTCAAAAAACCCCAGCTTCTGCCTTTCTTAGACTAGGAAAAACTTTCATAATATCAATATATATTTTCCTCTTTGCTTTAGAATTCAATCACGAGACCCGTAATGGGCAACAAAATGAGTTGGCATGAGGCTGCTGTAAGATTTGTCCTTCTCCAGTAAATGCATCTACTTAGCGTAGAAAAGAGATTAACGTGTTTTTAAAAGCTGCTCACAAAGGTGAGGACTAGATGGGAAAATGGTGGAAGTGGGACAAAAGGGATATTTCAGGTAGAAATAAAATGGAGTGTTCACAAACAGCAACATGAAGTAAGGCTATAAATTTGCTTTCCTGCAGAGCTATTACTTTAAAAGCCTGACATAAGCATATTTCAATTTGCATTTCTACATGTAGTGACAGGGTCTTCTGCATTTAAAAAGATGTTCAAAGCTATCAAAGTTCCTGCCTACCTATTCTTCCATGTCAAAGTACAACTCAAGAAAACTATTTGATTTGGAGCTACAATATGAACAAAAAGGACCATTTTTGTTTACTTAAAATGTTCCTCAGACATTTTCCTGACCTAAACTGAGAATTCCAAAGCAGTTTCTAACAAAAAGAAAAGGATACCAGATATTCATTCAAATACTACTGCTTTTCTGCCTAATAATGTAAAAAAAAATAATCCCTGTTATTGCACAATAACCGATTATAAAACTAAGGAAGGAAAACAATCTTTCCAGGACAATTGTAAGAAGACAGTTCATTGTTACTGTATATGTGATTTTTATCACCGAAATCACACTTGGAATATGCTTCCAAATATCAGATACTATTTACCTAACTTTATTTGGGTCACAGAGCAGCAGAGGAAGCTAAAGCGAAATCAAATAAGAAAGAAGCAGCACCTAACAGGTTCTTTTACCCTGTTGAGTTCAAACATCATTCTAAGCTACAGCTTTTAAAATCACGCTAAACCATAAGCCATGGACTCAAATTGCCGTAGCCGGATTGTCTCTCCTCCCTATGGGAGAAGGTGTTTTAATTTGGAGCCATCAATTGTTATATGCCTATTTTTAACATGTTATGTTTTCTATGGGTTATCGGATTACTATTTCTTCTCACTATAGTTAAAAAATGAAAATTGTTTGCCATTCAGCCAGCTCCATCTGATTCCAACTAAAGCTTTGCAAATACACGCGCACACACATATAGAGGGTTGAAAACCAAACTGGTTATAGCAGTGGTGGGTTCCTCCTGGTTCGGCCCAGTTCTCCCGAGCCGGTAGCGGTGACGATATGATGTCACCAAACCAGTTCTGCCCCACCCCCACCCCCACCCCCCACGTTATTCTTAGGTTTTATTTGGCCCCACCCCCCAATCTATTGCTGCCTCCTGAGTCCCAGCTGATGGCTAGAGGGAAAAAAACTATTTAAACTCTTGCTGCGGGGCTTCAAAGGGCCGCCCTACAGCTGATCAGTGTTAAAAGAAAACAAATGAGTAGACCAGTGCCTGCAAAAATACATCAGTAGATCCAGTGGTGGGATTCAGCCGGTTCGCACCACTTCAGGAGAACCAGTTGTTAACTTTCTGAGCAGTTTGGCGAACTGGTTGTTGGAAGAAATCATTAGAGCAGAGAACCGGTTGTTAAATTACTTGAATCCCACCACTGAGTAGATCATGCCTCCAAAAATAAATGGGTAGACCAGTGCCTGCAAAAATAAATGGGTAGATCGGTACAGCTCTGCAAGCAGTTAAAAGCCTAGTAGACCAGTACCTCTGTTAAATCCTAAATAATTGTCACATGACCATCAAACCATGCCCACAAAATAAGCTACGCCCACAGAACCAGTTGTAAAAAAATTTAGAACCCACCCCTGGGTTATAGGTATGAAATGCCTAGATCTCCATTATTTTTATCATCTACATCAGAAAGAGTATAGCAGAAGGACAGCTATGTTAGTCTACAGTACCCAAAAAACAGAAGGCGTCTCATAGCATTATTTGCAGACTAACAAAAGGATTCTGTAGTTTATTCAATCAGATGTATGGAGCATTTCAATCAATGGAGGATTTAAACAGGGACGAGGAATAAGAAAGATAATTCAACCCCTGCTTTAAAAAAAAAGGAAAAAAACTTTTATATGACAGGAGAAGAAGTAAGTATTTGGGATTAAATCTTGATTCATCTGGGTTAATTAAGCAGGCCATAATTATTGCTGTTATGTTTATTTGGGGAGCGTGGTGGCTCAGTGGTTAAGATGCTGGGCTTGTTGGCTGGAAAGCCGGCAGCCCAGATTTGAGACCTGAGCTCTATGCAATGGGATGAGCTCCCATTCTCAGTCCAGCTCCAGTCAGCCTAGCAATTTGAAAGCATGCAAATAGATAAAGAGGTACCACTTATTGGGAAGGTAACAGCATTCTGTGACATCATGCTGGTCATATGACCATGGAAATGTCTTCAGGCAGTTCAATGGCTTTGAAATAGAGATGAGCACTGTCCCCTATAATGAGCAATGACTAGTGGACTAAAATACCCAGGGATTCCCTTACCTTTCATATGTGTATGGAGATTCTCAGCCATCCAAGTCATGGTTGTCCCAAAGGTGCTTGTTCAAGAGGCAACTGAGCTTCCTGGTTTGTTTGTTTTAGGCGTTTCACTTTCTTTTCTTCAAAGAAAAACAAGAAAGTCCAGTTGCCTCTTGAAAAAGCACCTTTGGGATTATCTTTTACATGTTGATTAGATCAGGGAATTTCAATTTCTTTCAGGCTGCTAAGAAGATGAGTTTTTTTTAAAATAAAACAAGGATAAAAACTAACAAAAGCAAATGACCAAAGAGAGAAAAAGACAAGAGAGATATAAAAGTACAAAAGGGAAACAATTATAAAAGGAAAAATGTAATATTTCTTTAAAAAAATAAATTCTGACCTCATTTATAGAAGATATTGTTAAAACTTAAATTCAGCCCTTAGTTTAGCACCATAACGTAGCTTCCATTTTTCCAGACAATCACTAAAATTTACTAGTCATTGAATCCATATCATAATTTGATTTTTTCCCGTTTCTTGAAAAACGTCCACAAAAGACTTCCAGTTAGTATTATTTTTTTCTGAAGTACTTTCTCTAATGAGGGTTATCACTTTCAATAGTTAGTTTTTTCCTAAAAAATTCCCAGTACTCATGATCAATAGACAAAACTGTTGTAATAGAAAATTAGCTGAGTTTGAGTGAGCATTTTTTGTGGTTGCCCTTAGTTCCTCACAGAATTTGATCAAGTTATTGCAGACCTCTAGGTTTCTGTGGATTACTTGGAAAAACCCAGTGGAGTAGGTTTAATTCTCCTTGACTAAAGTGGGTGAAAATTTGATGTGCTAATATGTGCACATAAACTGTATTAAACTGTAATTCTGCTGCAGCTAATGATTTTTTGTTGCTGATAAGTAGAGTTGCTGAAGAGCAAAGCAATTTCCTTATAATATTCACACACACACACACACTCTTATATATATAAGAGAGCGAAAGCAAGAGAGATTTGTATAATATTTCTGAAATTTGGTAATTTTAAGATATCTGGTCTTCCCAGAATTCCCCAGTTAACACTGAGAATTGAAGTCCACACATCTTAAACCTTTAAACTTTCTATGGTTGAGAAACATTTTATGTTCTGGAACTTTCTAGAAAAGGTCTATGGTGCTAATGTTAGAGAGAACAGGTGTTATTCTCGTAAATCTGTCTCTTGCAAAGGGAAGATGTGCTATTGTTTTTGAATTATTTTCATCTACTTCTCCTGTAAATCCTGCTACTTACTATGAAGCCACATCTAAGAGGCAGTGAATCATAATTTAAAGCTGCATGGGTAAAGTGTATATATGTTGGCTTACAGAGAATCCTGAACGTTGATTACTTCCTAAAATGCAAAAACAGCTGCAATTGTATAGGCTTAGGCATTGCAGACAGATGGAAATCTTGTTTGATTGCAGTCACTTGTGGAAAGTGAACTTGTTCCTCACTGAATTAGTAATGAGATATAACATCTGAGCAATGCTTTCATTCATATAATTCTGAGTAAGTTTTAAGCCTTTTGTTCTTTCTTCAGACTTTTTCCTATTCTGTTTTTCCTCCACCATTCCATTCCATTTACTTTTCTCCTCTGTTGATCTTCAATACAGGCAACTAAAAAAAATGAGACATGTTTTGCAAAGTCAGATAGAAAAAAAACATTTAGTCTTCTTGGTAACTGTTGGGATATAGAACTGAGCAGATGTTGACATTAATATTTAAGCAAATATGAAATAGTAAAATCATACAAACTCTGCAATAAACATTATCAAGGCAAACATACACACTCTTTGATTTTATTACTAGAAAAGATAAATGGTTTTGCATTACACTATTGAAGCTACATTAAGCAACTGCTGAGGACAAAATCCTTAGGACTTAAAAAGATTATTAATTCTTCATTTTTATTTCAGTATTGCGATTCAGTTCTCGTTTTTGTAAATGGACTCTTGCCAACTTTAATTCACTGGCAGAGCAATTTGTGGTTTTTCTCCTGGTTTTGCTCAACAACTTTTGAGACTTTCCTGACGCTCTGAGACCCAATATTCATTTGAATCTGCACCAGAATGTTCTTCATTTCAGTCCCTACTTCAGAACTAGAACTTACTATGACACAAGAAGAAGTCTTTGCCAGATTCAGTACTTTTATGAAACCTGACTAGTCCAGGGGCTTCATATCTTTGCCAGCTGGATAATGTAAAAATGCACCTACATAATTACTCATAGTACTAAAACCCATGATTTCTACATTCCAACTCCAACCATATGTTGCTTATTTCATGGCATAGTCTGGGATCAGCCTTCCACAAAACCATACAATTCTGTTTCCTTAGTTTCAATTTAGTGCAGCATTTGAATTCTGCCATTGTGGTTTATGGCACTGCATTACTATGAACAAGGTCAAAATGGGGTAGCCAATAATATATTGTAAGACAAGCTGCATTGTAGTAAAACAGCCTTGAAATTATGTTATAGAAACAAGTTAGACTTCATTTTCAATATTTGAATTTAATGCTGTAATATATATCTTGGAAATGTTGGACTGCAGAAATATTTTTGATCCATTCATCCATGAAAAACTTACAATTTACAAACTTAATCCCACTTTTAAAATATGGAGGAGATGGGAGTAGTAAATTCAGTCTTTTAAACATTTAGTATTTAGGATTAACTCAATTCTGCAGAAGCCATTTTAAAATTGTTTGTAAAATTAAAAATTAGCATCTTTTGATTTATCCAGTATGAGTTTTGGCAATACATAATATTTCGTTATCATCATCATTAGTGCAGAACACATTGGGCAGCAAATCTTTTCCAGCAGTTTTGATCATTCTTGTGGTAATTTTGGCATAGTTCCAAGGGACATTAATAATCTTAAGATCTTCCTTTAGTGTTTAACACTACGTTTTCCAAAATATAATATAATAAATAATATAATATAATATAATAAATTTTTCTAAATATAATATTTAGGCATTTATTATTTGGTTTCCTTGGTAAGATACAATTGCTGCTTGTAAAGTTTCAAAATGATCATTTATTTGCACAATTTATAAGAAGAGACTATAAAAGTAAACAAAAGAGCAGATATGATACTTAGAGTGCAAAGAGACATCCTTGACACAGAGAGATTCATTAACAAGCAACAAGGAGCTAAACAAGGCTTGGGTCCAAAACAAGAAGGAATATGTAAACACTTCAGACAAATATCCCCCCTTTCCATGGGGTTATAAGAAATCACATTCAGACGTGCAAGATTCTGTTATAATAGTTCATTTTAATAAAAACAGTGTTAGGCTTTCCTATTTCTTATTCTGGTCCTGTATTATGGAGTTAGTAGATACTAATGCAAATAGCATAACTCTATAAAATAAGCACTATCAAACCAACCAAACCAACTATTGGTACCAATAAAAATATTACTAAACAGTATCTGACAGCTTTCCAAACAGCCAAATTTTAGGAAATTTGGGGGAAGGTGGTTAGATGAGAAGCATTATGTGAGGCTCCCAACCCATTTTTTCAGGAAATTGAAGAAACTGATAGAAGATATTTACATGATCTAATTATGAGTTTAAATATTCTGCCTTGGTAAATTGATGAAAAGTTGTATTAGGCATTGTGAAATTATTCTCCAATGTTCTTAAAATAAAATCAATCCATCAAAAAGATATTCAGGTGTACTGGATATTTCACCTTATAACTTCTTATAATCCTTATTTATAATCCTGTGGAAAAGGGGAGTGAGTGTCTGTCAGAACATGTTTAGTAAGGGCTGCTTTTAAAGGTGTAACTCAGGAAATGGAACATTAATATAGATTATATGGTTTGATCTTGTCCCTTTACTGTTGAGTTTGTGGCTGACATCAATAGGATTGTTAATACAAATCTGTATCAATTGTTCAACTTAATAGAAGCATATGTTCTTCTGGGATAATTTCAAAATATTTGAAATCAATCAAAATATCAGCTACACTATGTGGATTTTCCAGGTATAAGGTTGTCTAAAAGACATCATATAACATTGGAAAGAGAATTCGTTATTTACAACCATGGATTATTGATATACAGTATATTGTTTAACAACATTCATATTAGTGTTTTTTTCAAGAACGAGGCAAGAAAGAATTTAAAATAATACAGTCAAAGATTTGGGTATTTTTCTATTCATAATCTATTTCAGAACCCTTCCCTTCTTTTTCCTACTATTCCTCAAATTTGGTCTTGTAAAGCTGTTACATATGCATTTTTCTTCTGTCAAATACTTGACTATAATAATAGAAAATTAGTAAACTTTGCTACATGAAGAAGATGTTCTGCTTCTAGCAAAGATAAATAATACCCCTATGCAGATACCTGATTTTTAAATCACTTCCAATCATTTTGAAGCATTTCATTGATTCAATATGTCAATCTAAATCAAATGGGCCCAAACCAGGCTAGATCAATTGTTGTTCATAAATCCAACTCTAATCGAATGAAATGTAATTTGGAGATTTTACTTGAATTATTTATAGATCCAAATAACTTGGACTTATCTTTCAAATTTAAGTTAAATTGATACAATTTACACATCCGGAGTACCTAATGGAAACTAGGTATGGCTCCTAAATTAAGAAATTCCAGGCAACTGTCTGGTTCTATGATAGTTAAAAAGCCATAATAAAGAATAGCTAACAACTCATTGTTTATAACATTATACAGATCTTCTACTGAAGATGTTGTTTCACTCTGTTTAATATTAGGACCTGCCTTATATTTCATTCACAGAAGATAATAAAAATGTAAAACTCATTTCTTTTACAAGAAGAAAAAAAGTTACTATTGGTTCAATCCGTACCATAATTCCATTGAGCCAACTCATAAATTGTCCAGAAAGAATTATCTTGATTGTTGCATTGTTAGACTCATTCTCAGTGGTAAAAAGAAAATGTATATCCACATATACTCAAATATTCAGAAAGAAAGAAACTAATGTATGCTTGGAATATCAGTTTTTTAAATACATCAATTTTATCACCTTCCTAATTATATTTTATATATGCTATAAAACAAATCACTTTGTGCAAATCCGTGTTACAGTGCTGTAAAAGTTAAGTGAAATTATTGCATGTATCCGTTGAGATTTAAACACAATGAGGCATGATTATGGATGAAATGATTCCAGAAAGTCCTATTTGTGAAAGTAGTCTTGATTGTGTTTAATAATGGAGATTATTTCATTTGCATAATTGAAATTATTCTATTTTGGGACAGCTAACATGCTGAATCCAGACAATTAAGAGAACAACTTGTATTCTTGGCAAAAATCATCTATTCACGTAGACTGATCCAATGGGAGGAAATTATATACAAACTATACTGGAATATTTATTGCTTCTTGTTAGGATATCTAGAAAGGGAAACTTTAAAATGTGCCGCTCACACAAATGATCATGATTTATTCTTTGTAGGAGATTTTAAAGGCTGGAAAAAAAACAGTCTGACTGCAGTTGATTTAAAACTACATGGTAAAATAATTGACCCGTAACCTGTAACTAAAAATATTAATACTGGAAATCTAGAAATGTAATAGGATAAACTCAATAAACTTAACAGATAATTGGAAATATGTATTGATAACTTTAGGTGGTATGCGTGGTTGTAAATTATTCCTAGAAAGCTAATTATTAGTTCATTTCTGTGATTTGGATAGTTGTCTCTGTTATCTTATGCATTTACCAGAATTATTTTATAAATGAATAATAATACATTATACATTACATATAATAAACTTCTGCTCTCCAGGTTTCCAGTTATACACTTAATCTGTGACATATGACACATAACACATCAGACTAGTATGATATGCTTACTTAATATCACCCTCACTGCAAATGAAATCATTTGCTTCATTAAGCAAATGAAAATTTTGTTTAATAGATGTTCTCATCCCAGCCAATGATTGAAATTTAACAGACAGTTTCACCTAAGTCATGAAGCTCTACCACCTGCCTACCAGGAATCTGAGGTTTGAATAAGAATAATAGCATAACAGAGTTGGAAAGGACCTTGTAGATCTTCTAATCCAACTTCTTGTTCAAGCAGGAGACCCTATATCCATGATGGCGAACCTATGGCACGCGTGCCACAGGTAGCACGCGTAGCCATATCAGTGGGCACGCAAGCTCAGCTCTGGGGTGCATGTGTGCACCGGCCACCTAATTTTCGGGCCTTCTGGGCCCACCAGAAGTAGGGAAACAGCCTGTTTCCAGCCTCTGGAGAGCCTTGGGGTGGTGGGGAAGGCCGTTTTCATCCTCCCCAGGCTCCTAGAAAGGCTCTGGAAGCTGGGGAGAGCAAAAAATGGGCCTTCTGGTCCCACCAGAAGTTGGCAAATGTGTCGTTTCTGGCCTCCAGAGGCCATTTTTCCCCTCCCCAAGCTCCAGAAAGGGTCTGGAGCCTGAGGAGAGAGAAAAACGGGCCCACCGTGCCATCACATGCCAGGAGTGGGGTGGGTCACACACGCATGCGGGCGGGGTACCTAGAATTATGGGAGTGGGCATGCATGCATGTGAATCCCCCTCTCCCCTGCTCCTGGCATGCAATGGCAAAAAGGTTAGTCATCACTGCCCTATATCATTCAAGGCAAATGGTTGTCTAATCTCCCCTTAAATATTTCCAGTGATTGAGCACTACAACCTCTGGGGGCAAGCTGTTCCAGTAATAAATTATTCCCAATGTCAGGAAATTTCTCCTTAGTTCTAGGTTGTATCTGTTCTTGATAAGTTCCCATTGGTTACTTCTAATCCTGCCTTCTGGTGTTTTGGAGAATAGGTTGACTGCCTCTTCTTTGTGACAGGCCCTTAAATATTGAGAGACTTCTATCATGTCACCTCTAGTCCTTCTCATCACTATACTAGACATAGCTGCATAAAGCCCCTTGAAAAAGTAGAGGGTTATTTAGCTCAGGTCTGGAATCGGTAGCAGGCCAATGATTTGAGGAACAATAAGATCACAGAGCCTGTGTCTTCTTCCAGAATCAGGAAGGTAATGGGGCAGTTAGACTGTCCAAAGTGAAAGACTGGATAGCAACATTAATCATTCTGTAATTAAGAGCTGGGCAAATAGATGGATGCAATAAATAGGGAGTAGGTGAGACCTTCATATAACAGTCCATAGAAATACAGAGCTATAAACAGAGAGGAAGCAGAAGCTATGGATAAGTAAGCTGAACTAGCAGACCAGCAGGCCTTGCTATGACTGATTTTAAGGTTGAAAAATATATATGGAATATTTATTTATTATTTATTTATTTTATGTATTTATCAAATACATCTACCACATAGAGGGATTTCCCTCTTTCAGTATCTTAATTTTGTTCATGTGTTCTAGGTCAGCCTTGTTTCTCTTCTCCAATTTATGCTACACTTCTGAGACCCAGGGAAGGATATCTGAATCCTGGGTGTGTTTGTCTTATCTTTCTTTAGTAGGAACTCCATAAGTGGCATAAGAAAGAAGGCAGATTGCTGAAAAGGAGCATTCATATTAATGATGGCTTAAAAATGTTTTGCAGTCATTTAACATCAAGGAAAATTGCATTTGTGAAAAGATAATTGTAAATAGATATAAAGACATTGATCTGGTTAAGGCTGTTTGAAATGTTTCATGTCTAAAGAAAAGAAATATAATATAATCACAAGTACTTTGTGATCACAATCTCACAAGCATTGTATACCACTTTAGCCAAAGAAAATTAATCACAGCTTCTTATAAGAGCAAATTTACAAGAATATAATGAAATATGCAACAGATGAAGAATAACTAAAAATGAATAATAAAGAGCAGGTGGAAATCCTTCTTTAACAAAACAGTAAAATTTGAATGGCATAGCAGCCTCTCCAAACTATGACTTAAAGATAGTACTGGAACCTGTGGGAATTTCTGCTTAATCTGTAGAATCCAACTATTTTATTTTATATAGCTGGTTTTGTCTAGTTCTGTCAAGACATGGTTTCTACTTATCATGCTTGTTGGACACTTTGACATTTTACTATTGTAAAGGTAGGAGAAAGAAGAGCCACTGAAGTTCTGCTGTAGTTTTTCCAAAAATATTTAATAAAATATGGTTCATTGTGGGTGTTAATGTAACCCATTGTTGAATAGATTTTATAATAAGACACTTTTCCTAGACCAGTGATGGCAAACCTGTGGCATGGGTCCACAGGTGGCACACGGAGCCATATCAGTTGGCACATGAGCTTGCCGTAGCTCAGCTCCAGCGCACATGTGTGTGTGCCGGCCAACTGATTTTTTTGGCCTTTCGGTTGTACTAAAAGTTGGGGAAAGGGTTGTTTCTGGCCTCTGGAGAGCCTCCAGGGAGGGGGAGGGGGGAAGGCTGTTTTTGCCCTCCCCAGGCTCCTAGAAAGCCTCTGGAGCCTGGGGAGGGTGAAAAACAGGCCAACCGGGCCCACTGTGCCATCATGTGCTAAAAAAGGGAGCACATGTGCAGGGGTGGGGTACATTGAATTATGGGTGTGGGCACACACATGGGTGACCTTGCTGTGCTCCCCCCGCTTTTGGCATGCGACGGCAAAAAGGTTAGCCATCACTTTCCTAGACGTATCCCCCCAACCACAGGTTCTCAACTATAGACTGTGAAAAACCTGAGCGCCAAAAAATTATCAAGGTCTACTTTGGTCTATGTCCAATGAACATATTACTCTCTCTCTCTCTCTCTCTCTCTCTCTCTCTCTCTCACACACACACACACACACACACACACACACACACACAAGAACTCACTATTTCATCTGCAATCAAAGCATAGCAAATTATTTTAAGCACAGCTGGTGAATTTGTGCAACTAAGAATTAAGGTGATAAGAAAGAACCCCAAAACTGAGGGGAAAATATGAAAATAATCTTTTACTGAACAAATATCTAATATTAAAGAGGACCTATGGTTTAATGAATATAGTGCACGTGTGTATGTGTGTGTTTATTACAATAATTTGATAGCCTGTGTTTTTATACAGCTGGAAAGATAGCTGATGATTTATTTATAGGTATTGCTGCAGTATTCATTATCAGGAAGCTTCAATGTCTCAATTTTGAATATTTTTAAAACATAATTTGAAAGTAGAGGGACATCAGTTAATGAATAATTAGTCCTTCTGTAGGAGAATATTAAAAGAAATAAAGCATCCTGATTAAGGAAACAGCAATCAGCAGAACTCAAAACAATTGACAAGTGTTCATTGCCTGAACATCTTATGTAATGCTTCATAAATATGTAACCAAATGGCTTAGCAGAATTCTGCTTCAATTGAGGGCCTTCTTAATAGAAACATTTTAAAGTTAAAAATGCAGAGTTAGAATAAAGAAAGCACAGCATGTGGAATGTTTTTCAAGAATCAGGTGGAATTTAGGAAACATGGAAAATGATGGCCATGTAGGAAAAAAAGATTCATAGAAATAAAAGCAATTTGAAAAAGCCAGTAACATTATGCTATGCTATGTAGTCATGTTTCCTTTTGGTTAATGGCATAGTAACAGACATGAATATAATTCCTTTCCTCTCACTGAGCTATGTGTGCCCTTAAATTTCATTCTACCAACCCCCAATTTAGCATACAATGTTAACAGCTCTAATTCTCATAGACTTGAAAAGAGAAAAATAACTGGTGAGATAATGTAATCTTGAAATACCAGTTGACCATGCTTCTAGTATTTGCCTGCTCGTCTTCCATAGTCAATAATAGGTGGGGGGGGAATCACAATTTCTCTAGTGGAATGGAGCAAGTGTCATTTGAACTGACAAGGAAGGGAAGTAGGAAGGGGGCTGATAAAGTGGTTAATTGGTTTCAATTGTACTCTGCCGCCATGACTCTGTCAAGGTAATGTCTATTCTAATGGATTGGTTGGCATATCTAACTAACCTCAAAGCCTTTCTAGCACATAGTTGGCTATGTTATTTCAATAATGCTCATTCTGCTGCTATAGTTCCTTTGGGAGGGACACCTCTTAGCAGCATATATACAATACTTAATTTAAAAATCTTGAAGGAGGGAAGGATTCAATGTATTACTGTGGTATTCAAATATTATAATACATAAGACAAACTATTGGCTATGGAGGATACAAAAAAAGGACCATGCAGAGTAGAGCTGAAGATTATTTTTATCATAAAACCATACATATCATGGATGAAATCCAGCAGATTCTGACAGGTTTTGGAGAACTGGTAGCGGAAATTTTGAGTAGTTTGGAGAACCGGTAGTAGAAATTTTGAGTAGTTCGGAGAACCGGTAAATAACACCTCTGGCTGGCTCCAGAGTGGGGTGGGAATGGAGATTTTGCAATATCCTTCCCCCAGTAGTGGGAATGGGGATTTTGCAGTATCCTTCCCCTGCCATGCCCACCAAGCCATGCCCACACAACCAGTAGTAAAAAAATTTGGATTTCACCACTGATACATATATATGCTTGGTTCTATCATGAAAAGACAGTCTCAAGTCATATGTTGTCATGGATTGATCTCAAGTTGATTTTTTTTTTTGTGCAGTACATGTTTTGGACTCAATATTACACTCTTGTGTTTTGAAGTAATGTTTTATGTTTTATTTAATTTAAATAATTAATAAACTGTAATATTTTATTTTAAATGAATAAAGCCATTCATGGAGGTGGGCAGGAACTTTCTTACACTCTTATTTTACTCTTATTTTAAAGTAACAATACATGTCCTATGTCTCTTCTTTTCTATCTTGTTCTGGGAGTTATTTCAGTGTTTCAAGAGAAAATAGGTTCCCATTTTACTCTCCCTCTTTTGTTCATAATTTAATCCTATTTTTCCCTGTCTGTTCTTTTGATAGCCGTAAATCACATTCATTGTAATGCCAATCTTATATATTTGGATTTTATTGTCCAGTTTCTAGTTTTCAAGATTTGTTCATTGACTGTCACCTATTTCCTTTATCCTGTGATCTTTCATGTACTATACTTTCAAAAGTATTCCTGGATGCTACTGTTCTTGTTCCTTTTTCTGTCTATTTTAGCTGCATCTGAGAGTGATAGCTGGCCATGAATGTACTGTATGTTTAAATAAATTAGATTAGGGTTATTATCTGTAGATGTAGCTCTCTGTTTTTTAAAATTAAAGCTGCCTTATAACAATATTTGTTGCAAGTCTGCTCCATAATTTTATTTGATAATGTTGCAAAATCCCATAAAAGTTTTGTACTTCATAACTCTTATTATACAGGGAGAGGTGGTGCCCAGACCAACTTGATTAACCTTGAAGATTTTTTCCCCCTTCAAATTACTGTGACCTACTTCTACTGCTAAAAACAGCATGTGAGGTTATTTGCATATCAAATATTTTATAAATATTTTCTAGACCTTCAATTAGGAAATCCACATATCAGTAGCAAGTGAAGTTAAACAGAACCTCCCAGTTGTTTAGAAATAGGGGTGCTTTTTTCCGGATAATATCCAGTTATTTACTTATTTATACTTTCAATTCCATTTATTCTTTCAATTCCATTTGTAAATATATTTTGTCTATGAAATGCTCAATCAACACATACAAAATGTTCACAAAAACTCAAATTAATATAAAAAATCAAAAACCAAGTTAAAAACATCCAAACAACAGCTTATGTCATCATGAGTCAAAATGAAAAATTCTGGCTGAACTAGAAGGTCTTAAGACCTTTAGCAAAGGGAATTCGGTCTCTGCCACCAGGTGAAATGTAGGAGTTTGGATTGTATAACCTAGGAGTAATACAGCACTTTTGGTTTTAGGAGATACTATTTATAACTCATAACATGGGGATGCTTTTTAATCCTGAGTTCCTCTTTATCTGTCTCCCATGATTTGCCAGTATTAGCTCATCTGGTTGTCTTAACCTATGAGTTTTACCAGTGACAGAAATGTGAACTAAAGAGAAGGAACGGCATACCCCATGACATAGCATGAGGTATGTCATGCTATGGCATTGTGTTACATATAATAATAAGCCTAGACTTGAAAGGTAGATTGGAAATAATTGATTCTTGTTTTCTAACATGTTGGGAATGATTTTCATCCTAAAATGTTAGGAATAGGTAAGAGAATTCAGCAATAGCAAGGGTGCTGAAGGCAAAGTATATTTATTGATTTATTTAATCAATTTATATGGATGTGCATCTCACATTTAGTACTTTATTATGGGTGACTCGCATAGTTAACACACCCACACCCACCCATACCCACAGAGAAAACCAATAGCAATAGACCAAAATCATACAGCAAAAACCAATAATTTTTGGTCTAACAATAATTTAAAAATTACAACATTAAAAAATAAATTGTGAGAGTGCAATCAAACTTACTAACAATATAGCCATTTAGTAGGCTCCGTACCACCATTACCAGATCCCCAGACCAGATGGCAAAACCAAGATTTCAGACCCTTCCAGAAGACCAACAAGATGACGGTGAATCATGGTTCCAAAAGGTGAGTGGCAATCCTGGGTGCTGTCAAATGACATCCCTTAATCAGCAGGACCCATAAGATGTCCTTCCTGTCACATTTCTGAGGATGGGTGGATGCACCTGGGGAAAGGTGGTACCTCAATAACTCAGCCCATGTCTTGAAGGACTTTATAAGTTATTACCGTTGAACTGAATCTGGAGACAAATTAGTAACCAATGAAGCTTGTGGAGCAGAAGTATAACATATGTGATCTAGATGAGCATATAACTATAGTGCTGCAATTTGCACTAGCTGAAGTGTACAGAGGGTATCTTTATACAGAGTGCATTACAGTAAGCCATTTAAAAGATGAGCAGGATGAGAGTAGATCCTCATTATCCAGGACTGAGTGCACCTGGCTCACAATCCTGAAGTTGAATAAAGGCAGACTCAAACCAGAATTGCCATCTGTTCATGGTACAGGAGTGATGAGTCCAAAAGGACCTCAGACAGAGATGGCCACATAGTTTTCCTCCCCCTCTTTAGAATGCTTATAATGTGCATGTAACATGTTTTTCATATGTTTCAGCCAAAATGGTCACTCTTGCAAGATGGTAGAATAATTTAGCCACTTAATTTACTATTGCTATATCTATAAAGTATACTGAAAATCATGAATGCAAAGCCTGTAAAGCTGGTGAACATATTCCTTACATATCTCTATGAACTATTTTCTCTATTGGCATATATGTCAGATGTCCTAGATTTATCATTTGATCTGTCTCATATTCAAAACATTACATTTTCACCTTCAGATTTGGATCCAGCATTTATTATTCCCCATTCTCCTATCTAATTATTAGAAAAGGGAATTTTAGTTAATCAGTTAGCAAACAATATTTATCAGCTGTCCATTTTCATGTTCTTAAAGGAGAACATAGCATTGAGAGAATGAAAGAAATGCTTCTTAAATGTACCTTCACAAATATATTTAAACAGAACACTTTATATTAGAAATATCATTTTTGTTATTTTTGTGCATTATCAGAAAAAATGTTTGGCATTTTTTCTAAATGATCTTGCTATTCATTCTGAAAGCAAATGAAAGCCGGCCAGAGTCCTTGGAGAGTTGGGCGGCATAGAAATACGAATAATAAATAAATAAATAAATGAAAAGTGAAAAGATATCAGACCATTTGCACAATTGTACAGATGAACCGAAACTAAAGTGCATGAATACAGAGATTAAAATAGATGGCAATTGTTTTTATTTCCCTGTTTCTAACCTCATTGTTATGGAAGAATCATATACTATAACTATGTCTGAGCTAACACTTTCTTCAGTATTATCTACTATTTTTCTTCAACTGAATGGAAAAGAAACTGCTGTCAAATTGTTTTTCAAAGAACAAGGATGTGTGGATAAAATTTTCTTAGCTGGAATTGAGAATTTTCTCTTAGTTGTGATGTGGCCGACAACTGTATAGTACTATCTTGTCTATCCTTGTAGAATATTTTTTCCAGTAACTGTTGCCTTGCTGGCATCTCACACAATTTTAATTCTAAGGGAAGAATGAGCCTTTCACACTGAGAAACTAGTAGTTTCAACAAAGAAGGGGAACATCCCGTCGTTAACTAGCATCCATTAAATCAACTCACATTCTTTACTCCAAATCCATTAGAAAATATCCTAAAATGAGATACAAAACAGAAGTTTCTTTCATGGCAAAGAAAACTTTCAGACAATCTAAATACAGATCTTCTTCAATTTTGCAGAATTCCAGCCAGAGGATTCTTCTAAATCAAATCTGTTCAACCTGAGCAATTTTAAAGATCTGTGGACTTCAACTCTCACAAATCTCTAACCAGCTCTGGGGAATTCTGGAAGTTGAAATCCATAAGTCTTAAAGTTGCTAATGTTGAACACCTGTCCTAAATTATCAGGAAGATATCACACTAACAGAAGGCTCAATCATAAAGTCCCTGATCTCAAACAGACTATTCTCTCCTACCCCTCCTCTTCCTCCCCCTTCTTCCAGGAGCCTGATTTTAAAAAGCACCCCTAACAATGACATATGCTGTACTTTATTGGAATAATAATAATACTGCCCATGGCCCCTCTTTATATATTCTAGTAGATTTCAAATGGCTCCCTTGTTGGGATGTTAGATATTTGAAAGTGCTATCATTTCTGTTACTGGAATAGCTTTTTTTATCCCTATAAATATGATAATGTAATTATGTTTCCCTTTCTGATAATTTTCAGGGCACAAGGCCTGAAAATCTTTGGATTTTCTCTATAGTTCTTTCAGCTGAAAGCTTTAGCAGGAAAACAAGGTTATGCAAGTAGTAGACTGAAGTAGAGCAGCATTATCAGCGGCATGTACTTGCAGGCAAATATGTATAGGGGAATCTTGCTTACCAACTGTAAGTGGGACTGGAAACTCCATTGGTTGTAAGGCATGATGTCATGTGACCACATAGACTTTTTATGGCAGTTCTGGCAGTTCCCATTGCTGTTGTTAGTGACAGTTTCCTGAGGTCACATGATCACCATATGCAACCACCTTCTGGCTTCCTCATTGACTTTACTTCTTGGAAGCCAGCAGTCAATAGTGATCATGTGACCATGGGATGCTGCAGCATTGCAATTGTAAGCCCTTTGCCAAGCACCTGAATCTTAATCAATGATCATGAGGACATTGCGATGGCCACAACTAAAAGGGATTGTAAATCCCCCTTTTTCCAGAGCTGTCATAAGTTCAGAAGGTCGCTGAATAAGTGGATGTTAAGTGAGGACTACCTGTACCAAATTACACCACTAGGAACAAAGCTTGTCTAAGTCATTTAGTTGCCTTTAGAGTTATTCCACATATTAGATGTTTACTGAATTACAGATAAAATGTCATTTTGGTATTAACAAAAGGAAGATGTTCCTCCTATCTATTTCAGTTCTTCCTCCTGTTTCAAGTAACAATCACCCAGATATATTTGTCTTCTGTTTGCAAACATTTTCTGGCATAAATTGAAAAGCTCTTAAATAATGTGTGATTGTTATCATGACTTTTTGTTATTAACTTTTGAATTAATCATTTTTCATCTGTTTTTTTTAACTTTTGAGATATTTGATAAAATAAAGATACTGTATAATTCAATACATGCTCCTCACAGGCATGCTCTGAAAATTCCAGTGAGGATTGTAGACACAACCTGTTACTTTTATTGAATATTGGAAGGACAGATGAATAATAAATGGCACACAAAATAATGTACCTGGGACCCATTTATTTTATGGAGCATGCATATATATCTTTGTACGGTATATTTCACTTTAGCAGTTCCTGCTATTTCTGCAGATTGCTTCAGATTTAATATTTAGGTAGACCTAGGGGAAAAAATTGCTGCTTGTCAGAATAAACAATCTCAGGCTAGACTGACTCTTATTCAGTAAGTCATTCCTACTAGAAAGACCACAAAACTGTGTGTGTGTGTGTGTGTGTGTGTGTGTGTGTGTGTGTGTGTATGTATGCATGCATGCATGCATGCAGTGGTGGGATTCAGCCAGTTTGCACCACTTCGGGAGAACCGGTTGTTGGAAGAAATCATTAGGGCACAGAACCGGTTGTTAAATTATTTGAATCCCACCACTGTATGTATGTATATATTAGTAAAGAAAGAAGCAGACATCCTGCGAGCTCCAGAACTTAAAATTTTAAAATAATTAAAATTTTATTTTACTAAGGTTTCATCAGCCATCTGGTGACATCGTCAGAGTATTAAACTACCATTACAGAGATCTCTGCCATTATATGCCATTAATCAATTTGGCCATTGCATGTGTAATAGGCCCTTCCAGCCGTCTCCCACTTGTAATTAGCTGTGTTGTTTTTGCTGTCGTCATGCTGGATTTTATATATATATATATATATATATATATATATATATATATATATATAGAGAGAGAGAGAGAGAGAGAGAGAGAGAGAGAGAGAGAGAGAGAGAGAGAGAGAGAGAATTAAAATAAAATAAAATAAAATAAATATTTGACCTTTACAGGGAGGAGTCATGAGATGGGGGTGTGGCTAACTGAAGAAGGCAAACAAGCCAGAAATAGCTGTCTTAGTCTCCCTTAAATCTTAAAACAGACAACAAAATGCTGCTCTGATGTCTGATAAAGCCAAAAAATTCTAGTGAATGAGATTTCACTGAACCATGGCTGTATAAAGATCTTGATTTACGTAGGAAAAACCTGGATGAAACATACATACATACATACATACATACATACATACATATATATTGAATAGTAAAAGTCAATATTTCCAATATTTGTATGTAGTATGGATGTGTACCCAAGCACACAAGTAATTTTATTTGGAAGTGAGAAGAAAAAAAAAGGAAATTTCCAAAAATGTCATTTTTCATCTCTTTTCTTATCTCCAGACCATTTGTTTTCATCCCAAATAATCTAGAGATCTTGTAGTTTAGTTTTCATTATTGCCACCTATGAGTTCTTTAACAAATTCATGCATTTTACAAATGCATAGTTAGTAATTTTCTATTTTGTTCAATTTCAGCTGTTTTCCTATAAGACTTTACATTGGAATTGATTTTAACTTCTCTATTATCAGTTTGATCAGTGTAAAACAACAGAGTCTAATCTAAATTGAAAGTAGTCCCTAACAGAAGACAGAGAATACTTTATGGGTATACTATGAGTAGTCATTCTGTGCAGTAAAATAAATGTGAAACTACTTTTTTTAAGTGATCATGAAGCAATGAAATTGATGAAAATATTATGAAAGACACAGGTAACAAAAGTATTTAGATATCAAGTGTTCTAATATACTCAGGAATGAGAGGCTAAATATATTTTTCCCTTTTGCTTTCTCCTGGATATAATGCTTCAAAAGACAGGGTTTTTTTAAAAAAAATTCTCAGGATTTTTTTTTTAAAAAAATAGAAGCATCAGATTAAATGCTTCTCAAATATTACTAATTATATGGTCGTAATTTAACAAATGACTACATACTTAACATTGAATACATAATTTAAAATAAAAGATTATACTGAAATGTATAAAGTTCTCAAGAATATTTCACCACATTTAAATAAAATTCTGATTTCACTCCTGACAGAAAGAAAAAAAATTAAAGCATCAAACTGAATATTGAATTCATTATTGCAACTGAGGTATAAATCTTTAATTCCATTTGAAAATTTTCTGATTACTAGAACAATACAGAGTTTCAGCTACATGCTACAAAACACTTAAGCTTTAATTCATTAATCAAAGTAGTGAATGGCTAGAAAGTATTGTACCAAATCAGTTAGCTTCAAAACATTCTGTCATTTTTGAAGGCGTTTGGAGAGCCAATGGTTTTGAGATTGTTGTAGATAATATGCAATATGGCAACTTCACTATTCATCACTTGGTGACTTTAGAATGAGGCAATTTATAATTCTTAATCATGAACCTGGATGAAGGGATCCTGTGTACTGTACTTTCTAACATTAATATAAGTAGCTGGCCATAATGAGATGTATTATTTAAATTATGATTCATTGCTCAGTCACCCAGATGTTTACACTAGATTTAGCTTTCTTATCTACCTATTGAGCTCTTCTCAAAGACCTGGGATAGACAGATCTTTATGTTTGATGATGTTAAAGGTATCATCACAGGACATAACAGGTCCCAATTAATGCTGCCTTTTGCAATTGATTGAAAGTGATTTGATCAATGTTGATGATGTTCAAGTGATGCTCTTGATCAGGGGTGTCAAACTTGATCGTAGGCTGTATCAGGATTTTATTTGCTTTTGGAGGGCCCAGGCTATGTGTGGTCTGGTTGTTGTGGCCAACTGGGTGGGCATGGCTGGAGTGGGTCAGTGCAGCATGGACTGGTCCCTCGTCATCTCCAGGACAGCCCCATGGGACAACTCCGAGCCTATTGTGGGCTGGCTTGGCTCACAAGCTGTGTGTTTCACACAGCTGCTCCAGATTGTTTTGGGATTGCATGCAAGGCTCCTATTATAGGTACTATCTTTGCTTTCTTTTGCCATTGTCATTCCACTTTAATTTGCAGGTCTTTGTATTTGTTTTTCTCCAGTTCTTATCTCTTCAATTTTGCTGTCTCCAGATACTGCAGTGTCTACTAACAAGACTTTTTTTTCCTTATTGACAATTGTTTTTATTTTATTATTCTGAGCATAATTCACTTGTTTAGCTTCTATAATGTGGCCTGCCACAAGTCTCGACTTCATTGCTTTATATCAGGGGTGTCAAATTTGCAGCCTGCAGGCTGGATGTATCACGCCCGGTTTAGCAAAGGGAAAAAAAGTAATGATAGATCACATGATAATGCTGTGACGACAGAAGTTTGACACCTCTGCTTTATATCAACAAAATAATACATTATCTTTATCCAATCAACATGATTTAAAAATCAATTCAGTTATATGTATTCTTAGACTGGCTAAGAATCAACCAGTCCAATACATATTCTTGAATCATATTCCCCAAAAGAACAAGTCAGGTTATTCTTCAGTACCATGTTTCAGTACCAAAAAATATTTTTTAATTTTTTAAAAAATAAGTTTTTATTTTTAAGTTCTGCTGAACCAAGATGTCCTACATTTGTTCAGCAAAATATATTTATAAATTCTTTGCTGGATGAGTTGAAAGCTGCTGTCTTTTCCTCCTTATCTCTGCCTTGAAAGTGGTACAGAAAAACTATTTCAAAAATGTATTGCAGTGAGATTCTTGAATGTATTTAAGTAAACCTTGGCAGAAATAATCTTCAATAAATTGTCTACTACTCCAGTTATTTTTACCCAATTCCACCAAATTACAAAGGAGCTGCAGATGTTGATGCTATCTCAGAACAGAACAGAACAGAACAGAACAGAACAGAACAGAACAGAACAGAACAGAACAGAACAGAACAGAATTCTTTATTGGCCAAGTGTGATTGGACACACAAGGAATTTGTTTTGGTGCATATGCTCTCAGTGTACATAAAACAAAAGATACATTCATCAAGAATCATAAGGTACAACACTTAAAGATAGTCATAGGGTACAAATGAGCAATCAAATCAAATTAGGGAACAGTCAATATAAATCATAAGGATACCAACAACAAGGTTACGGTCATACAGTCATAAGTGGGAGGAGATGGTTGATAGGAACGATGAGAAGATTAATAGTAATGCAGACTTAGTAAATATTTTGACAGTGTTGAGGGAATTATTTGTTTAGCAGAGTGATGGCGTTCAGGAAAAAAACTGTTCTTGTGTCTAGTTGTTCTGGTGTGCAGTGCTCTATACCATCGTTTTGAGGGTAGGAGTTGAAACAGTTTATGTCTAGGATCTGAGGGGTCTGTAAATATTTTTACAGCCCTCTTTTTGACTAGTGCAGTATACAGGTCCTCAATGGAAGGCAGGTTGGTAGTAATTGTTTTTTCTGCAGTTCTCATTATCCTCTGAAGTCTGTGTCTGTCTTGTTGGCTTGCAGAACCAAACCAGACAGTTATAGAGGAGCAGATGACAGACTCAATAATTCTTCTCTAGATCTGGATCAGCAGCTTCTTAGGCAGTTTGAGCTTTCTGAGTTGGTGCAGAAAGAACATTTTTTGTTGTGCTTTTTTGATAACGTTTTTGATGTTAGGTGTCCATTTTAGGTCTTGAGATATGCTAGAACCTAGAAATTTGAAGGTCTCTACTGTTTATACTGTATTGTCTAGTATTGTAAGAAGTGGTAGTATGGGAGGGTTTCTCCTAAAGTCTACCACCATTTCTACAGTTTTGAGTTTGTTCAGTTCTAGATTGTTCTGGTCGCACCACAAGGCTAGTTGTTCAACCTCCCATCTGTATGCAGATTCATCATTGTCTTGAATGAGACTGATCAGTGTTGTGTGATCTGTGAACTTCAGTAGTTTAACAGATGGTTCATTAGAGATGCAGTCATTGGTATATATAGAGAAGAGAAATGGAGAGAGCACACAGCCTTGGGGAGGCCCTGTGCTAATTATACAGGTATCTGATGTGATTCTGCTTAGCTTCACCTGCTGCTTCCTGTCTGTTAGGAAGCTTATGATCCACTTACAAGTGTGTTCAGGTACCACTAGCTGGTTTAGCTTAGTTAGAAGAATGTCTGGAATGATGGTGTTGAATGCTGAACTAAAGTCTACAAAGAGTACTCTTGCGTAGGTCTTTGGAAATTCAAGATGTTGTAGGATGTAGTGCAGAGCCATATGAACAGCATCATCTGTTGATCTATTTGCCCGGTATGCAAATTGCAAGGGGTCTACCGGCGAATCCGTGATGGTTTTCAAGTGGGACAGCACTAGCCTTTCAAAGGTTTTCATAACTACAGATATTAGAGCAACTGGTCTGTAGTCATTCAGTTCCTTGATGGTGGGCTTCTTTGGCACTGGGATGATAGCAGAACATTTGAAACAAGAAGGAACATAGCACATCTCTAGTGATTTATTGAAGATATGGGTGAAGATGGGGACCAATTGGTCAGGACAGACTTTTAAGCAAGAAGGAGTTAATTTGTCTGGGCCTGGAGCTTTTCCTGGCTTTTGTCTGTGAAATAGGTCTTGCACTTCCTTTTCTGTGGTCACTAGGGGTTGTGAACCCAATGGGATGGGGTCAGTTGAAGGAGGTTTGGCTGTTGTTGGTGTGTCTGAGATGGGGGTTGTGGAAATAGGTGGCTGTAGTTTCCTTTCAAACCTGCAGTAAAACATGTTCAGGTCATCTGCCAGTTTTTGATTTCCTTCAGCCTGGGAAGGAGGTTTGCCATAACTCGTGATATTTTTTAAGTTTTTGACATGTTTGCTGGTTCATTTGTTGAGAACTGATTATTTAGCTTTTCAGAGTAGCTTCTTTTATGGTTGATAAGTAAAGCCTCTAAGTTTTCATCACAGAATTTATATATTATAGTTATATCCTGAGACTAGTTGTTGTTGATACATAAGCATAAGCCTCCTCCCTTCTTTTTACCTGATGATTCTGCAATTCTGTCTGCTCTATATATCTGAAACCCTGGAATTTGCATGCTGTTGTCATCAATATCATCATGTAGCCAGGTTTCAATAAAGCATAGGGCAGCTGCGCTGTGAAAATCAGAATTGCATCTGTTTAAAAGGAGTATTTCATCCATCTTGTTAGCAACGTAAATTGGTCAGGAAAATTGAAGGCAGCACTATTTTATTTCCCCTATTCCTTAGCCCAGTGATGGCCAACCTTTTTGCCATTGCGTGCCAAAAGCGGGGATAGCGCAGTGGGGTCACACGCACGTGTGCCCATATCCATAATTCTATGCGCCCTGCCCCTCCCGTGCTCCCCCCGCTTTTGGATGAGATGGCACGATGGGCACAGTAGGCCCGTTTTTTGCTCTCCCCAGGCTCCAGAGCCTTTCTAGGAGCCTGGGGAGGGCAAAAACAGCCTTCCCCACCCCCCCCCCAGAGTCCCTCCAGAGACCGGGAACAGTGTGTTTCCTGACTTCTGATAGGCCCAGAAGGCCTGAAAATCAGCTGGACGGCGCACGCATGCATGCCAGAGCTGAGCTCGCATGCCCACCGATATGGCTCCGCGTGCCACCTGTGGCACCCGTGCCATAGGTTCGCCATCACGGCCTTAGCCTGTTCAAAATTCCCACCCTTTTACCTCATCTCTGTTTCTTCCGTTTGGGTTTTTTTTTTTTTGGTAATCCATAGCTCGGAGAATTTGCTTTTTCCTGTGTTAGAATCTCCCCTGCTTTTGTAAAGACAGGAGAGGGGTGTTAGATCACAGAAAGCTGCTCCTTAAAGAAATATTGTTTAATTCTTAGCAGATGGTCTCGTGAGTATGAAATCCGTAGTGAATTCAGAGAATAATAAAAAATTAAGAAACCATTTATAGACTAAGAACTGAAATGTGACTTCAGTAAATAAATGTTAGCTTTTTCTAAAACATATTCTATTATGATAGATTATCTCAGAGGAAAAATAATCATATGTAAAAATGTCTGCAAGGTTGAGTTTAATTTGATTTGGCAAACATATCTCAGAAGAATGGCTGGCCCAGAAGAATACATGACATCTTCAAGTCAAACAAACCCAACCAAGAAATATTTGTTCTTTTTAATATGGTATAGTCATGAGTTTATTCATGTGAGACAGTCTTCTATATTTACAAACAAATAAATCAACTTTTTAATTTTTTTAAAAAAACACAATGCATAAACCAATCAGGGAAACCTAATACATCCTGTATCATTTTAATGTCCAGAACATTAAAAGTTAAATATTTCAATCAAAATTAGTAATGCATTTTCTGCAAGCTTTAGTGGATTGATAATAAAGATGAGTTGTGGGGGATAGTTGAGCAGAACATGAAGTTAAGAAATTACAAAGGACTTAAATAGTTTTGGAAGGAAGGAAATGGAAGGAAAGCTGAAACAATTGGGTAGTTTAATTATAAGAATCTGAAAAGGAGGCAAGTTAAGAAGGATCATGATTTAAAGATTAGAGATTATTAATAATTATTACTATCATTAAGGATAATAAGTTTAAAAATTAAAATCTAGCAAATAAAAGCCTTAAAAAAGAACTATTGTAATTGAAAAGTGCTTCGCTGAGTGGAATAAATCAATTTTCATCTTGAAGGGGGCCAAAAGCTGAATTACAGTAGTAGATAGCGGCCAAGAAGAAGAAAACAAGAAGAGGAAGATTTTATTCTTGATGCATTCTAATCTGTATTGAAATACAGATTTCAAAAAAAAAAAAATTAAAAAAAAACATAATGTAAGAATGCCATAGATAATTTCTTTCATTCATATCTCCTCTGACAGAAAGTTCCTGGCACTTTAAAAATCCAACATCAAAGGTATACAATAATACTACCGTAGTACATTATATGAATTTGTATATTTCATATTATTGATCAGTAATTGGCCAAGGATTTTCAGGATGCTAAAAGAGACTTTCTAAATTATGTATTATGTCTTTTATTTTTTCCAACCATGCGCAAAGACACCAAATTTAAAACTGAGCTAATTTGCACACAGAGTATGTTTTGCACTGAGAGTTCTCCATATAAGACATCTAAACTAATAACATCATCCTACAGAGAGTACTTACATAAAATCTGGGTTTAACTCTATTCTGTACCATGGTGTAATATATGATAACTATTAACAGAAATATGGTGGAATAATTTTCAGGAAGGTTTTCTTTTTCAGGATTGAATTGGGAATGGGGAACACTAGGAATATCTTCTGAGCTACATTTTGGTAGTTCAACCAAAACCGGAATAGCAGATTTAAAAAGTATGTGAGCGGATACATTTGATTCATAAGCATAATTAATTATTGAATTCATGCTGTGAATTGGTATTATTGGTATTATTATCTTTATCACTGTTTCTACTGACAAGGGTAATTTAGTTCTAATAGAAGCGAATATTTGTGTCTCATGGTTGAACTGTGGGGTCCTTGGTGTTCTCTGAGCTTGGTTGTTTTCCTTACTTAACTAGGTAACATCATCAGTGCTAGTTACCTAGTTGGGTAATGAAACGCCTGCAAGAAATAAATCAAGATCAGACAGCACCAAGTACCCCAAAATTTAGTTCTATTAGATCTGCCCTATGAAAATCTGGATTACCATTAAATAAGAGCTTTCTGTATCTCTGCTTTTATCTGGTACTTATCCAGATTTTTACAGTCCTATATTTTTTACGTGAAAGGAAAATATCATTTACTGTTGGATTTTTGGGGATATATGGGAAGTTAGGTCCTGAAAATAACAAAATATGTGATGTTTATCTATAAATAAAAACTGAACTTGCTTTCAACAATAGAAGAATGTTTCCCATCCTCCAGAAAGACCATGATAATAATGGGAACTCATTTTTGTTAACTATAGAAAAATGGAATGGATAAATAAATAAACCTTTACTTATGGTAGAGAGAAGATTGAAAATTACTACATTAGAGCATACTTGTTTAATCAAACAAAATCTAGTAGATTTTTTTTCAGGGTTACAATTTGATTGCAACAATGATAATGATATTTTAATGATATTATTCTTTAACCTAATGCTAAAGACATGAGAAAGAATGAAACCCATTTTACACTAAAAGTGGCTAGGCTAAAGTATTAGTTGCAAATGTTTCCTGTAACCTCCAATTATGATTATAAATAACACTCTAGGAATTTCTTCTCTGACTCTATTTTTCAATTAAGTTTTTCTCCTGAATAAGAATGGTCATGTTTTAATTTCTGCCTACAGATTAAAAAGTGGGATATTCCAGGTAATATCAAATATTTTTCAATACTATTTGTACTGATTTTTGAACTGAATTTCCCATTATTATTGTAGACAACTACTTCTAACTGTGAAAGTCATGCATGCTTCATGATACATTTCTGGTCTATGGGGAGTTATCAAAAATTGCTAATGTTTCTTTTCATGTTAAAGACTCTCCTCTCATGTTTGGGGATGAGCTAGTGTGATCAGAGTGAACATTCCATAAATACTAATCAATGATGTTTCCAGACAAAAGATGCAATCTGACAAGAACTACCTATTCATCTCATGGAAAGAAACAATTATACATTTTAAATAAATAGAATAAATCAGTAGGTGCATTTTCCTTCTGGAGTATATTTCTGAATTCCACCATCAGTGGAGCCCATATTTATATATGCTCATATTTTTTAAAAAATTAAAAGAGGCATGCAAAATTTTAAAAGAATTAGTTTAGTTTAGTTTACTTTGTCATTGCACCTCGTACAACAAAATTAAATGCCGTCTTCAGTGTATATTATAACTATACAAATAAAACACAAACACACATCCTTCACATTCTATACAATTGAACTGAAAACCCGATATTTCATTAATATTGCACTAACAGTAGAATTTAATATAGTTACTGCTCTAGGATAGAAGCTGTTTTCCAGCCTATTTGTCCTTGTTTTTATTATTCTGTACCATCTGCCAGATGATAATAGTTCAAAAAAAAAAGGGTGTCCAGGATGGGATGGATCTTTAAAAATGTTTTGAACTTTCTTAAGGCAGCGGGAGCTATAAAGCTCTTCCAAAAGGGGAGAGGGCAACCAATGATCCTCTGGGCAATGACATTAACCCTCTGGAGTGCTTTCCTATCTGCCACTAGGCAGATAGGCAAACCATACACAGGTGCAGTAAGTTAAAATACTCTCTATGGTGCAGCGGTGGAAGGTCACCAGCAGTTTTTCATTCAGTTGTTGTTTCCTGAGAAGCCTCAGATAGTATAATCTCTGCTGGGCCCTTTTGACCAATGCTGCAATATGGGTGTCCCAGGTCAGGTCCTCTTTTATGATAACACCCAGAAACCTAAAACTAGCCACTTGCTCCACACAGTCTCCATTGATAACCAAGGGCTGGATGTCTGATCTATTCCTTCTATAGTCCACTATAAACTCCTTGGTCTTACTGGTGTTAAGGACCAAGTTATTGTCTCCACACCACGAAAGCAACCGGTCCACCTCATCTCGATAGGCAGACTCATCCCCCCCAGATGAGTCCCACCAATGTTGTATCATCTGCAAATTTAGTAATAGTATTACTAAACATTATTAACCTAGAATGATCTTATCATTTCATTTTTTCTGCCCTTACAGGAAATAGACTTTAAAATAGGCCATTTGAAATTATTTAAATCAATGAACGAAGCTAGCTGTTCTGGGATTGAAATAGGATATTGGGGATGAAAACATTTTAAACTCATACTTTTCTCTCTAGTCATAAATGTTCAATGCTCCTTTTGCAACACATATTTAATTAAAAAATATTTTGCTTTAAATCAAGTTACCAGATTATATTTACTCTTGCTACAGACAATAAATTTTTTTTAAAAAAATTCATATTGTCTACTCACTATGGAGAGTATTAATTTAGCATACATGTGGAATGTTTTTTTAATTCCACAGATTTTTGTGTTCTTATTCATGCAGCTGACCAAAATCATCTTCTTTTCATGATGGAGAAACATAAATACCCCTTGATTCTCACCTGTTAAGTGTTACATACAGAAGTTAATATGCACATATAATTGACTCATTTACAAATCCTAAAACATGAATTGGATGTATAGATAATAAGTATGCTTGTAGGCCTCTGGTTCATGTAGCATTTTTCCTATCTTTGGTGAAATAAAGCAGATGTTTATGTCTTGTATAAAATGAAAAAAACCACAAAAAACTAAGAAAATTATAAATTGTAAATCAGCCTCTAAATTAAGTAGTCTATGTGTTTTAATAACTTTTGTGACTTATTTGTAGTCATCCTTCCTGTCCTAATTTCTATAGGTTCAGAATTATATGCCCTAATTTCAGTATTATTTATGCATCAGAATTTTTCCTTTTCATCCTTTTTAATATCTCAATTTTGCATTAGCAAAAACTTCTCTTCTTTGATGCAGATTGATTTCAGAAGGAACCCATTCTTCTGGTCAATATATGATACTTATAGCTGAATAAAATCCTTTCTCTGGAATATCTATTTTTGTTTTGCAACAGAATTTCTAAATAAATTTTTGGAGTAGGGCAAAGATTGTGACATTATTATACTATGAGTAAAATATGCAAAACAATAATCTTGAAACCCACTTGACTTTTAAGTTGACATTTGACAAGATTGCTATGGATTCAATTAGTTAGCCATTTAATTAGTATTTCATAAGCATAACAATCTTTATGCTTAACTTATTTTATCTGTTCAATCAATGCCTTAATAGCCCATTCATGTTAATTAAGAAACAATTCAGCTTTCAATGAAAGAGTATGATAATTATCATTATTAATTGTTTTGAATGGTAGAGATGTGAATGAATTCTTTATAGCTACTTAAAAAAAGGAAAGAAAAGCAAGATACACACCAGAAGGAGGATGATTTATCTGTAGAATTTCTGTGCAATTTAAATGCAAATTTATTCAACTGACATGTGACAAGTATTCTTCTGCAACAGAAAGAAGAACATACAAATTTCATTGTGTATCTTAGATTATTGTTTGTTAAAATCAGACCTGCTGGGATGGAAGCAATCTTAAGTCTGTTTTGGCTATTTAGGACTCTCTTACTTTTGATTACACATTCAAAACATTTTATATTTTGTTGTTTTTGCTGCAAAAGGTCCTACATGGTCTTTTTGGTACCAGTATTATGGAAGTTCCAGACAATAAAATAAGTCATGAGATAGCTGGAGTGCAAATGATATATCGACTCATCATAAGGTTGACAAGGTACACTTTGCTACATACAGTGAATGCCATCAAGAATTATTCTGTGCACTCCACTCCATCTTCAAATAGCTGTTCAGGCAAATATCTAGGACTGCATCAACCTGCATATATCTGCTCTAGAAAACCCAGTGTTGGGGCCTTTGAAGACTTGTGAGGTATCTTGAAATTTTAGATGAAGGCTGCTTTTGATTGAGGAGATAAGGGGATATGCAGTGTATTAGTTGGTCAATTCTTTCTATGTGTGATTGCTTTCAGTTTAAGAGACCTGAAAATCTGGAGCAGATGTTGCTAATTATCCAGCCTACCTATGCTATTGATTCCTGCCAATAATCTCAGTCTTTGTCAATCTGTGTTCAGATAGGTTTTGGGAATAAAATCAGCCTTCATTAAAATGATTGATGACTTCCTAGAGTACAAAGATAGAAGACAGTAGGGGTACTATTTTGTCGGTCTTGCTTAATCTCTCACCAGATTTCATTAATTATGATACTTTCTTGGACCATATGTATGAGACTGGGGGCATTGTACTAAAGAAATTCCACTACCATTTGCAGGGATTGTTTCAGAGAGAAAATTGGGTAACTACTACTGCACAATGGTAGCTATGTTGTGAATTATAAGGCACTATTTAGTTCCAATTGATATTTAGTGTCTATATGAACTTGATGGACAGTCATACAGAGTTTGGGAATGGATGAGTAATAAAGCAGAATTCTTTTCCTAAAAACTGAATCAGAAGAGGCAGATTCTGAATTCATTTCCAGATGCAGAAATGAACTAAAAGACAGGCCAAAAAGCTTTACTTACAGGTAAACAACTTACAGGTGACTGATTCCTAGATAGAAAATTGATAGAGTCTTACACTCTTGAAAAGATCAGTAGTTTTACACCTGATTATTTTTGTCGATGTCTTTGAAACATAACTCCACAAGAACCTTATAGCAGTTATGGTTTGTCACATAGTTAGCCAGGTGTTTAGACTGAATTTGGCATTTTAATCCACCTATCAAGTCATTCTCAAGGATCTGGCAGATGCAGATATTGTTTAATGGTGTTAACAGTATCATCACAGGATGTAAATTGTGCCAAGCAAAAATGCATTTTATAATTGTCTTGACAGTGATTTTATTGATATCAATGATGTATGTCAAATGCTTTGGGATTGCACACACAGTGTCTATTACTATTGTGGTACTATCTTTGCTTCCTTTTGCCACACTTGTTCTACTGCCATTTGTATGTATTTGTCTACTACTTACTTTATGTTATTGATTAGCCCTTGGGCCAGATCAAAGTGCAGAGTTCCAGATACCAATTATTACTAAAATCTAACAAAGTTTTTAAGTCTAGGGTATTCTAGAGTATTATTAGCAATAGCAATGGTAGTAGTATATATGGTTTTTCAAAAGTATGGTTTTTATAATCTTAACATGTTAACTGTTAGATAAAAAAGCAAATAGAGCAAGAATAATATAAGTTTATGTATATAGTTATATATACTTAAGCCTACTTTCAGAACTTTAGTGAAATTAAAGGCAAAAAGATAATGATAAATTTCATTATTTCATGGTTGTAAACTACTGTTGTGTAATGTAAAGTGTTATGAACATGGTGGAGAGAACTTGATTCAAATTCTATTTCTGATGAAACTCATTGAAAGTCAGTTTAAGGAAATAGCATGTTTGGTGCACAGATCCTTAAAGAGAATGATAGAGCCTCTATAACAAGGTACTTTTCCTGATTAATGCACTTATTTTACTCTGTACTTTGTTCAGCCAAACTCATTTATAGAATCCTTTGCACACATCTGTACTCAATAAATAAGGATATAAAAGGTGGTTGGGAGCTAGTTTGATGTAATGGTTAAGGTATACAGTAGAAACGAGCTGAATTTGTGCAAATTAGTTTTATGTAGGACAGTGTAGAATTCTATATTAGGGCTTAAATAAATAAATAGCTTATATCTCAATTTGCCCTTTGTAATTAATCATTTTTAAATAACTGCCTGCTTCCATATACCCACATACATAAAAACTTACACTACAGATAGGTGACCATGATTAGCTCTATCTAAAACCCCTATTCTTGGGGTCAAATTGAACATGTTTTGGAAGCAGCACCATTTTATATTGTGAAGTTTATGATACTTTAATAGCTTCTGAAAATACACAAATGTAACTCAGGCAGATGGAAAGTGCTTTTTCCACTGGAAAAGAATCTCAAAAGAATATAATTTACTTTTGCTCTGGCAGATGCAATTAGATGCTTGCACCTGGCATTGGTGAAAAAAGTAGTGACTCTAATTAAAGGACCCCTTGATAAAGCTTTTCAAGTGGGTACCCATTTATCAAAAAGTAGTTTGTCATTCTTAATCTCTCTTTACCTTATTTTCTGTGCTTTTCCTATTGATATCATATATTCCGTTTTCTGTGCTATTCTGCCTTCTCTATTATCTACAGGGTAATTCTATGCTGATTAACTTTGGGGGGAAAGTGGCAATCCCAATGTGCATAATTGCTCAGCTTTCTCCAATGTGGTGTCCTCCTACAATGTGTATGGGAATGACCTTGGCAGTCCTGGGAAAGAAATACTGCCTAGGGAATAGTCTGATAGGAGAAGGCATAGCTCACAGCTGCAGATGGGGCAGAGAAATACCTTAAGAAAAGATCCTCCCTAATTTCTCAGCCCATAAGGAAAATGCAAGACATTTCTACTTTCAGACTTTCAAGATTGGAGACAGCTCTCCCAGATATACGAGTCAGGAAACAAACCAGATAAGCAACTTTTACTTGATTGTAAAGCTATGTTAACAGAATTAGCAATAACAATAGCACTTAGACTTACATACCGCTTCACAGTGCTCTACAGCCCTCTCTAAGTGGTTTACAGAGTCAGCATATTGCCCCCAATAATCTGGGTCCTCATTTTACCCACCTCGGAAAGATGGAAGGATGAGTCAACCTTGAGCCTGGTGAGAATCAAACTGCCAAACTGCTGGCAGCCAGTGATCAGCAGAAGTAGCCTGCAGTACTGCACTCTAACCACTACACCACCGCAGCTCTTGTGCAATTGTGCAAGTCTGAAAGTATAAATCTCCCAGTTTCTTTACAGCCAGAGAAGTTAGGGAACATTCTAAAACTCTTTCTCCTTCCATTATGCAGCTGTGGGCTATACACTCTCTTATCTAATCATTCCTTTGGCAGCATCGCTTTGTTTCTGAAAGTCTTTCTCACATACCAATAAGATGGTGACATGCAATTATATGCATATTGATGATACTGCATCCCAACCAACAGATGGGTTTAAGGAGGATTGTTCAAAGGAAAATTGAGGACCATGGGAATTACGTCCAAAAACATTTGCACAATGTTGTATCACAGACTGTCTGTTTTCATTCTGCCTACCAACTTATTAAAGACAAGTGATTAATAATTTTATTGGTACCTCCAAGCTACCTATTTCAGTCAAATCAAGAACACAACTGTGACACATCCCTTGCTTGATGACAATGGATCTCTGATTGCCCAAAACAATAGCCAGACTTACACTAATGACCATCAGTTCACCTGTCACTCAGTATCATTCTCAAATGCTGCTTTAGTGTTTTTTAAAAAGTATATCATTGTACTCATTGAAACACTCCTCTCGCTCTTACTCACTGTAGATCTTTAAAAATGTTCTAAGAAAAGCAGAGGGAAGAGCTAATTTTGAATTTGTATGTGACCCTGAGAAAAGTATTAAAGAACGGGATAACTTCAGTCACCACTCAAAGTATCAGCACCGAGCTAGATATAAATGATTGATGGGGATGACTGGATGATGTGACACAGAACAAAAAGCAGCAGAACAAAAAGAGAGAGAAAGTGCAAGTACAGAGAGTTGCCTTTGCAACTCCAGCAGCAGAATATATTTTCATGAAAGAATGTACAAAGAGATTGAATCAGTGAAAGGGCAATAATTCATATAGATTGCAAAGTGTCATTATTAATAAGACAAAGATGAAATCCTTTGAGATTCTCTCTTCAATACAGGCAGAATCATCTCATTGCTTTCAATATCTACGATTTGTATAGTCCAAAAGGAATTACCAAAACAAAGTGGAATACTGAGAGATTTGACTGTTAAAAAAAAACACCTCATCAAACAAAATTCAATTTATTGATCAGTTGCTGTTAAAACATGATTCAGAAAGTGAAGAAAGAAAGACTATAGTATGGTTAAATGGATTCAGAATTGTATCCAACTGCATCCCAAAAATTGGCATGCAACAGTATGAGAAACAATGAAAGAAAAAACATCAAACTCACAGTTAATATTATACTTAAAGCAGACTGGTACAAGATGTTTGCACTGATTGCAAAAATAGACAATTTATTATCTTAAATTGTCAGAAATGTAAAATCAAGTTGAGTTGTTTTTTAAAGCAATATAGAAAACATATTTTAATGTTTTTAGAACACACACACATGTACTCTATATATGTATGTATGTATGTATGTGACATGGTGGCTTAGTGGCTAAGAGGCTGAGCTTGTTGATCGAAAGGTCGGCAGTTCAGCTGTTCAAATCCCTAGTAAAGGTCTCCTGCATGAGCAGGGGGTTGGACTAGATGACCTCCAAGGTCCCTTCCAACTCTGTTACTGTTACAGTTCAGCGGTTTGATTCCCTAGTGCCGCATAACGGGGTGAGCTCCCGTTACTTGTCCTAGCTTCTGCCAACCTAGCAGTTCGAAAGCACGTAAAAAATGCAAGTAGAAAAATAGGAACCACCTTTGGTGGAAAGATAACATTGTTCCATGAGCCTTTGGTATTTAGTCATGCCAGCCACATGACCAAGGAGACGTCTTCAGACAGCGCTGGCTCTTTGACTCTGAAACGGAGATGAGCACCGCCCCCTAGAGTCGGGAACGACTAGCACAGTGATGTCTAATATTTTTGCCATTGCGTGCCAAAAATGGGGGGAGTGCAGAGAGAGCACGGGGGGAGTGTGCATGCATGCCCACACCCATAATTCAATACGTCTCCCCCCACGCATGCGTGTATGACCCTGTTTATTGGCATGCGATGGCCTGGTGGACCCAGTAGACCCATTTTTTGCCCTCCCCAGGCTCCGGAGGCTTTTTAGGAGCCTGGGGAGGGTGAAAATGGCCTTCCCCACCCCCTGGAGGTCCTCCGGAGGCCAGAAATAGCCAGGTTTCTGACTTCCAGTGGGCCCGGAAGGCCCGAAAATCAGCTGGCCGGTGTGCGCATGTGCACTGGAGCTGAGCTAGGGCAACACTTGTGTGCCCACAGATATGGCTCCATGTGCCACCTGTGGCATGCATGCCATAGGTTTGCCATCATGGGACTAGCACATATGTGCGAGGGGAACCTTTACCTTTACCATATGTATGTATGTATGTATGTATGTATGTATGTATGTATATAAACAAGCTAGTGACCATTTATTCTATATATATTATTTGATTGGTATAATTTTTTTATATCTTCATTACGTGTATTTTACTACAGGTAGATCAAGGCTTCTGCATCTTAAGTGTTAAATGAAATTTGGGTAGACTTTGATATCTTCTGTATTTGGGAGTGCAAACTGTATGAAATCAAAACTCATTTCCTGTACAATCGTTTGATTTTCAGAAGCCCTGCCTTCTTTTTGGACCAGTTTACATGCCATTATTTGCCTTCACAAAGAAGTATATAGAAGTGGATAAGAGAGTGGGATATTATCCTATTTTTGCAATGTTTTCTTCATATTTGAGCTTTAGCGATGCAGTGCTAGAATGCAGTACTGCAGACTAATTCTGCTCACTGCCAGGAATTCAATTCCTTCAATCTTGACCAGCTCAAGGTTGAGTCAGCCTTCCGTCCTTCCAAAGTTGGTAAAACAAAGACCCAGATTGTTGGGGCTATATGCCGACTCTGTAAACACTTAGGGCTGTAGAGCAATATGAAATGGTATCTAAGTTTAAGTGCTATTGCTATATATTATATTGAGATGTAAGACTCCAGAGTTCAGTTGCCATACATGTGAATTATTTGGATTCTCGCATCATTGTTATGAATATACAAACAAAAGGACCTCTTGTGCATTCTATCAGTTGTACAGAAAAGTTGAAAATCCATCTGAGCACTGTTAAGATGATGTCATTTGTCAAGGCTAGCTTTTTTCAATATGTGCTTCTTAGACATGCTGGAATTGTAATGGCCAGAATGTCAAGCCAACAAGGTCGTGTGTCATCCTAAATGTTTGTACAAATGTGTGCAAGCAAATATATAATTGGCCCAGTAAGTGTAAATATTCCCTTCCAAAAGTTTGGAGGCAAAACTTTAGGCTAAGCCATATTTGTTTTAACCACAGGGTACTGAAAAGTCAAACTTCTAATGCAACAATCATAAAATATGCTTCATAAGCCACAATAGCCAAGTTCATATGAAACATTAAGCCCACACCACACAAACACATTTTGACTTAGACTGACTATTTTAAGCTGGTCACAACCCAGCCATACATTGGGAAAGTGACTTATTTGTTTGTTTACTTCACATCCAATTTATGCAGTGTCAAATATAGACACATGAAAAGATCAGATTCATTCTGTTTTGCTGGAGTGGATGGCAGAACATGTCCCGTTATATTATTTTTACTTACACACACATACATCGGTGACAGTAATAGAGTTAGAAGGGACCTTAGAGGTCATCTAGTCCAATCCCTGCTCTTGCAGGAGACCTATACTATTTCTGATAGATGTGTGTGTGTGTGTGTGTGTGTGTGTGTGTAATTTCTGTGTTTGTTTCTGTTTTTTGTTTCGGGAAATGTTTCATGCATTTCTACAAGTATAATTAGGGCATACAATGAATAGTCTCAGAAGAAACTTCATCATGAAGCTTCAGAAAATGTTAAATTGCTCATTGTCTTAATACTTATTAAATCCTTTATTTTGCAGTTTTTTAGGCTACTGTCTCTCCTCCAAAGCTTTTAAAATGAAAATAAATCGCACCCTGCTACCATTCTATCAAACCTGCTATTAACATGCTTTAGATCAGAAATTGTTCCAGAGTATTATCAAAATAGGTGGCTCCATTTCAGCAAACTCTTTTATTGCTTCTAATGAGAAGAGAAAGATTAGCATTTGGATTACATTTTTATGGAGAAGAAATTTACATAAAGATCAAGTAATCCAGTTGAGAAGGTTCAAATGAAAGTTAATTAGATGTTATTAATGTGGGACAGCATAAAGCAGCAGTGGTCTACCTCTGAATCATTGCAAATATTATGTATCACAATGAGGCTGTTAAACAAAAGATGACAGGTTTTCTCCAGACCTCAGGTATATGCATGAAAGGAACTTTATTTCACCAAAGACTCATCTCTGCTAGTTGTCACTCTTGTTTTAACCGTTAAAGTAGAAAAAAAGAGGAAAATTTAGGTAATTTCTTCAGTAGAGTTAATTTGTTATAGTAACAATAGTTTTGAGAAATTCTCTGCACTGTGCCATCAATACAACCTGTTGTTGTTCATTGCAAAGTCATGTCTAACCCATCACGACCCCATGGACAACGTTCCTTCAGGCCTTCCTGTCCTCTACCATCCTCTGGAGTCCATTTAAGCTCATGCCTACTGCTTCAGTGACTCCATCCACCACCCCGTTCTCTGTCACCCTCTTCTTCTTTTGCCCTCAATCTTTCCCAGCATTAGGCTCTTCTCCAGTGAGTCCTTCCTTCTCATTAGGTGGCCAAAGTATTTGAGTTTCATCTTCAGGATCTGGCCTTCTAAAGACCAGTCAGGATTGATCTCCTCTAGGACTGACCAGTTTGATCACCTTGCAGCCCAAGGGACTCACAGGAGTCTTCTCCAGCACCATAGTTCAAAGGCCTCAAATTCTTTGGCGCTCAGCCTTTCTTATGGTCCAACTTTCACAGCCATATATTTCAACTGGGAAAACCATGGCCTTGTATTGTATTGGGAAGACCAGTCAAACTGATGCCACTGATTCATTGGATGAGTTAGTCATTAACAAATTATGACTTACTAATGGACATTATTGTGTAAGAATATTACAAATGTATTTCTAATTTAGAGATACTGTTTAGGACTCTTTCTGTTAGGTTATCTAACCTTCCCCCCTCATTGCTCAGATAAGACTTGATCTTAGGGTTCAAGTCAAAGGTCACATAGCTGGATTGGGGGCAAACAAATGCCTAGGGAAAATAAGGTGTTGAACACAGCAGGAAAGTGGTGTCAGTTGAATTCATGTCTGAGGAATTTACACCACTCAGCCCAGCCTCTCTCCTCCACCACCACTTATTTAAGCAAGCAAACAAACAGGACAGTCAAACTATGAATTTGCAGACACTCACTCTGTTATTTATTACTTTCAAAGAATTCCTGATCCCAATAATATACTCAGCTATTTGAAGAAGGTTCTTCAAAGTTCTCCATTATCTCCTCCCAGTGTGTTATCCAGAAGAAGTGAACTAGCTGGTCAGCTAGAAATAGCTGTATAAAAATCCTTGCTCCATTGATATGTGGAAGAACTAGCTTTTCAATATGTCACAATAATACCAATAGCACACCCCTCCCAAAAATCAAGCAGTGATTGATTGCATATCATTTAAGAATGGTCACTAAATCAACAATAAAATATTATCTGAATGTGTCATTGCTATTCTTTTGTATATTTTTCTTAATTAAATTAGAAGCAGGCTAAAATTAAGGCTAACATATACCAAGGTTAATGCCCCAGGGTGAGATGAAGCAATCTTTATCCAGGAGACATAAAACTGAATCGTTCAATCCAACATTATCCTAAAATGGATAATGGAATGGAAAAGCATACAGGACTTACAGTACAGTTGTGAATGGATGTAGATACATATTTTCACAAGGGTATTTACTTAAGTATTGTATTTTATTTTTCACGGCACTCTAATTTTTCTTTTAAGTCACCCTGTGATACTCTGTTGCACAATTAAGTAATGATTGCCATGGCACATCCTCCAGGCATCTAGGTGGAAATCACAAAAATACAGATGAATAATAGGACATCTATTGCTAATAGAAGTAGAAAGATAGATTAAAAAGTTGCATTTAATTGATTTAGACTTTCAACCTGCTCTTGGTCTTTCCTGACTAAAAGTATTTTTTGTTTTTCCTAACCTGGACTTGCTTCTCAATTGCACTATAGCCCTTCTCATAAATTAAGTCAATGGTCTAGGAGAGAGAGCCAATTTAATCTTAAAGCACCTGGCTAGAAATCAGGGGACTATGAATTCTAGTCTGGCCTTAGCCATGAAAGCCAGCTGGATGACCTTGGGCCAGTGTCTGTCTGTCTGTCTGTCTGTCTGTCTGTCTCTCTCTCTTTCTCCTTCTCCTTCTCTCTCTCTCTCTCACTTAGCCAATTCAACTCACAAGATTGTTATTGTGGGGAAAAGAAGAAGAGGAAGATGTGTTGGATATGTTTGCTGCCTTGATTTATTTGTAAAATAGTAAAGGTGAAATATAAATAAATAAATGATAAATGATAAATAATTAATAAATAAATAAATAAATGTCTTTTTTGTTTTAATGTAATAAATAAATAAATAATAAATAAATAAATGTCTTTTTTGTTTTAATGTAATGAACATTTCCTGAAAGAACAATGAGACTACAAATAATGAGGCCACAGTCGTCAGTTTTTCCATCAAATATTACAGTAGGCAATAAAAGTGGTCCTAATAGTAGACGATTACACATTAGAATTCAAAATTTCTTCAATGAAAGGGATTGAAAGAAAGACAATGAAAATAGTGAAACTGAAAGAAAACAACCTAATATTATGCATCTCATGATCAGAATTTACTGAAATTGGAGCTATAGAAATTAATTTACACTTTACGGGTTATTTTTTAAATCTATGAAACTAGAAATCCAAACTGAGGTACAGAACTTGTTGAATTTCTGCACTAAATTAAAAGAAAATTAATTTGGGGGAGTCATCAGTGCTACTAACTTTGTTCAGCAAATCTGAATTGAAATTTCAGATTGGCTGACAATAAACATATTCAGGTAACAACTGCATTTTTCACTAAAACATCAGCCAATTCTAATATAGCCGTAAAATCCAGAGGTAATATTCAGTGGGTTCTGACCAGTTCTGAAGAACCGGTAGTGGAAATTTTGAGTAGTTCAGAGAACAGGTAAATACCACCTCTGACTGGCCCTGCCCCCATCTATTCTTTGCTTCCCGAGTCCCAGCTGATTGGAAGGAAATGGGGATTTTGCAGTAATCTTCCCCTGGAGTGGGGAGGGAATGAAGATTTTACAGTATCCTTCCCCTGCCACGCCCACCAAGCCATGAGCACAGGACCGGTAGTAAAAAATTTTGAATCCCACCACTGGTAAAAGCCCTTAATGCCCTTAATGGGGTCAAATCATAAATACATAAATAACAAACCAATCCTCTAAAAAATCATTGATTTGGGCCTACTTTTCTCTCAATGTTTTTCCAACCTGGAATTGAAAGTGTGGTGAGCAGCAACTGCCAAAGACTTTGTAGTACATATCATTTAATGAGGTGAAAATTAATTTTAGCATATTTTTTCAGTGAGGGCTTCTAAAAATATGTGTTTTTACACCAAGAATTCAAATCTGCTGTTATTTTTTTCAATTGCACAACGTTTAGCTTGGTGTATGGTAAATCCACGTCTGATCATATACCCTACAAAAATCTCTTGTAACCCAAATACTGTTAACTTTATGTTCTCAAAATTACACCTTGTGCTACAAAAATTAATTTTTTTTCTGCATGAATCTTATCTAGCCAAGCAAAAAATAATCCATGGAATCATAAATTAACATCCGAAAGTAATTATCTGAGTTAGAAAAATCTCTAAGCGAGTTTCATCAAGTCTTATTTTGATTCGTTCTTTGACATCAGCAGCTGACATGCCTCTTGGCCTCTAATATAACCAGTGGTAGGATTCAACCAATTCTCACCACTTTGGGAGAACCGGTTGTTAACTTTCTGAGCAGTTTGGCAAACTGGTTGTTGGAAGAAATCATTAGGGCAGAGAACCAGTTGTTAAATTACTTGAATACCACCACTGGATATAACTCTCATGTTTCTCATGTGTATACACTCTGCTTGCTACCTATGTGACCTGTTTCACACATCTCTCTATTGATTGGGCATGACAGGAGCACTGTGGTACTTGCACTGGTTCATCAATGAACTTCTTTATTTCCACTGTAGTCAGTTTGCACATCAAAGATGGCTCATATACATCTTCAGACCAGTCAATCAGTTCTAGCAAAGTGGATGCTCTGGCCTCGATTAAAGGTGTTTTTCTTGCATGTACAGAAAAACCTTCCAGCGCATCATCTGCACCTCTCAAGTCAATGATCTTTAGCACACCAGCTCTCCCCTCTTGAATGTCATCTGAACATAGGAATGTCTGGATTATCGTTTCACTGAAAGCATACTATGCTGAGCACTGAATGGTTGGCAAAACAGATCTACTACAGCCTTCTTTTGCAGTCTGACATGCTGCAGCTGGAACAACACATGACATGAGTCTTCAATCCAGCAATATTTTATTTTGGAACCAGCAAGAGTAGTACATACCAATGATATATTCCACTATCATTCTTAAGTTTTGGAAAGTTTTGCCTTTAAATCCATGCTTTGAAATCCATATTTAACAAAGCCTATTTGCAGTTGTCAACCAGTGTGAATGGCTTATGGGGCCAATTTCCAGAAGACCCAGATCTTTGGGAAGTTCTCCTGTCCTTATTGCCTTTGTGGTTGTAGATCCATACACTTGATCAGTAGAGAGATCCTTTACAACACTGTTGCAGAATGAAATGAGAGGCTCACCAGTTGAAACTCTGGTGAATGAAGGATCACTGTCAAGTTCTATTGCAGTGTTTAACATGTTGCCAATTTTACCTGCCCATTTATTGTTAGACAAGGTCTTCCCATCCAATTTTGTGATTAAGTGTCATGGGGGTAGCTCATTTGTGTGCAGTGCACACACCAACCAGGCCAACTTCCGGTCAAGCTTGACCTCCACCCAATGCAAGGCACCACTTTCCCAGCCAATATTAATATTTGTAAAATCTCCTCCAGTGACCTTCAAGCTTTTGTCAATGCCTTTCTTCTTCATGAAGTACACCAGATTATCTGCAATCACTTGAGCAGGTTTTCCCGTTTTTGAGCCTTTCTCTGGAGTGAAATGATAAAGATATCTTCCACCCAGCTCGCTGCACACAGAATAATATTCTTTTTTGATGGTACTGGGGAATTGCTGGTCTGAACTGTTTTCTTTCAGCATAAATTTAGTTGCATCTATCTGGCTGTCAAAAAAGCCATATTCTATTTCACTCTTCTTACAGAACTCATCAAATTCTTGATCTAAGGACTTCATTCTTTTTTCCTGGGCTCTCTTGACTTTATTGTGGTCAACTACAAGTTTCTTCTCTTCTTCAGTGATCAAGCCAGCATCTATGAAGGCAGCTGTGGTAATGGCAGTAGTGGCATATAGACCAACACCATATCTTATGCTCTTCATAGCCACCTTTGTAATTTCTAATCTATTGTATTCTGTCTTTTCTTTTGAAGTAGAGGGCAAGTGTGTTTGGTCTAAATCCTCTTTATAACTTCCGTCACATTCCTTTTCCTCTTCATCATCAGTCATCTATCTTTCATTTTCATCATAAGAGAATTACTTCATTTGTTAGTATCAAAATGTCTGGAATACATCTCTGCTTATATTTAGTGACCTTTGTCTCTCATCGTCTTGCCACTTTTGCCTTTTGACTAGTCGTTTCTGCTTGGGCATATCTGGCAAACCAACCTTGTGCGATCCAAAAGAACCAATCTTGTCTCTCTGACCTTTAATGAAAGCAAATTCCTTCAATGGTATCGTCGTCTCCTTAGGACAGGTATAGTTAATGTAACCTTCTTTTTTGCAGCCAGCAAGTCAGCTGAAATTGGCACACAGAACAATTTGACACTTGCAGTTGAGGATGTCAAACAATTTGTCAAGTTTCACAGTGAAAGTCTCTTTGACATCTAGCTTTCCTTTACCAAGAGATTTGTTTTTGGCTTGATCCCAACTCTCTTGGATCTTGTTCAGGATTGTCACTCATGAATTTACAACGGGGTCACAAAAAAACTGTTCTCTCATTCCCCCTTTTTAAGCACTTTTGGATATATGTCTCTTGCAAGACTGGCTGCTGGCTAGTTTCTTGCATCATCACTACTTTGTTCTCTTAACAGTAGGCTGTATAAGTAGGAAGTGATCTGCCACAAAGCAGAAGGAAAAATAGAGTCCACGTAAATTGTGAGAAAAAGTTAAGTGGATGGAATCAAAATTCTTTCTGCACCAACTCAGAAAGTTCACAAGGAGCTGCTGATCCAGTTCTACAAAGGAATTATTGAGTCTGTCATCTGCACCTCTATAACTGTCTGGTTTGGTTCTTCAATCCAACAAGACAGACACAGACTTCAGAGGATAATTAGAACTGCAGAAAAAACAGTTACTACCTGCCTGCCTTCCATTGAGGACCTGTATATTGCATGAGTCAAAAAGAGGGCTGTAAAAATATTTACAGACCCCTCGCATCCTGGACATAAACTGTTTCAACTCCTACCCTCAAAATGATGCTTTAGAGCACTGCACACCAGAACAACTAGACACAAGAACAGTTTTTTCCCGAACACCATCACTCTGCTAAACAAATAATTCCCTCAACACTGTCAGATTAGTTATTAAGTCTGCATTACTATTAATCTTCTCATTGTTCCTATCACCCATCTCCTCCCACTTCTGACTGTATGACTGTAACCTTGTTGCTGGTATCCTTACGATTTATATTGACTGTTTCTTAATATGATTTGTTTGTTCATCTGTTCCCTATGACTATCATTAAGTGTTGTACCTTATGAATGTATCTTTTCTTTTATATACAATGAGAGCGTTTGCACTAAGGAAAATTCCTTGTGTGTCCTATCACATTTGGCCAATAAAGAATTCTAGTCTAGTCTAGTCTAGTCTTTCTTCACCTGTACTACTGAATCTGGTGGTCATTTTGGTTGCTTCTTTGAAGTAACAAGAAATCAAGAAATGGCATAGTTAGTCTTTCAAGAGGATGATAAAGGCATCACTAAACTGGCCACCTCAAGATTATTGAATGGAAATTAGTGTAATTGATTTGTAGGTTAAATGTCTAGAAAAGTAGTTATCTCTTTCATTTCATAGTAATTCTATGTCTATCTGTCTGACAAGCCTAGAATACATCAGGAAATACTTTCAGAAAAGCATTTGAGAAACAAGCATACATGTGGGGAGAAAAAAGGCGATTTGAATGTATGGGACAGAATCTGCCAGTTGCATAATTAATTTATTCCCTTCTTTTGAAACTGCACATCAGGACACCAACACCAACACATGTTGAAGATGCTTTGGAGACAAGGTTTGAAGTTTAATAGGAAAATAGAGTAAGAAATATGGAGCAAGACCACAGAACTTGGTGGATTGGAGTTTCATTTGTACTTCTGATTGTGTGTGTGTGTGTGTGTGTGTGTGTGTGTGTGTGTGTTTCTGTCAGTATATTTTCCTCCAACTGTTTAATGGCTTAAATATGGACATAAAATGTCATTTTTTTCCCACTCTAAAGTGCATCTGCATCAAACACCTTAACTGTTCAGAAGACAGAAATCTCACATCTGCTGCAGAGAAAAGTTAATATTTTCCAAAATACAATTCGGTAATTACTAAGACTGTGTTACCAAGATGCTTACAGATTTTAATAGGCAGGATCACATGGAAGTGGCACTTATCATACCAAATCAAATGATCACTGCATTTATTTCCTCTTTTGTTACTCTATTTAATAGCGATGCTCATAAGATGGATACTATGGGATGTACCAATACAAAATGCACATTGCTGCTGTAAAATAATATTAGCAGAGTAAAAGTATAGTTGAGAAGAGAAAGATTTGATTTACATGCCATTCCATGTAGTTGTATGCAGTATCTTTCTTGTTAAAAAAACCCAATTTCTATAAAAATAATTTCCTTTACACTTTCCAATGAAACACTTTTTTGTCATAACTACAGTTTTCATTTCATGATGATTGTTTAAAAAAGAAACAATCGAAACCTTCATAAATGTTTAAGGTTGTAGATGAATTGTCATTTGCCCCTGCTATTTATATAAGAAGACCTGCTGTCTCCCAGAACTAAATTGACCCCACTGTGGATTCCAGCACAAACCACTTCCATTTGGGTATCTAAAAACAACTAATGTCATCAGCGGTGGGTTTCTACTGGTTCACCCCGGTTCAGACGAATCGGTAGCGGTGGCAGTGGGAGGCTCCACCCACCCATCTGGACATCATCACAGATGCTCTGTGCATGCGCGCGCTCACAGTTCCAAACTGGTAGTGAAGGTCAGTGAAACCCACTACTGAATGCCATGCCACTAAAGTGTACCAACTTATTCATCTTCCAAATCTGGACTAGGAACAAATTGATCAGATTCCAGGCCATCTTATTTAATTAAGTTCAAATATCCACATATTCTGCAAATTTTGAAAAAGTCACATTTATTTGTGCATATTTTCCATAATTTACAAATATTGCACAGTCTTGCCAAATCCAATGTATGCATTTTTAATGCTTTTTAATGTAGGAATTGAGCCAAAAAATTGAACTGAAAATCCAGAAGAGTGGTACATTCAACTAATTACTGCGTTTCAACCAATCAGCATAGTAATGCAGTTAATGAGAATTACATTCATTCATTTAAAATTGCAGAGCAAATTAAGTGTCCTGATATCCGTTGTGAAAACCTATATCAGATCCCTAAGGATAGACAGGGTAATGCTCCTAAACTGAAGTTAATTATACAATATCCATCTTGCTCAGAAACAGGAGGAATAAAAAATATCAAGAAGAGCACTATATATAACTCAGGCCAAGTCCTAAAGCCTCACCATCTAATTGAAAGTTGCTAGCACAATACCTTTACAGAACTGTTCCTGATTTAGCCATTTTTTCTGATCTCTCCTGAAGTCCCAATTGCTGACACTGCTGGAAAGCTGCATGGTTCAGAAGACTAAAGTAGGTTTTCACATTCCTTGCTGTGCTATTATTGCTATTTTATTTGTCTTTCAATATTTTATTGTTTTTATTATTCAGCTCTAATGGTGGCAAATACCTCAAGGAAGTTTTTGATAGGAAGAGGTGATTTAATTGTAGGAAAGAAAAGGTCAGCCTACTGAAAAGCATTCGAATGTAATAGTCGGCTCGGCTGGATTCTATAATTGTACTCCAACCAACCACTGAACAGGAAGAGTAAGAAGAATGAAGCATCACCAGATAGCAGGCAGCCTAATTTTGGATCACTGAATTGTATTGTCTGCAATGTAAAAAAAAAAAAAAATTAAGGTATTGCCAATAAGCACATCACTGGCATCCCTCTGTGATAAAAAGCATGGTGAGATGCAACTGCAATGAAGAATATTTTAATTCACTTTTCATCTGTTTGCTTGGGCAAGGGGAAAATTTTCACCATTTGCCTCATTGATTTGACTAGAGTTTGATCAACCATCTGAAAGAACGTTGGTTGTGCTCGGAACAAAAGATTAATGACACAGATCTACTGCACCATCAAATAAGAATAATAAACATGACATACTAATTCACACAGGACTATTTTTGAAAAAATAATACTGATTGTAGACATATTAACACGTACACACATATCATTAAAAAAAACCCTAGCAAAAACATTACCCAGTATAACGTCCAGACTATTTCATACAACATAGATTCCATCCTCAGTACGGAAACATGACAGATACTGTACCTCAAAGCTTTGTACTTCTCAGAACATTTGAAATGTTGCTAATGGACTGTAGAGATTCTTATTTAATAGATGTCACAGTGGAAGTAACCTCTTTATTCACAACATAGTTTCTACCACCTCCAGAAAATATTAATGAATGCAAATTAATTACTAAATTAACATTTAGTATTCTTTAGAATACAGGTAGCCCTTAATTTACAGCAGTTCATTTAGTGACCATTCAAAGTTACAACGGCACTGAAAAAAGTGACTTATGTCCATTTTTCACACTTTTTAAAAAAAATTTGATTTATATGCCGCCCTTCTCCGGAGACTCAGGGCAGCTTACAATGCGCTAAGCAATAGCCTTCATACTTTTGTATATTTATACAAAGTCAGCTTATTGCCCCCACAATCTGGGTCCTCATTTCTGGGTCCACTTATGACCTTTCTAGCATCCCCATGATCATGTAAATAAAATTCAGATGCTTGGCAACTGACTCATACTTATGACTGTTGCTGTGTCCCAAGGTCATGTTATCCCCTTTTGTGACCTTCTGATAAGCAAAGTCAATGGGGAAGCCAGATTACTAACCATGTTACTAACTTATCAACTGAAGTGATTTGCTTAAAAACTGTGGCAAGAAAGGTCGTAAAATGGAGCAAAACCCACTTAACAAATGCCTCAACAATAGAAATTTTGGGTTCAAATGTGGTCATAAGTCGAGGATTTCCTGTACAATATTTTTAACAAATCAAACTGAGTAAGAGGTTGGGCATGTCTAAGGGCATACTGATGACCAAAGACCAGAATTTCTATATTAATATGTAGATTCCTTTGCATGATGACAAATTCTTTATGTAAAACATAACTCAGGCTGCTCACCATCCATCTCATGTCTTATTTTTCATTTTTCTGTAAAATTTCATATGAAAGACAAAATAGAAAGGCCACAGAATAGTTCTTTCTCTAAAAAAAAGTTGTCTATTAAAGACACTAAATATATATCCCAAAATCTACCATGTTTCCCTGAAAATAAGACCCTGTCATATTTTTTTGAACCCTGAAATAAGCGTTTGGTTTTATTGCCATGCGCTCAAAAGCCCAATTGGGCTTATTATCAGGGGATGTCTTATTTTGGGGGACACAGAGTAAATCTCTGCTTTAGTCCCACAGTGAATTAATCAAGCCATAACTAACATATTGTCGTTGATTGTATTTGTAGCATTAATTCTCTGTGTCTTTTTGTAGCTGTGAGTGAGCTACAGTTCCAACCAGGACAAAGCAACATGACTGTTGGTAAAATATGTTGGGAGATCCAGCTCAGTAGTATGAGAAATACTGCTGCACACAAGCTAAGGTGAGTGACAGGAGCTCACCTACCAGTGCTAGGACTCAAACTGCTGGAACAGAAAACATCTCCAGCATCATTAAGCCACTGAATCACCGCAGTTGAAGAGATTATATTTCTGGAAATGGAAATGCATTCTCCATTCTGAAGTAAAGACAATTGGTTTATGCTGTGATATAGAAACTTAGGCTCATTTGAAATTATAATAAACTGTATATTAACAGACTTTGTTACTGATTAGCAATAGAGAAAAATATTTTTTTCCTTCAATACATGCCATTAAGGAAGAAGTTGTCCTTAAAAGTTAATACTTGGATGGAGTGGTATTGGATGGTAGGGTAGAATGAGAAGAGAACAGAAGATGAAAAAATGATAAACTTTAAAACAGGCATAGACGAGTCAGAAAAAGTTATATTAAAAAGAAAATCTCCATATCTTAAAGGGGACTTTTTGCCTCAATTTCAACTTTTGTTATTTTTATCTATTAAGACTTTCTGTGATTGATGAGTCATAACATAAATTTTAATGGCTGTTATAAGAGTGCAGTGTAATTTGCTGCTTCTTTGAACAGAAGCTGTAATAAAACCAGGCATTACTTCTACATGTTTTACCATCAAAGTTTGTTCTTTGCATAACTGAAAAAAAAAGAGGTGTGTAGCAGTGAGAAATGCAACAGATGAAAAAAGTACAGATATGATTTACAATGCATCACGGTCATGGGTCTGTACAAAAGTACACATCTAAATTAAATTAAAATGCAGTGGAAAAGAATCTTTATTTGTTGAAGTATATCAGGTTAGTCATTCCATGGGCCATTTCTAGAATCCTTTTTATTTGACCTTGGCAACCTGTAGTAAAGCACTTCACTTAGCAATATTTATGGCTAACAAAGGATATTTACAAAATCAAAGTAGAAAAAGGATATTAGAAATGAAAAAAAATTACAGAATAATATGTATTATTTTAAAACCTCAATGAAACCTAAGTTTCACAAATTTTAAAATGAAATATAAAATGAAATTTTCATTTTTTTAAAATGAAAATAAAAGTACTTTTTTTTCTTCTTTTCAAATGAAAAGTTGTATTTTATGGACTTGGTGATAGATAAAGGAATGGTTATTGGAAGAAAAGTTTGTAACCTTCTAGGGTTAAAGAGCTACCAAATCTATCTATAGTTGTGATGAAGATTGAAAATCGTTTCATATTTATTTTTTTCTTTATTTCACTCTTTTCTTTTACTTTTCTTTCTGTTTTTTTTAAAAATTTCTTTCAACTTTTTTCTTTTTACTTTCTTTTCTGTTGGGATTTATTTTTATTAGTTTTTATTATTGTATTTAAAATATTCAGTAAAAATTACACATGCAAAAAAAGTAAAAAAAGAAAACTGAAAAAAAAACATGTGGGGCTACTGAGCTGTCTTAAGATTTCAGTTTACTCTCCTAAAACTTCAGCTTCCATCATGGGGTGACTGATACCAATTTCATCATATCCATCACTTGATCTTCTTGCCATCAGTATGTGACACATAATATCACCCTAACTTTCATCTGTGAGATTGAATTAATTTGAAGTATATGATGCAGGTGACTAACTCAGACCTTTCTGTAGATATTGTTGTACTCTCAGCAATCCCTACTGTTTCTGATTTTTGCTGAATGATTTTTACCTTCCAATGACTTAAAGTAAGGTTGCTTATGAATATTACAAATAGGTAGTAATGATTAGATATATGAAATATTTGGGAATTAAAATAATTATCCACGATTGAAAATTCATTTTCAGCAGTTTCTTAATAAAGACTTTACTCCTAATGTTTTATACATCCAATTTGGGAATATTGGGTACAGAATTTATTTGCCATATCTGAACTATAGGTGTAGTTGATAATTGGAGCAATTATTTTAATATAGAAATGATTATTATTTCTCAGCAGAAGTTGGGCAATCAAACCTGATTCATTAATAGAAATAAAGAAGCTCATGGCAATAGCTGACAACTGTTCAATATTATCAGTATAAACTTCAGATAGAATGTAATTGTTTGCTGTTACTTTATTGATCACAAGAATGGGAAAGTATTTAGTTTTATGGAACAATGTGTAATAAACACAAAAAGCTTGTCCACTGAGCACACAAACCTATTAAGAACTTGTTTTGTGCCAAGATATTGTAAAAAGAATTATTTTTCAGTCCAGAGACCTGATTAATTCACAGAAGGTTTAGCAATTTTCTCACTAGATATCTGTAAGAATGATTTCACAAATGTTATAGCTCTTGTTTTACTCTTGAGATATGATATGAAAAATCTATCTTATCTGTTTTTACAAGTCTTCAGTACCACTGTGACAAGCCTCAATGTGGGAGAGGATCTTGGCTTGCTTCCACAAAGCTTTTGTTTGATGCAACGTACCAGTACCCTACTTCTAGTCTTTTCATTGGAGTTGCTGTGCTTTGTAGAATCAGCCACTAGGCTAATCTTCGGCAGCCTTCTTCGTATGCAGAAGATGCCAAAGGTATTTCCATTGAAAGGTCAAAGTCAATCAGCCCACCTAACCTCCTTCACTTTAGAAAGCAGAGACAAGCTAACAATGACAAAGTGCAGCTTCAGAAAACCCTGAAATGTAACATACGTGAGCTTAGTTAATTACCTGCTTAAAAAATTGATTTTCTACAGATGATTCAAGCAACATTTTGCTATAGTGGGGAGCTCTGTTTGAACTAGGATCGCTGGAATGTCCATTCTCTAATAATTCTTTATGTTCCAGAGAGTGCATGTTACTTATTTTCTTTCTTTCTTTTTCCCAGCATCCTGGGAAGCATTCCAACCTTTCTAAACCTTTATGTTTAATGAAAGCCTATAGCAAAGATAACATAGTAGACTGCTGCTATGACTACATCCAGATAGGCAGAAAAGCAGTATCTACTAAAAAATTACTTGGAATGCTAATGTATTTTTGTTCAACTACTTTTTCCAAAGGTGAGATTCTTACCTCTCAGTCTACGTATTCAAAGCAAGTATATTGTTTTGCCCTCACCATGGAATGCATGTCAGATATATCATGTTACTGATCTTTCCTTTGTTTAACAAACTCCATGAATGGAGTAGAAATGCATAAATTACATACTACATTATAGCATCTCTTCCTGGTATGCTAGCTTTATATGGATAATATGTTTCCATGAAGAATAATCCTGAACCATTTGTCCCCATCAGCATTGTGAAATTGTACAGTGATGGAGCCACATGGGTTTATATTGAATATTTATTCTAATTTTATGGCTTCAGTTTTAGATAGTTAAAGACAAGGGTATCTCAACAGAATTAATGAATGTCTTTGCTGTGCAATTTTAATGTTTTTAAAAATATGTAACAGAAAGAATGGAACAAATCTATAGTACATTTGGTTCAGAATTAATAGGATACTCAGTATAACCCTGGCCATAAAATATTCTTGTCTTTAATTTATACAGAGTGTTTCTACAGTATTTCTGAACTACATATATCATGCCAATAACTAGAATCACAATCCTTGTTCTTCTTACAAATAATTATATCTAGTTATATTGTTCTCCCAAAAGGCAGAAAAGAAGAAACTGGTCTTCTTTAATTCTTCAGTTTTGTCTTCTTAAAGTGCTGGGTCCTGTAATCTGCCTGTCCTTATAAGATTTTGCTCTCTTAAAGTTAATATCATCATCTACACCTTAGATCATTTTACGTGGCCAGGGTGGGTGTGGTCAGCTCAAGGTCACTTGTGTCGAGGGCACATGTGGTGGCCCAAGCGCTCTGCAAGAGGAAATGGGCTCCCAAGTTCCATTTTCAGCTGTGATGGCCTCTTGCAAACCTCTGCCAGTGAAAATGGAGGGCCACATGCTCTGTTTTTGATGGTAGAGGCACTGCGGGTCGGTCCTTTGCTGTTTCCAGGGAGGTCCCACATGCCAGATCGAAGCACCCCATGGGATGGATCTGGCCCGCAGGCCTTGAGTTTGATACTCCTGCCCTATAGAAATCAACTAGTGGCTACCTCACAGTTTTGACTGACTTGGTTTTATGTCATTTTTATGCCAGTTTTGCTGGTTTGGCCTTCCATTCCTATAGTTGAAAGGGAATTCAAGTCAACTACTTAATTTACCCATTACTAGATCTTGGGATGATATGATGCTTTAATTTCACTTTTGGTTCAAGTACTTAAACGTATACGATCTGGACTGGAGTCCATTTCCTGAAAACAATGTCCTGAATAAATCAAAAGAATGAAAACAAATTACACAACAATATAAAATTTCACTCCTTAGTAGTGATGTTAATAAGAAACACCTACAACTATTTGGAATAGCTGTCTAGAAGCTGCCTAGAAGAAAAATCTGTTTATTTCAGGAAAGTCCACAGGAATTCTTTTCAATGTAGCTGATGTCTGTTCCTATGGGAGAAGGATAGCTGTATAGAGCTGATTCTTCATAGAACAACAGGCAAGAACTATGTATAAATTCTTCTGGAAGCACTATAAATAATAGTGGGTTTGTATCTACATTCTGTTGACACTTAATGGACTTCATGGAGCTCACATTATTTTGGCAATATAACTATCCAACTTACGAGCAAAATTCAGTTCTGATTATAGAAAGATGTTTTCTCTAAATAAAATGTAAGCCCTTTATCTTGAAAAAAACCTAGGCCTACTACACTTTTTGCCAAAAAATAACTTTACAACAAATAGGCAATTCTTCCACATATGAAACTCAAAAGATGATCCCCTTGCCATGAACATCTGTCATAAAAAGGCATTGCAAATATTACAAAGCATCTGGAATATGGTTGTCTAGCATTTTGGCTTTCCTGGGCCGCACTGAGTAAAGAGGAATTATTATATAAATATATATAATATAGTTAATGTATATAGATAACAAACTTCCTTTTTAATGTATTTTTATTATCTTGTGGGACCTAGTTCTCCAGAGCCGCATGTGGCCCATAATCATAAGTTTATTTGTCAAGCATATATACGATAACAGGTAAAAGTATAAGCATAATTTGAATACATGAAAAGAGTAAGTAAAAAGGAATATTAGGACAGGAATGTAGGGGCACACTGGTGCACTTATGCACGCCCCATGGGCCACAATTGGACATACCTGATCTGGTCACACATAATGCTGAGAATACCTACATATACCTAAAGTCATAATCACAAAGTAACAAAATTAAAGCCCATAATTACTTTTAAAGTTATGGCAGATTTTTACCCTAAGATAGTTTTAAAAACATGATGGTGATCAGTGAACTAGGAGAACTTCTTATTACAAAACTAATTGCAAAATTTATTTATTACAAAAATGATGGCATGTTCCAACAACTCATGTACCATTTTCAACAGTATGGATAGGTTTAACAGGAATATTCCACAATAATTTAACATTAAATGAATATAGTTAAGATACATTGGTGGGTTATAAAGCACTCATAACTGCATCGATTTTATTGTCTATGGGATGGAACTGATCAATGCATTCCTTTTGACACTCTATTGGTTTCTCAAGGAATTGACATTTGGATAATTTCACTCACGCTCCTTAGGTATCCAGTCCAATGAACACATTGTCTAGTGGTGCTAAATATTCACTAGTAAAGGAAGCAGAGATGAAAATACTATACAGCATGGAGACCACATGAAACCCAAAAGGATGTCTTAGATCAGTGATGATGAATCTTTTAGACACCGAGTGCCCAAACTGAAAGATGTGCATGCGCACACACTCACATGCGCAGACATCTGCGCAGATGGATGCTCGGAGACATGCACAGCATGTGCATGTGCTGACATGTGTGCACGCATGCGCAACAGAGACCCGAAGACCAGCTGGCCAGTGGGAGGTGGGGCATCTCAACACTGGCAGCATAGCAAGAGGTAAGGTCTTTTTCTTTCGTAAGCTTCTGTTTCATTGTTTGCCGGGAAACAGAAGCTCACAAAAGAAACACCACGGAGATCTGACCTGAGGCAACAGCGCACGTGCCACTAGAGAGGGATCTGTGTGCCACCTCTGGCACGTGTAACATAGGTTCGCCATCATGGTCTTAGATACTGATACTGACCTTTGTGTGTATTTATATTTAGGTATTGCTTTGAGTCTAATTCCAACTACTAATAGGCACAAAATAATCAGTTTTACTTAAGTACTTGCCTCTAGCTAGTGTAACAAACAAATCCTCTGAATTTGGTAATGGATATGTTTCTGGTTCCTCACAAAAAGGTTACTTTGCAATTTTCATACTGTGTAATAGATTTATCTCTTTTTTTAAGAAGTAAAATTTGAACTGCTACAATGTACAACATGATGCCATGTATCTCTACAAGCTCTTTAATGGATAAAGGCAAAGGATATGGTTTATAAAAAATGTCCTTGATAGGAAGATATACTGTACTTACATAGTAGCTTTGAATTATGTTATAATGCCATCACATTTTTAAAACAGAGTGCAGTTTATGAAGACTAAGGTCCTCCTTCCCTGTTAGAAAAATAGAAGCTTGCTTGCTCTTAAATATCTCAGACCAATTTTATTTCTTTTGATGAAGCGAAATTATTTCTAAAAAAGGTGGTGAGGGGATTCTCAAGTAGTATTTGTAAAGTTTTCACCTTCGTTTGTACAATAACTGTGGCATGGATTTCATCCAGTTTATGAATCATCTCATCTGTCTATGAATTAAGATATTAAAAAGATGGTTGAAATGAAGTTTTACTGAAACAATTCTCATAGCCTCTAAAATAAGTGGCACTGTTCACCCATACTTAGGAACATATTAAAGTGATATTTAATCTCCAGGTTAATGCATACATACTCCATCATTTTAAGCAGTGACAATATTCAAAATATATAGCTCTTTAGATTCTGAAGCAGATTATCAATCATTTGTTTATCAATCATTTGTCCATCTCACCATAAACATCTGTCAGGCACAAGTAACCAGATCTATATGTGTAAGGTTTCACTACTTTATTATATTCTGCCAATTCTGCCTTCTGCCACCAATAGCCTCCCAGCGGCCAGTTCGCTCCCATAGAGAGGGCCTCATCAGGGTGCCGTCGGCCAGACAATGCCGGCTGGTGACCCCCAGGGGGAGAGCCTTCTCTGTGGCGGCACCTACCCTCTGGAACGATCTACCCCCAGAGATACGAGTGATCCCAGACCTCCGGACTTTTTGTCAGGCTCTTAAAACTTATTTTTTTCAGCTAGCCGGGCTGGCCTGATTCCATGTCGGTTTTAAAATTGAAATTGGTTTTAATTGAAATGTTCTTAAATTATGGGCCAAATCTTATTTAATTATTTTTAAAATTATTTTAACTTTTGTGTACTATGTTTTACCTGGCTGTTCACCGCCCTGAGTCTGGTTGGAGAAGGGCGGTATAAATATATATATGTGTGTGTGTGTGTGTGTGTGTGTGTGTGTGTGTGTGTGTGTGTATCTATCTATATCTATATCTATCTATCTATCTATCTATCTATCTATCTATCTATCTATCTAAATCAGGACTCTTCCCAGACTTAGCATGAAATAGATAGAATAAGGTTCTATTGAGTTTAAGGGGGGTAAATTCTGGACCTCTTGCAACTTTGTAAAGACTCAAGGCTGATCCCATGCTTAAGGCCTCCCCTCTCCTACCACAATCAGATAGAAAACACTTCGACCAATTTCATGGAATGTGCCACTGCTCACATAGAGTTGCATGCAAAGATTTGGGCATTCCTGGTCAACTTGTACATATTAGATGACCTACAAGGTCCCTTCCAAGGTCCCTCTGTTAATTTATCTATCTATATTAATCAGTCCATAAATCATCTGAAAATTAAAACAGTCTCTACATAACCAGTTAAGAGTTATTGTTTTTCGATTTTTCCCTCTATACATTCCTTACTGGAGCTCTGAAAAGTTCCTAGGTTTACTTGAATGCAATGTATTGAGATCTTCCTATGACCTTTCAGTAATATTCATATCTGGGCACTGAAAAAACAATTTAAAATCTTTCCCTAAGTACCTTGTAGTTGATTTGGAAGCATGTTTCCAATCATTGTCTTGATGAAAATCTAATCTATTTCAGCTTCAGTTTCTTCACTGACTCTGAAACAGTGCCTTTTGGGATATATTAATATCTAGTTGAATCCATTCTTTCTTCTACACACAATATTTCATGTTTCACTGGCAGCCTCACATCATATCAAAATGCCAACCTTGTGCTTATTAGTGAAAAAGATGTTCCTTTTCTTGATGTGTTTCATCCCACTTTTCTTTCCAAATACATCTTGCATGATTGTGGGCAAACTGTTCAACCAGTTTTATCAGTCAAATATGCTTTCTTGCTTATTAAGACTTGTATACTTTAGATAATTACATTTATGGTAAGATTGGAAAATAAGCTTCCTTCTTTTTCTTTATTTTCTTGAACTTGCCTTGATTTCAGTTGTTCCATTTCTTAACAATATTTGTATTTTCCACACTGCATGGCATGGCTATGTTATCTAATTGGGATGTGAATTCTCTGGAACATGCTTTAGAACAGAGCAAAATCCCATATTCCCATACAAAATCTCTATAGGTTTTGAGATGTTGCTGAAGCAAAAATTGCACCATCACTTAAGTGATGCAAACAGCAGAATCAGATTACTGTATCGTGATTATTGGTAAATTGAGCCAAATTAAATAATGATAATATATTATGATTTTTACAATTACCAAATGCAGTAGCTTTATATGGAATAATATTTTTTTTAAATCAGAAATCATCCTCTAGGGGGGAAAATGGACATTTTTGTTTCCACCGAGAGTATGAAAGACTTTCATAGCAGTTACTATGGAGAATTTGTGACATGCAATTCTTAGCTACTAATGAATCTAGCAATGTCCTACATCTGCTTACTCATTCTGTGTTGCCGTATGAATTATTGGCATTTTAAAACTTGGAAGAGAATGACCGAACAGATTTTGTTCTGGCTGAAGAAAGGCAATATTGTATATTCAAATTGTGAAGATAATATTGCATGGATCATTTTAAGTTGACGGCACTTTTTACTGCCATAAAAATAAATCTATTAGCATTTGTAAGCAAGCCTAAACTATGAAAATCTCTCTACTTAGGCCAAGACAGGACAGTATGAAATATTTATATTCCTATTTTGTGGGAGGTTAGTATTTTGATATGCTGCCTGCTGTATCATGCTTTCACTACACCAAAGTATTTTGTTTTTCACATTTTAAAGACATTTCTTCTACCTGATTGGCTCTCAGGAATGATTTTATTTTCTTGCTTTACATGATTTATAAAGGAGCAGAGCAAGCACTGAAATAGCTCTTGCCAATTTATAGGTGTGAATAGTTTCTTTTTAATCCAAATAAAGACACCTGAAGTGAGCAGGTAACTGATAATTATCAGGATTACAGAGGGAGGGTAAATGTCACACTTTTTCCCTGTTGTAACCTGAATAAACATATCTCTGGTTTGCTTTGTAAGGCAAAAAAAAAAAAAGATTGCTTGTCAGTAGAAATGGCCAAATCAATTTTGTAAAGTGAAATTTTCCTATTTGCTGTGGTCCTATAGTCATCCCATGCTCCAAACTGGACAATGCTATTAGCACTTTAAAAACCATAGCATTAAAATCATCATCATCATCATCATCATCTCATCAATTATCCCACTTGCTAGGAAGAAGGGGGGAAGGAGAGCAGACGGGTGGGGTAGAGCTCCCTGAGAGCACCAGATTTACCTAATAATCTGGTGCTCGAAGATGAGAGCTCCCCGTGAAGCCTGTCCAAAGCTCCGGACCTGGGATGCCTCTGACTGGGAAGTTTTTCCCTGTCAGAACTAGATGCCGCGGCCACCCCATCAAACAACTTTAAACAAATACCTTTTGAATCAAGTTGGCAGAGCACAAGTTGCACGAAGGAAACAGCAAGTATTTTTTTTTCTCTTTTTCTAACTCCAGGGACTTACTTTCTTAAAAGATTTCTCCTAAGTGGAAAGTGAAAGCAAGATGGCGTTTTAGTTTCAACGGGGCGTGAAGAAGTGAAAGTTAAAAACAATTATTGATAAGCCCCTGTTTGAAACGTAAAACTCCTTTTTGAAAAGTGGATGGAATAAGAAAGGATGTAATAATAATAACTCAAGCAGCAATATAAATTAAAAAGTCTTTTTTTGCTTTTTTTTTCTTGAAATTCTTTTTTTTCTTTTCTTTTCTTTTTCCCCGTCCTTCTGGAGGGGAAGGAAGAAGGGGGGCAGGATGGCTGGGCTTCTCGAAAACAAAGAAAGGAAAGGAGGGTTATTTAACTCTCAATGGTCTGAATTTGAGGAAGCTTTGAGTTCAATTACCTCTGCTTTATTGAAAAGAATTGATACTATATTTCAAGCTTCTCAAGCTGGAAACAATGAAATACATGGAAATACTGAGTCACAATCAAGCAGTGGGGGATTGAATCAAGAGCTGGGAAAGGAAAAAAAACAACAAAAGACCATAGCAGATTTTACAGAAGAGAGAAAGATGAAGGCTGAGCAGGAGCAAGAAGCTCTGCAAGCTGATGACTTGTTTCCAGAAGAAGCCATATTTCTGCAAAAAGTTTATAATATCCAATCCCAAAAACCGCAAATCCCTGCTGGAGTTAAAAAAGGCAGAGGGATTAAAGTTAAGAAGAAAGTTCGTAAAAAGGAAAAGAAGAAAGCCTGGAGAAATGGAAAATAACCCTGCTTGACGAGATGATGGTCCTTAAAAAGCATTGTTTAAATGTTTAAAGACTTTGAACTTTTGGGGGGGAAGGGGAAAAAAAAAAAGTACACAGCAATTCAATGCCAGTTAACCAAGTGATGAACGATGAGGAGGCAATCTATAGCTGTATTGGAATATTTTGAGAAGAATAAACAGATCACAGCAATGCTGGTGTGTTGGGTTGTGAAATATGCCCTGACTTGAAAGAATTGGAACATTTTATTAAGGACTGTGATAAATCTGGATTTAACTGTAAACGTAGAAGTTTCATTGAATATACTAAATCGGAGCTTTCTGTTTGATGGTAATAAATATAAGGCAAAAGGACTATGGATCTAGAGCAATTGCAGTTGATCTGGTGGTTTCCTTAATACGCTTGATGGATCTACTAATCTAGTTTTGACTGGATTTGATGGATATTACTACAATTATAATTATAAAGTCACTCGGGGTTTTTTTTTTATAAAGAAGCAAATTACTATTTAGGTGGGTAGACGCAAATGATGAAGATATTCTATATGCTGTCGGAAGATGTGAAGACAAGAAGATTAGCAACTGGTTTAATCTAGTATGAAGAATTAAAATGTTTGATATAGTTATTAAATGATGTTTTATCTGTATTGATAAATTTATAAGAGGTTTGATTGTTATATTCCTTCTTTGACTAAAAACTTTATTATTATTGTTTTAAGTGTTTTAACTATAAATGGACCTTGATGGTTTAAAAATGGAGGACGGAAGATTTTATATAGTATTCTATTTTAAATTCGGGGGGTTTTCTTTGTTTTTTTTTTTGACTGAGGGTTTTTTATTTTTCTTTGTTGTTGGGTTTTCTTTTTCTGTTTTAAATGAAAGAAGTTACAAAATATCTTGTTAGATTGTGTAGACTTAATAATTTGCTAAGTATTAATTAGTTATACTGAGTAATGATAGTTGTGATTACGTAATATTTAATTGTTTTATTAACTGCTGTAACTATAAATGGAGACATGGAGATTAATTCTGTCGAATTAGATGGAATGAGAAGAAAAGAAGACTTGCTTTCCTTTAATTTACTTGTTTAATGATTAGGATTATGATAAGTGTGAAATGGAGTTTAACTTAGAGAATTTGAGCTGTATTTTATCATGTACTTGTATTTGCTCTGGGAAGTCCGGGGGGTGGTGGGGGAGGGGGGAGAAAATGTATGTAAAAATTTTATTAAAAAACTTTTTCAATAAAAAAAAAAAGAAAATCAATTATCCCACTTGCTGTCTATCCAACATTCAATGCTATGTAGAACACCAATTGAAAATAAAATGAATAAATATAAAAATAAGGACAATTCAAACCAAATGAAACTTAATACCAGTATCTTTAATATCAAAATTCAGTTAAATAAAAGTTTGGTGAAAAAAGGAATCAAACCCACTTCCTAATGGGCATGCCATAGTTTAGTAGCCATACAAACCAAGGTCTTTGCCAAGTTCAGACAGACAAACTGCTTGCAGTGGACAGATCTCCAACTCATCTAAATGAGTTGGCTTCCATCCGTTCATGGAAGCTATATAGATAAGATACAGGTAGATAGTTTATTTCATGCTGGTTAACAACTGAGAACATGGGTTCAGGTATTGTATTTATCAATTAAACATTTCCTTGAAGCTAGATGTGTGATTTCTACACTGTGGATTCTGTTCATGGCAGAATCTGTTCACCTATTTCTTTGTTTTGTTTTTTTTTAAATGAAGAGTGAAAAAGAGTTCATGGCCACTCTTTTTATATCGGAAGTGGCTTTAATTAGGATCATTTTGACTTTGGAGGGGACTGCACTGACATTCACGGGCCTAGCACCAGTAGTAGGTTTCAAATCCCATTGCTACCAGTTTGCTCATGGACGCATACATGCTCGTGCTTGCGCGTGATGCTTCTGCATATGCACAGAAACTTCTGTGCAGGCGCAGAGATGTCCGGGCAGGTGAGTGGGGCCTCCCGCCATCTCCACTACTGGTTTGCCTGATCTGGGGTGAACCGGTAGCAATCCACCACTGCCTAGTACAGATTGAATTCAATCTGGGTCAGTCACCAGGACCAAAGGTTTTGTATTCTGAGCTTTTGGACTCATGCTGGGGTCCATCTTGTATGGATGACACCCCAATCAACATCTAAAAAGCCACTTACAACAGGCACTATAAATACCACACAGAACAGCACACACACTGCTAGAGAGAAGCACTCTGAAGATGGGCCCCAGGATGAGTCAGAAAGCTCAGAAAACAAAACCTCTGGTCCCACTGATTGACCCAGATTGGATCCTGCAACATCGTCCTGGGACTTGTATATTTGCCTTCATTCTAGAACAAATAATTCATTTGGAAAAATTTAACAGTGTTATGATAGTTTCAATTTCCTGTAGGTACACAAGTTTGTCTTGCTGCTCTTCTTCAGTTCTGATTAAATAAATCAAGTTTTTCAGAGTTTCTTTTTAAGCAAAACAAAATATGACTAATTTTTTTGAATCCATAAACTCGGGAACCCCTTTCACATTGAGAGCAAGTTTAGTCTAGTGTTAAGACACCAAGCTAGAAACCAGAAGCCTTGTGTGTTCTATTCTCGCTTTAGGCATGAAAGCCAGCTGAGTGACTTTGGGCCAATCTCTCTCTCTCTCCCTCTCCCTCTCTCTTCCTCCCTCCCTCCCTCCCTCCCCCCCCCCTCTCTCTCTCTGCCCAAGTCACTTCACAGGGTTATAGTTGTGGACAAAAGAGGACGAAGGCATATTATATATGTTTGCCACCTTGAGTTATTTATATATAAAAATAAAGATGAGGTAAAAATAAACAAAATGCCTTTGCTATTATTCTCTACAAATGGTTCTGATTTCTGCCTTTTTCAATCAGATAGAACTAAGTAATCTCATTTTTCTTCTCTATAACAAGGAGAAGAAATATGGCTCCCCTTTCATGTTTGAGGAGAGTGAAAACAAAAGCTTTTTCATTTTTTTTAATCATTAAAGGCACTGCTCAAAATCCCTCTTGTGTTCAGAATTAAAGATTAAAAGGAAGAAGTATCTGAGCTCTCTGCATACAGGGAAAATGGACTTTATCAAGAGAACTCATGCTGAGGAACCTTTGCTGTTAGTGTCTGTTTTCAATCATACTTTGCATGTTGTTGTTTTGATGTCCAAATCCATTCCCATCCAGCACTTGTCTGCAAGCCCTCCAGCTTGCATACTGATTAGGATATATTGTTTCTCTGGTCCAATTAATTTGCCTTTGAGAAAGAAATAAGCAGTATTTTCAGCTTTCTAACAAGACACCTATATACCAGGTACAAAGCAGTGCAAATGGAGATAGTGTTTCTTCTTGCTAGACATTTCAGTTATATCAAAAAAAAAAAGAGGAAAGCATGCTACAGGAGACTGGGACACAAAGGAAAAGAAATGAGAATATCTTTCTTTCTTCCTTTTGCTTATGCTTCTATAAGCACAGAATGGGCACTGAGGACTGGATAAGAAATCAGCTAGGCAACATTTTTTAGTGAACCAACCTAATTTTCACTTCCCAGAAAAAATGTTTAGATTGGAGCTGAGTGGGGTTTTGAGTTGTGCATTTCTCCAAATGTTTATGGTCACTCAAAATTGTGTACAATGTCTGCCTGCCTGCCTGCCTGCCTGCCTGCCTGCCTGCCTGCCTGCCTGCCTGCCTGCCT
>WNWU01000007.1:10185217-10197733 GCA_012654045.1 Ptyas mucosa | reverse complement strand
AGGAAGGAAGGAAGGAAGGAAGGAAGGAAGGAAGGAAGGAAGGAAGGAAAGGAGGGAGGGATAAGTTAACCAGTCTGATCAGTATAACACTGATACTCTGAGATGTTTTCATGCCACAGTAAGCTGGCCATATGGATGAGCACACAGAGAGAAAGATACTTGCTGCTTCGTATGCACACCAATTAATAAAACTGAGAAGAATTCAGGTGATCCTTCCAGTGAGCTGAATCTAGATAAGTCTGCTTTAAAAGAAGCTGCTAATTTGGTGTCCTTTCTGGGCACCTGTATGCCAAGCCTACAAGGGCTGATATTAAGAGAGGATAGACTTACTGGCTGAATATTGTATTATTCAGCATTTCATGATAGTAGTGAAGTGATTGATTGATATGTATCCTATCCAACCATACTTCCTATTGGCTTTTGCATAGACTTCTATTTCTGGAATCACTCACTGTGAAGAAAGCAACCTGATGCTCTCCAGATGTTTAGAATTCACCCTCAACTTGCCAATATAGCAATTGTAAACCAATCTGTATTATATTTACACAGATTTAGAAGGCCTTGATTCTGCTCTGAAAGAAGACTGATTCCAAAATCTAATCAGTCAATAGTGGTTCTGTTTAAAAACACCAGCCACACAGTTGTTTTCACATAAAATTTCTCTTGACTAGGCATTTTTATGACTCACTCAGAGATGGGTTTCAGCAGGTTCTGACCAGTTCTGAAGAACCGGTAGTGGAAATTTTGAGTAGTTCAGAGAACTGGTAAATACTACCTCTGACTAGCCCCACCCGCATCTATTTTCTGCCTCCAAAGTCCCAGCTGATCAGGAAGAAATGGGGATTTTGCAGTAACCTTCCCCTGGAGTGGGGGTGGGAATTTTACAGTATCCTTCCCCTGCCATGCCCACCAAGCCACGCCCACCAAGCCACACCATGCCCACCAAGCCACGCCCAGAGAACCGGTAGTAAAAATAATTGAATCCCACCACTGGACTCACCCCTGTAGAAAATTACATATTTCTCATGTCAGAATATAACATTATCAATGTTTTTTTAAAAAAAGTCTGCTTGTATAAAATCTAAGCTCCTTTAATTTCCTATTCACATTCATGATGACTACCATACTGTCGTTCTGAAAAACTTTGCTTGCTGGCAGTGAAGAGGACAAGGAAAGGTTATTTTTCACAAATCATGCAGTACAGAGAGCGATTTTTACCTATTTTTACTTTAAAAGAAAGTCAGTTGCCCCTTGATTTTATATCAATATAGCAAATAGTCTGAATTATAGGTAGAGGGCAAAATTACAAATTGGGCTACATGAACAATTCCCTGCCTGCTGTTCCTAGAACAGCATTAAGCTCACTTGATGAAACTGCCTATAAATTGCTGGAAGGAAGTCTGGATTACACGCTGGGCTTAATTAGACTGCATCTTTATTTCAGCATAAAAATTGAGGTGTATATATGGAGAGTGCCGCTTGCAATGATCTCTCTATATTACCACTAAGGCTTCGGTAGCAAACGGGTTATCTGGGTAGTTTGGTTCAGTTCAAAGAACAAGTTGTTAAATTGCTTCACACATTACCTCTAAACCAAAAACTTGCATTCTGCCTGCTCTGCCTTGTGAAGTTGGCTTATTCAGGAAAAGTGGGAAGGAAAGCACCTGCCAGAGATTGGGCTTTGCATGCAGGAAGCTCTGACAGAGTCACACTCTGGGTTTTGCAGAGAGTTAGCTTATTCAGGAAGAATTAAGGGAAAGTGTGAGCTGGATTTTCGTTTAACTGCCTTGAACATACTGGGATTTAAACACCTAAGTGAGAATTTAACTTGTATTGATTCCTTTTTCATATAACTTAATGCTCATCAGATTGAGATTTCAAGTGGAAATGTTGAAGATCATGGACAGAAAAAGAAATTAAAGCAACAAGAGAGAGAATAAGACAGGATAATCTAGCTTTGTTTGTGTTTGGTGTCCTCTCAAACATCTTCTGGCTTCTATTAGATAGATAGATAGATAATTTTATTTCTATACCACCCCCCTTCTGAAGGACTTGGGGCGGTGCACAGCCAAGTAAAAACACAATACAAATATCCCAATTAAATTTAAAAATTATTAAAATTATTACATTTATGGCTAAAATTAATTAAAAACCCCAAAATTTAAAACTCAGAATTTAAAACTCCATTACAAAGATAGCCCTGCCTACGTCAGAGATTGTGCGTATTTCTGGGGGCAGTTCGTTCCAAAGGGCAGGAGCTCCCACAGAGAAAGCTCTCCCCCTGGGTGTTGCCAGCCGACATAGTTTGGCCGACAGCACCCTGAGGAGTCCTTCTCTGTGGGAGCGAACTGGTCGGTGGGAGGCTATCGGTGGCAGCAGGCGGTCTCTTCTTGCTGAAGACTGGCAATAGAACACGGTTTCTTACAATTTTGAAGCAGGAAATAAATAAGACTCTAATGCAGATCCTACAACAAATCTAATGTAGGGGTGTCAAACTGAAGGCTCCAGGGCCGGATCTGGCAGCCTAGGTGCTTAGATCTGGCCCATGGGGCCACCCAGAAAACAGCAAAGGACCAGTCCACAGTGTCTCTGCTAGCTAAAACAGAGCTCGGGAGGGCTGCATGCAGCCTTCCCAAGCTCCATTTTCACTGGCAGAGGGTTGCAGGAGGCCGTCACAGCCAAAAACAGAGCTCAGGAGCCCATTTTCCCTAGCAGAGCATTTGGGCCTCCACAGGTGCCCCTGGCATGAGTGATGTTGAGCTGGCCATGCCCACCATGGCCATGCCCACCCCTTTGCTCCAAGGTCAAACACAACCCTGATGTGGCCCTCAATGAAATCAAGTTTGACACCCCTGATCTAATGGAGTTAAAGCTGTCTCCAAACAAAGGGGAAGGTGAGATTCTCCAACCTTGCATCACTGTCCTCAACCTGTCCTCAACCTGAGGTCTTCAAAAAATATTAGATATGGCCTCTAGCCATCAGAAAGTCGATCCACCTCTGCAACAAGAAAAAGAGATGAATAAAAGACCATATGTAGAGAAAGGTATGGAGGACAGCAGCTTTCTGCTTTCCTCCATAGTAAGGGAAGGCAGGCAGGTTGAAGGGTACAAATGCATCATTAGTTGGGGAAATTGAGGCACACCTATAGGCATCAATCATTTTTGGATAATTAACTTGCTGAATTCCATTCCTATATGACAGCAGTAGCAAAATGTTCTATCTAGGACAAACTCCTATCATATAGAATAAGATATTGTATTATTGTTGCCGTTGTCATAACCAACTCACAATATGCTTTATGTAATTAAGCGTATATCAAAAGAAGAAAAACAAAAAAAATCTAGGTGCAGTTGAGGATGGGGCAGTGAGATCACAATAAGTTCTCTAATAGGAAACAAAATGCTGAACTCTTTTGAAAATGTAAAAGGAATGTCCTTGAGAGGAAAAGAATGGTTTTCTTGTTTTTCAAGATTTTTTTTTTGTAAAGGGCTTGTAACTCATATGAAAGTGCTCCTAAAATAACCAGCAATCATGTCCTCTTTTAGAAGTGCTCCAAGTTCCACTAAAGATCTAATAGCATAATTAAAAAAAAAAAAACAAGATTGCTGATAATAACATGCATTATAACTGCTTTCTATGGAAATCATAAAAAACCTTGAAACTACCTTGAAAAGGAGTGCTTGGAATGATTGTGTAATAATGTGTATAGCAAATGGGAATAAAGGCTAAGTGACAGAATAAAGTATTAAAACTAAATATGCAAAATGCCATTTAGAAACAGCACGCAAATTGCTGGATGTCATGTATGCTTTTAGAATTGGACTGACTATCAAAACCTCAGTATTGTTTTAAGTTAAAAAAATAAACTGCAGAAGAATCCCAAAGTTCAAAGTTATATGCTGGGATGACAAATGAATTTTAATGTAGTTGAAGATGTCACAACAACGTGATATTCCAAGGAAATCAGAGTACAGACCTCATTCCCCTATCTTAATATGTTACTTAAGCATGAAACCTTTCTTTTGAAGTCAAAGTGCCATCAAACAATAAACTAAGAGATCAACAATTGTTTCCTATGCGGAAGTATTAATCTCTATAAAGTAAATCCCAATATAATTTATGGATAGCGAAACATTATCTAAAGGAACTTCTTTTAAGTGGGCTGTTATTATGGTTAATACTATGAGAAATAAAACATTTTATTTAGCCTTAGGCTACTCCACATCCATGTCACAAACTCACAAAATTTAGTTGTTCTAAAGCAAGGGGTGTCAAATTCAAGGCCTGGGGGCCAGTTCCGGCCTGCAAAGTGCTTAGATCTGTCCCATGGACCCACCCTGGAAAAAGTGAAGAACCAGCCTGTGGTGCCTCTGCCAGTGAAAAGGGAACTCATGAGGGCTGCGTGCGGTCCTCCCGAGCTCCATTTTCACTGACAGAGGGTTGCAGGAGACCGTTGCAGTCGAAAACGGAGTTCAGGAGACTGTTTTTGATGGCAGAGTGCTCAGGCCACCACAGGTGCCCCCCAACACAAGTGATGGCATGCTGGTCATGACCAACCTGACCACGCCTACCCAGGCCCTCCAAGGTGAAACACAACCCTGATGTGGCCCTCAATGAAATCAAGTTTGATGCCTCTGTTGTAAAGGGTGCCACAATTCCAAATATTGCTGTGAAGAAATATATGAATTAAATGCATTTGAATATTTCTGAAGTAACTAGATTAATTGATTATGTGCCACAAAGTCAGTGTTGACTCTTAGTGACTACACAGATAGATTTTCTCCAAAATAAACTATCTCTAATTTGGTCTTTCAGGTTTTCCACTGTCCACCCATTATTACTGTAACTGAATGCATCCACCTTATAGCTGATCATCTTCATCTTCTCTTTTCTTTCAGTAAAAGCTAAACTGCTCCTTATTTACACTTGATTTATCCATCTACTTTAAATCAAATATTTACAAATGCAAACAGAAGACTTCTGAAGTATGAAAGTAGTTATTAATTTGTTTAAGAACTTCACTGTTTAATATTAAGAAAGATATTGGTTTTGTCAAAAAAAGAATCACTGCAGATAAGTTTTCTTTTTTTTTTATTGGAATAGCATCTTGTAATCAAAATACCAATGTAAGAAAATTGTCATTTTAACATGTGGCTCAAAGAATTGAAATGTCTTTTACTGTATAATTAAATGATTAAGCTTGAATTGATTAATCTATCCATTCTAGTGTCTGAACAGCTTGTAGCCATAATTACCAGCTTCTTTGCAGATATATGTATAATAGAAACTCTCTCTGAGATCCAAGTGAGAGAGATTCACTGTCATAACAATAGGCACTGCAACCTAGTGTAAGCAACATCCGTCTCATGCAATCAGATTTCTAATCATCCATATTTTGGACTAACTACTTGGACAAACAAGCTTGCTAAATTGGCTATACACAAAGGGCAAGAAGAGGTGCAATCTTGTTCTTTGCATAATAAAAACTCCTTTCTATACCCAGTACAACAACTTTTTAAGCACTGAAGTTGGAATGAAGCATACAAAATAAGGCAATGATTTATAACAATGCTTAATTTACATGTTTTGTCTTCGGTACATTTTTCTCAGATTGAATAAAATGGATTGGATTTGTAAAATGAAAGACATTAAGGAGAGGAGAGAAATAAATATGAAAGGTTATGGATGAAAATGCTTCATTTTATGATAACATATTCTTCTTACTCATAATTCTAAGCATGCATTTAAAACTTTTTTCTACAGGTATACATTATTCTTAACAAACCCTTTTTAGTTAGGAACTGTTGGAAAATCTTGAATTCATTATTCTCTGGCAGCCTAATTTACCTCATAGGGTAGGAGGCAATGGAGGAAGATAAATTTATACATTGCTATGGACTCTCTGGAAAAAAATCAGAACAGAAATATATTGAACAATAATATCTGAGGAGAAAACTACTTGGCTGGAATTTAAGCTTCAATCTTAGAGCCCCAGTATCTTCACAGCTGGCTGAATGGGGATTTAATCTCTGTGGAGAAAAGCATGAAGGACAGAAGTTAGGAAATAATCCTTTTGCTGATTACCTGGTAATCAGGTAATGATTATGGAGAGTAACATGACAGATATTGGACAGAAAAGCTCTCTTGGAAACTGGTTAGCTTGCTGAATTATATCCACCTGACTGATGGAAAGTACAATTAGTGATGCAGGAAGTAAGAGATAGGTGAAACCTGGAAGCCTTGAAGATAACAACTCTATGAAGAATAATTAAAAGATCTGGATATGTTTAGCCTAGAGAAGAAACAACTGAAGGAAAATATTAAAGCAGTCATCAAATACCTAACAGGTTGTCACAAAGAAGATGAAGGGAATTGTACTGCTCCAGAAGTCAGAACCAAAACAAATGAGTTAGAAATACAAAGAAGATCCAAGCTAAATGCCAGGAGGAAACTCCTGACTGCATGACATCTCAACAGTTCACCTTGCCACGTGTGATGAATTCTCCTTTGCTAGGGTTCTTTAAACAGAAACTCATAAACAATTGTAAATGATACAAGGAGTTGGACTAGATGATTCTAGAGTCCCATTCAACCCTTTGATTCTATTATTGAAGGATATTTGGGCACCTCAAAATCTTCCAGGCTGATAACATAATTAATCTAATAGTCCTTCTATTGCTGATCAGAGAAATTTTGTCATGTTATTTTTTTATCAGTTCTTTGTCAATCTGATGAAGAAAATTTGCATTAGGAAAAAAGACCAGAATGTCACTGAAATTTTCATGAGGCAAATTAATGTTTGATTTATAAAGTTACAAAATGGACAAGATATGTACAAGTGATCTGCCTTTCATTACACATCATCCTTTTTTTAAAATAATTAGCTACCAATAAAATTTTTATTACCCCACCCACCCACCCCCCACCATAGGGGGGTGGTTCAATATTGCTGCTACTCTCACCATTAAAGGAGAGTCTTATCTTGATAAATATTTATTAAGCAAATTTATATAGCTGCTCAACTACCAAAACTTATATCCATCCACCAACCAGCATTATCTAATTCTGGCCCAAGTGCCTTGGAAGAAAACTAGTTCTTTGCCATCTTCCTGGAGAACAATTTGGTCAGAAAAATTCATATCTCTAGGGACAAAAAGTTCCACAAGTAACCTTTAGGGCTTTAGAGGTGAAAACTAGCACCTTGAATTTCATTCAGAAGCCTGCTGACTTCCAATGCAGTTTATGTACCCACTACTCTCTGTGCTGCTGCACTCTGCATTTTGTACCATCACCAAATACTCTTTAAGGACAGTCTAATATAGACCACATTGAAGTAGTCCAATTGGGTGATGATTAAGGCATGAGTGACTGAGAGAAGTGCTCCCAGATCTAGGAAAATATGCAACTGCATACTGCGCAAGATGTATTTGAGCAAAGGCCCAGCTTCACCATGGTGGTCACCTGCTCTTTGAGCAGGAGCCAAGAGTTTAGGTAGGATAATACCAGATTGTGCAACAGTTCTGACTGGGAGGGCTCACCAGAGGTCCTTTACAAGGCGATCAATATCATCTCAGCACTATATCTGGCATGGCACCTGACAGGAATGGGTCCAGACAACTTGCTTCATCGAGATAATTTCTTCTTGTGTCAAGAAATCATATACCCTGAATGTTATGGATAATTTTACAAAGCCTTTGTTTTTCAGTTCTCTCCATAAGAATTCTTGACGGCCTAAGATACAGCAAGTATTTCAGTTTAGGCTTTAGGTTGCTGTTGGGCATTCCTAAGCCTACTCCCTCATCAGCATTGTTAATTCAATTCAATTTAGTGCCTTTTCTTTTCTTACTCCCTTTCAGACAAGAAGATGTTGCTAAACTTACAGATTACAATAATGCAAAGGAGATATGGGTTTACAGTTTACTTTGTGAACTGCAGATCAGTGGTGAAATCCAGAGCAGTTTGCTACCAGTTCACTGGCCGCGCATGCACGCTGTGTGCCAAACATGTTAGTGTGCACATGCGCAGTGCACACCAAACATGCACAGTGTGTGCATGCGCAGTGCACACCAAACTCATGCTGCGCATGTGTGCACATGCGCAGTACATGCCAAAGGACGCTTGGGAAGGTAAGTAGAATAGCGAGGGGGGATCAGCTGTGGCACACGATTTAGCTTTGCTAGAAAGCAGGATTTCCTGCTTTCTAAAAAAGCTAAACCCCACTGTATAGCGGATTGTCGGAAATACCGATTCAGAGGAACCGGTAACTTTTTTTTATAACCGGTTTGCCCAAACCAGTAGTTTTTATCACTACCAGTTTGCCCAGTTCACCCCTGCTGCAGATCCTTGACAAGGCAGGAATCTATAGACATATACCTTTTTTTCAGTCCTTTTAGGATATTGATAATATTTTAGATCCACTCCTTACAAAATCCAGATTCTCACAAACATAGATATTATTGGTGATGAGAACTGGTTTGGATATCAAATGTGCCCATTTAAGTCCCTATTTAGACCTGAAATCTATAAAACAAAAGAATTGTGTGAAGTGTCACTATGCTGTTGGAATCAACACTTATAGAATAGTGATAGGAATGCCTGAAGATCCTTGAAAAATGTGTATTCTCTCTTCCTTCGCTTAGCCAAAATTGCTATCTTCTTCTGAACAAAAATTCATCAGCCAAGGGCTCTTGTTAATGGATAATTCTATCAAGCTTTCTTTCTCTCCTCAAAGCAAGTGATTCATCATTTTCCCAGTATTAGCAAAAGCATTTGGGATATAAGTTGTAACACTAAGTGTTAAACCAGGAGCCTGGTTTAGCTCAGCAGACTAAAAGCATAGTGATCAACACCAGCTGTCTGCAATTACTATAAGTTCGAATCTCACCAGGCTCAAGGTTGGCTCAGCTTTCCATCCTTTCTAAGGTAGGTTAAATGAGGACCCAGTTTGTGGGGGCAATAAGCTGACTTTGTATAAATATATACAAAAGTATGAAGGCTATTGCTTAACGCATTGTAAGCCGCCCTGAGTCTCCGGAGAAGGGCGGCATATAAATCAATTTTTTTTAAAAAAAGTGTCTTCAAACAGAAAGCCAATCAAGGAACCAGCAAGTTAAGTTAAATGTCTCTTTTTAGGCAACACAGTCTTAGTTAATGAACAAATATAATATACCTTTAAAAAGTCTCAACTGCTTTTTAAAGATACTTAACCTGTAGAAAAAAATTAAAGGAATGAATGAAAGTCCTATATGTGTGTATTTGGAGACAAATCCCATCAGTAGGAACTTGCAGTATTACTTTTATTGTTGGATTGAAAATATAGGTAGTCCTTGATTTAGGATGACAATTAAAACCAGAATTTCCACTGCTAAGTGTTGTGATCATAAAGGCAAACTGCACCACTTAAAACAGCAATCCTTGCAGTCCCCATTGCCTTCATTAACTGAATCTCATGGTTGTTAGGCAAGGCAACATCTTCCCAGCTTCCCACAACCAAAGTCAATGGGGAAGTAGGAAGATGTAGGACCCAGGCCTGCAGGCAGGTAAGTGCAGGAAGGATATGAGGCAGGATCTGGAAAAGTGCATAAGGGTGAAAGAATGTGTGCAAGAAGGACTGTACAGGTTGAGAAGGGAGCATAGGATGCAAATGTGTGCTTGACAGAGGCAGCATGGATCGGGGAGGGTGCAAGGTGGTAAGTGACATTGATCAGAGAGGTGCACAAGGGTGTGAGGGGGTGCACAAGAGGTGCCCCATGGGTTGGGGAGGGTGTGCAAGTATGTGCAATAGGTGTGGTGTCAGTTGGGAAGGTAAGAGAAATTGTGCAAGGTGTGAGGGGCTGTGTAAGAAGTGCCACATAGGGCAGGAAGGGTGTGCAGGAATGTGGCATGGGTCAGGAAAACTGCAGAGGGATGCAAGGTGGTGTATCAGGATTTGAGGAAGGTGCATCAAGGTTTGGGAAGGATACACAGGAGTGTGCAAATGGCTGGCATGGTGCAATTTCAAAGGGAATGGAGAAGGTGAAGGAGACTTATCCTAGTTGACCTCCAACCTTCTCTGCTGGCCTCCGTATTGACATTCTGGGGAAGCTGGAAAGAAAAGTTGCAAATAGCAATTATATGATTGTGGGATACTTGGCAACCAGTCCTATGCCCAAATGTGTTGCCAAGTACCCAGACCACAATCATGTGATTATGGGGGTGCTAGGAAAGCCAGAGGTCTAAGAATCAATCATAACCACCCTTTGTTCAATGCTGTCCTAACTTTGAATGAACACTGAATGGCCTGTAGACATTCTTAGAGTTAACAACAGAGAAATCCTAAGAGTAATTCACAAGGTCAGGACTAAACTCCAGCAAATATGAGGGGAAGCAGAGTTTTCTGGTGTTTGTCTTGGATCACTTAAATATTACCTCCTCCTTCATTTAACTATAAAATGAACATTTATAATGAACTTTCTCTATATTTAGCAGCAGTGCATCAATTACTGCAGACTTAAAGCAAAAACTGGGAATTCAGAGGTATACAACTTGCACCCCAGTTCTGGGAAGTCCTAGGTGCAGCCCTTGGAGACCTTTGGCAATTATTAAGAGAAGAGAAAATAATTAAATACATGTCTAGGGATAAATTATGTTAATTACAAAGAAATGTAATTAAAAATAAATGAAATGAAATCCCATTTACTTTTGAACTAATCCCAACCACTACTTTTTTCTGTGTGAACTCTAGCAGCAAGTCAAATGCTGAGTCCACATGGTGTAACTCATTAGTGCTCAATTCCAACATTGTCTGCAACCCTCCATATACTTGTCTGCAGTCCCAAAAGCCCTTGCAAAATTCCTGCAGATTTGAATTACATCTTTAACCCAACTGAACAGGATGACTAATAAATAGAGGGCTCATGTTGATATTCAATTAAGACATGTTTACTTTTTATGCAAATCTCATCAAATTTAGTTTTTGACTTGGCTTCATCAAATGCACGGGATTGAAAGGCTAGGCGCATCTTTCAGCCAGGAAAAATGAAATAACATATTACAGATCATCTCCTTGATTGAGAAGAATGCAGACTACAAAATCAACTTTGGGAATGTACCATTTATAAGAGGAATAAGGGGGATGCTGGATCAATGTTCTGAAGGATTCCTTGAATACACTGCAGTAGTTTTCTTTCAAAACATGCTGCTAAGGAAGTCTTGTGCTAACCTAATTGCCATTCCATGAAGGACTGACATCTATCTGCAAAATGGAGATGGCTTTTTGTTACTTAGAGTGGGAGCACAACTAAGAACCCCCCCCTTTTTAAATTAAAGTTGGTTATTTCTGTCCCCCTCCCCAAGCCCCTTCTTTTTGACATAACAAGGAGAAAGCATTATTTTCCACTTTTCTATATTATTTTCTTTTTTTACAGCTAGAACCTTTATTGCTTAAGTATATACTTTATTTTGGGAATATTTAATTTATATAATGTAATTTCATAGTATGAATTTCACCGATTGTGTTGGGGAAAGGATATTTTGGTAGAAAGATGAAAATAAATAAGTACTGTTGATGCAAATTGACCAACAGCATCCCAAATATACTGGCTGAACAATCAGTGCTATTCATAAAGCTGACTAACACATTCTAAAGATTGAACATGGATTTGTGCCAGTCTACAGTCAGACCAGGCTGCTTCCTCATTCATTGTTACATATTCATCTAGAATCAGCAATTAGGAAAAAGGATTTTCATCTCCCAAGAAAGAAAGTGATCAAACAAGTTATTTCCTGACAGTTTCTTTCTCCTAAACTGCTAGAGTTTAAGTTTACTTTATTGTCATTGCACCTCATACAGTGAAATTAAATGCCATCTTCAGTGAACATCATACATAAGAAAACTATAAAAAAAATAAAAACACACATCCTTCACATTCTACACAATTGAATTGGAAATCCCTGATACTGCATTAATATTGCACTATATAGTAGAATTCTACATAGTTACCGCTCTGGGATCTTGTAGCAAACAAGAATGTTTACGTTATGGATGAACTTGTCGATGATAGCAGTAAACTTGCGGGAATGGTGGAGACATGGCAGACTAGTGCAACGCTTTAGACTTGAAGGCAAAAAGGTGATCCTGAGAATGCAGAAATACTCACATAGCTTCTGCCTGCATCTCATGGCAACTCTTTTCATTTGCAGCACAATCCTGAGGCAATATGTCTTTCATTCAAAGAGTACTTGATAGCCACTAAATACACATTCCAATATGTCCCAAAGCATCTGCTGGTCTTTGGATCCCAAAGTTCTGCAGAGCTTTAATTATTACAATCTGGTCTCACCTTGACAAGGTGGAACTATGGAAACTGTCATTTAAATATATGTGTGAAGATAAGGCTGGGATGTTTTGATTTGAAGATTAGGGGTCCTATTACAGATTACCCAGTAAGAAAGATGGGTGTTATAATTAATATATATGTGTATGTATGCATCTATCTATCTATCTATCTATCTATCTATCTATCTATCTATCTATC
>WNWU01000007.1:10146974-10183070 GCA_012654045.1 Ptyas mucosa | reverse complement strand
GTCACATGACCAGCTAGCCACGCCCATCCAGTCACATGACCAGCTAGCCACGCCCATCCAGTCACATGACCTCAAAGCCACGCCCACAAAATAAGCCACGCCCACAGAACCAGTAGCAAAAAAATTTAGAACCCACCCCTGGCTAGAATGCTTGTTTCAAATCAGAAATCTAGGCCCAAGCAGGGTTTCAAAAACTGAGTTTACATAAAAGGCTGTCCTACAGCAGAAATATTTAATTAATCTCCATTGCTGAATTTAAACTCTGTCATTTCAAAAGGTACTATTTTTCTTTTCCATCTGTCTCCTAGTATAAAGAGGTGAATCTTTTATAAAGAGTCATTCAAAACCAAAGTTACAATCAAATGACAAAACAGACATTATGATATACCAAGATGGAAAGCTCACTGGTCACATCCTTGCTATCAATTTTGTCTGGCAAATACAAAAGAGATAGTTTATTTAAAGATGTCACAAAGATGTCACAATGCATGTTTTATCAATTGTCCTTCTCCATTGCCATTAGATGAACCATGTTAGTCTCCCACAGATTTTCTAAAATGTAATCTTTGGAATGGAAGGAAATATTCTATACTGAACAACAATTACAGCATATATTTTCACAAGCAACTTTATAATTTATAAAAGGGGCAACTGTAGGAGCCCAGGCTTGGCAGGCATTGACAAACATAGCTGAAGCCATCTTAAAGTATGTCTGAAGAGGCTAGATGCCATTTAGATAACTGTCCAGAAAGAAAACAGAATAAAAAGCAGGTAAGGTGCATAACCATAGTACCAGAAGGAAGACGATGACCAACAAGATGAATTAAGCTGCCAGAATTTGATATAAGGTAGACAGCTATATAAATGTTTTAAATAAGTAAAATTACTACAGGTAGTCAGAATAACAGAATAACAGAGTTGGAAAGGAGTTTCTCTAGTCCAGGGCTGTCAAACTCGCAGCCCGTGGGCCGGATGCATAACACGCTGGCTACACCCATGGGAAGGGGGGGAAAGTCACAATACATCATGTGATGCTGCTGTGATGATGTGAGTTTGACACCCCTGTACTAGTCCAACCTCATCAGGGGTGGGTTCTAACAGGCTTTACTAGTGGTTCTCTTTGTGCGCATGCTCGCTTTGCTCGTCTGCACACCAAACTTGCGCTTTGCGCAAGCGCGTTGTGAATCTGCCCAGCTGAGGTGCGGCAATCCGCTCTGCCGCAGCTCTCAGCTGGGCGAAAAAAGAAGAAATATAAGGTTGGCATAACTCCAGGGCAGGTGGGAGGGCCTAGCTCCTGAAGACAGAGAACCGGTTCAGTGATGTAATATCATCACCGCTATCAGCTCTTGCGAACCGGGAGGAACCAACCACTGAACCCCATGCTCATGCAGGAAACCCTATACCATTTCAGATAAATGGCTGTCCAGTCTCTTCTTAAAACCCTCCAGTGATGGAGCACTCACAACTTCTGAAGGCAAGCCATTTGACAGGTTAATTGTTCTCACCATTAGGAAATTTCTCCTTAGTTTTAGGTTGCTTCTCTCCTTGATTAGTTTCCATTCATTGTTTATTATCTTGCCTTCTGATGCTATGGAAAATAGGTTGACTGTGGGGTGTGGGATTGAGGGGTACCCCGGACCGCGAACCAGCTCATGGGCAAAAGCACTGGGATTGAAATAAAGCCGACAAAGGAGCCTTGAATAAATATATAATTTAATTTAAAATATTTAAAAAGACACTGTGCCTTTAAAAACCACATTAAAAGCAAAGTCTTATCTGGGTATGTGAAGCCAGGCTATCTCCCTAGATTCCTCTCCACAATACCAAAAACAGTTCACAAGAAACAAAGGTTAATACAAAGGTGGATGTCTTTGGCGTTGACACGTCATCAAGGCAAACGAAGGGCAGCAGCGTAGACTTCACAATAAAAAAGTCACCTGAGAATAAAAGCAGTTCAAGCACCAACATGGTTTGAGGGTCTGTGTGGAGAAGAATTTCCAGCACAACCTAACCGTTGGCTTGTGTGCTTAAAAACAGCAAAAACACAAGCATCTGTGGGAGTATCTCAGCAGCCGGCGTCTGGAGTCCTTATCTGCATCTCCTCCCTTCTACAGCATCGTGCTGGGCTCTGCAATCTTCTTCCAGCAGTGAACACTAGCTGGATCAGGCCCAACCGGTTGTCGAGACCCAAGTAACAAGCCGAAAGGTGCTTGCTTATATTGTGAGTAAACCTGCAATTATCTAGGGCAGGGAAGGCTTGCAGGTAATTGCTTACAGCAGATGGGTTGATTGAAGCCATACCTCTTTTGTGGCTAATCATGTAGCCGCAGCAACCCTGAAAATACTCGTGACATTGACCCCTCTTCTTTGTGGCAGCCATCAAATATTGGAAAACTGCTATCATGTTACTCCTAGTCCTTCTTTTCACTAGACTAGCCATACTCAATTCCTGCAGCTGTTCTTCATGTGTTTTGGCCTATAGTCCCTTAATCATCTTTCTTGCTCTTCTCTGCACTCTTTCCAGAGTTTCAACTTCTTTTTATAATGTGGTGTCCAAAACTGGATGCTTAAAGATTATTTCTTTAACCAACATTTATTTATTTATATCCTGCCTTTATTACTTTTATAAATAACTCAAGACAGCAAACATATACAACACATCACCCTCCTCCTATTTTCCCCACAATTACAACTCTGTGAAGTAGGTTGGGCTGAGAGACAGTGACTAGCCCAAGGCCATCCAGCTGGCTTTCATGACTAAGGTGGGATTTGAACTCATCATCTCCAGGTACATGCTTGCGAAAGCACTTGCTTGGAAATATATTGCCTTCTCCTGAGGAAGAACACCCTCTGGTCATAGATTCAATAAATCAAAATATTCACCAATTGTTGGCTTGCAGTTATTGAATGTGAATAAAACTCCCTATAAACCCTTTGGCATAACAAAACAAACAGGTTTAAAAATACACTGATTAATATTCAAACAAAAAACAAGCTTCCCCAGAACTACTTGGGAACTACATTCAAATAAAAAATAATGATAATAAAAAAATTCAATGAAGACATAAAAAAAGCATTCAAGGAAAATAACAGATGCCCAAATTATTGTTCTATAAAAACAAAGAGCTAGGACAAAGAAAAAACGAAAAAAAATGAAAGAGAAACATTTTTTTTCTAATTTCTGAAGAAATTGAGATTTTATGATCTGTACAAATTTTTAAAGGAACTGTGTTATTATTTGATAAGAAATTATTGATTTATACAAAATGAAATTATTTATATATACACACACACATATACATGAGAGGGGAGGGAGGGAGGGAGGGAGAGAGAGCAACTGACGAAAGCTTATTTATTTATTTAAAAGCTGCCATTTGATAGAGACTCTGGGTGGCTTGCAGTTTAAAAAATAAAAATAAGGGGAGGGGACAGAATCATTAGTGGTCTAAAGACATACAAAAAACCCCCCCATACAACTGAGTCTTCCAACCGGGTTGAAATTTATAGGCAGTTTGCACAACCCCCATTTAACCAAATTAACAAGCAACAAATTCTCGATGGTGTGATGGGGGCCCTGTAAAAAAGACAAATGTTCTGAATCCATGAAGGGGGATTTGTCTTGCCCGTATTCATCCCCAAGATATCATTGCCCAAGCAAAAATCTCTGTGTCACACCTAAATTGCTCATTTCTATTCATTTCTTTCTGACATTTTGTTTAGGATTTCTAGCTCATATTTCCAACATGGCCCCAGTTTTTGGAATGGTGAATCATGTTGTTGTTTTTTTCACTGAGCTAACACAAAAAGTTAAGACCAGTAGCTGATCTGGACAAAAATATTATTTTTTTAATATTTAAATTATTAAGGTTGTATATACACATACCCAGGTCCACATAAATATATGTACAATGATCCCAATTTCATTATCATGTTTAAAATCAATTATATGGGCCACTGCACTTCTGTCATATTCCTGTATACAGTCATTCCACAATGTACACACAATTTATCATTCACACATGAAGTTTAAGTACATCCATTCCCCTCCCCCATTTAAAACTGGGATTCAAGATTGAAAATATAGCTACACATATGAGAAATATAGAATGCAGAAAAAAAGAGTTTGAAGGACCTTGGAGATCTTCTAGTTCAGTCTCCTGCTCAGGCAGGAGACCCTATATCATTCTAGATAAATGGCTGTCCAATCTTTTCATTAAAATCTTGGAGACAAGTTTCACTGACTAATTGTTCTCACTGTCAAGAAATTTCTCCTTATTTCTAGGTTGGCTCTCTTCTTGATAAGTTTTCCATCGATTACTTCTTGTCCGGCCTTTTCATGCTTTTGAGAATAGGTTGGGCCGTCTTCCCTGTTTAAGCCCTTCAGGTATTGGAAGACTGCTATCATGTCATCCCTAGTCCTTCTTTTTGTTAGACTAGACATATCTAGCTCCTGCAACCATTCTTCATATGTTTTAGCCTCCAGTCTCCTAATCAACTTGCTTTTTACTGATCCTGAAGCCCAGTTCTGAATGGAGAAGGGATTGGGTCTGTATGTATATGTCTATATATCTATCTCTGCATGAAAATGAAGGTCTAAAACCCATCCATAATTTCCCCAGTAATTTTTTCAAAACCATGTTTTTGGGAATAGCAGTCATTCTTTTTATCTCAAAAGCACATTTTCACACCCAAAGAAAGGACAGCGATACCATTGTGATTTGATAGTAATGGCTAGTCATAAAATGACTGCTGGGTGGTGGACTGGCCTAAAACTGAGATCATTCAAGCCATGACAACTCCTTGGGTTATTTTTGCTCAGCCCAATCTACTTGAAATGTTTGTTGTTGTTGTGAAGGTAGAAGAAAAAGGGCCTTGAGCTCTTCTAGAAAAGTCTGGCTACAAATCAAATAAAGAAGTATATAAAGGAGCAGAAAAACCCAGATCCATCAAATTAAATACTTTCACCTACAATGGGAGAAATGGTCTGCAGCTACCATTAAAGACAAAAATAAAACTTCTCCAGTAACACCAACCCTCCCTCCCTCCCTCCCTCCCTTCCTGGCAGCAAATAGAAAATTGGAGGAAAACTGAGAATTGAGTCTGTTTCTTGCATTTCAAAGTCCTTGGTGGCAGTGGGTGGAATGAGATAGTTCAACTTGAAGCAAATGCCAACTCCCCAGAAACAAAATACTTGCAAAGCAGAAAAGCAGCCTGCCTGTATTTGCCCAAATGGGTAACAGTTACTGGCTAGTCATAAAACAAATGTGGCTTGGGCAGCCATTTTGATAAAGGTATTGTTCCAGGGTCCAGCTCAGGGTCCAGTCCAGTGATATACTGGCTTTTTTGGCATCCATTTTAGAATGTGTTAAACTGTGAATCTGCTAGCTGATTATTCTATTAGTTAGGCTGGATTGAAATTCAGAATCAAATGTCATCAAGAAATCTTGTTGCTGATTAGGAAGCATCCACACAAGTATCCAAAGAAGTAACCTCACATCAAAATCCTCCTCCTGCTGGCTCATCTGACCAGAAGAAAACCTGTGAGCTTTTGCACACCCTAAAACTAAAATGGCTTTTCTTCTATATAAGGAACATGTGATGAACAGCCAAGGATTGCCTCAGCTTTGGAGAGGGATGAGGTAAAGACAACCTCACAGGGATGTGCAGAAAAAGCATACTGTAGTGGCCTATTTGGCCCATGATTAGATGCAAGTAAGGAAAAACTCTCAGAATTCTTTTGTTTTAGTAAGAAAGGGAAAATATGCAAGTAGTCCTTGGCTAGCACAATTGAGAACATAATGAGTGTGATGAAATGCAAATTTCAAATGATTAGAAAAGGAAAATAAGAGCTTCAGAGAAAGGAAATGGAGAAAGAGCTACAGTACAAGCTTTCAATTAAGTGTGGGAGAAAAATTTAACAGCTGAGGAATCTCTGTTGAACTGTAAAAGTACAGAGGATGCTATATGATCAGGAAGATAAGAGATTTTCGAACTGGATTGATTGCAGCATGTTTTTACTTTAGATGTTGTTCCTGTGGATTGTTGGGAATATTATTAATTATGTGTTTATTTAATTGGTTTTGTCTATAAACCGAGTTACAAAGATAGGAACTGCATGCTGCTCAGAGTCCACTTTGATCGGAGCTGCCTATCAGCCTTGTAGAATACATAAATACTTAATTAAAGTGTTGCATTTTTATTGCAGAAGATTGCAATTTAATCAGACTGTGTGAACTATCAAAGAGAAAGGGGGGAGATGCTCTGCCGCCAGTTGCTAAGGATGGAAGAGGAAGGAAAGAGTCACCGGTTAATAGGGAGACAGGGAGATTTTGTAAATCAGGCTGCATGAACCATCAAAGAGAAATGGTGGGGGGAAGATGGGAGAGGCATTTCTCTACAGTCTAGTTTGACTATGGCTACCCTTCTGAGAAAAAGAAAGCTGTGCAGTGATCACTGGAATACTACTTCAGCTGCCACGGCTTTTTCTCCTGAAAGCTTCTCTATCATTAACTAATATCACTGTCAGAATGCATTAAAAAGCAAGGCTTTCCACAAACTTGTCTCTGTAAAATGGAAACTTAGTGGGACAACTCCCCATCATTCTCTTGGCATCATTTATGGAAGTGGCTTGCCCTTGCCTCCTTCCCAGAGATGAGAGAAAGTGACTGGCCCAAGGCCACCCAGCTGGCTTTGTGCCTAGAGCAGGAGAGAACTCATGTTCTCCTTGTTTCTCACATGATATTAAAAGAACACTACATCAAACTGTCTCTCAAATTGCTAAAATAGTTACAGCATATTAAAAGAGATGCTGAGCTAAAGAAAGCCGTGCATCTTTTAAACTGCTCTAATTTACCCATGTATGAACCAATCAGCACCAAACTTGATATGCATCTACTGGAGGTTCGGTGCACATATGTCTGAATAGGGTTTTGATGTTGCTGGGAAGGTAATCTCTAAATTATAGATCCCAGATTACATACCAAATTGAATAAACAATTGCAAGCTTTACATAAATAGCAAAAATCATCCGGTCACATGAGATGAATAAGGATCAAATGGCAAAAGAAAGATAAGAAGTGAGAGTGAATTGGTCAAAAGGAAGGAACTGAAGTCATGTCCGGATAGATGAAGTCGTGTCTGAGATCCTCAATAAGAGAAAATTTAAAGAACAAAGTGTAATAATGAGAAGAAAGTATAGTGGAAGCAAGGTTGGCTTGTAAGAACAGGAAGTGATATAATGAATAGCATTGGCATAAACTAGATTTAGCTGTGTTTTGTTTTCCTATCACATGCTTTAATTTCTGTGGCTTACAATTTCTTATCCCTGTTATCCTTTCCATTATATTATGTACCCGAAAAAGGAAGCATGTGATGAGCATACATATATTATTTACTTATATATTACTATTATATCCTGCCTCTTTGAGCAGGAACTCAAAGCAATGTATGTAGTGTTCTCTCTCCCTATTTTCCCCACAGCTACCCTGTGAGATGGATTGAGCTGAGACAGAGTGATTGACCCAAAATAACCCAAGGGGTTTCTGCAGGTGGCAGGGGACTAGAAACTTGCTTCAACTCTGTTAGGACTCTATCCTAACTGCTACATCATACTGGCTTTATTTGGGTTGGGTTTTTTCCCCCTAAAACTCATCTGCTACTGTTTGTATGCTAAGGTTCCTAAATCATTATCAAGAAGTGAGCGAAGAATTTGGAGCATTATAATGAAAAGTTACATTCAAATCCTATTTACAGAGCTGCTCCTGCCAATCTATAACCAAACTGGAATTGGACTGAGTGAATTTATTGATTCAATAGTAGCACAGGTCAGTAAAGAAAAACAAAACTGAGTATGCTTCATTTTTGTTATATTTATTTTAACTTACATCAATATTCCATAGCAATCTCTATCACTACAACAACAACAACAACAACAACAACAACAACCATAAAAGGTAACAAAAGTAGAATGAAAAGGTTAGTAGAAATAGGGAAAGAGGAGGTGGGAAGGGATATTAATCAGCATCCATTGTTTCTCTTCCTGCTGTGAGTTCAATTTAGAGAAAGGTTATAAAAATATCTTCACCCTCAGCCTTCAGCTAAATATAATATTTTTGAAAAGTCTTCTTATGGTTTGATAAGTGTCTAATGTATGTTTGAGAAATTAATTTACACACTATATAAACAGGATAAGTGTTCTGTTCTTCAGGTGATTGTGTTTATTTGTTCAGTTGGTACTTTAAAGAGAAATGTTTAGCGACCAAAAGGGTATGCCTAATCATCCTGCATTTTCATGCAGATTGACAGACAATCAAAGCTAACTTGACTATGAATTTTAAAAATGTCCTAGGGCTTTTCTGAAACTTCAGTGTTTCAAATGAGCCATTATTTAGCCAGAGACTTAAAATTATCAGTGTTACATAAGTTTCTTTTTTAATTTTATAATAATTAATAGCTGAACTAATACACAAATGTAATATTAGTGTAAAGTCATATTTTATGACTGAATGGATGAGTAAATGAAGGGCATGATTAATGCTTATCAAAGTACTAAAAGCAGGAATAAAGAGATTGAAAAGAATGAAGAAGGACCAAGTGTTTTCTTCTTATATGTTATATGTACATCAGCATTCCTCCTTATGCTTAGAAGGTAAAAGTGCAATTAGATATATGTAAAGAACTACCGGTAAGCAAATCCACATATATACAGAAAAATATGACATAAACTATGAAAATAATGGCTATAAGATTGAAAAACTTGACAGAAAGAAGGACAAAGTTATGCAAATATTTTGTGATAGTAGCAATTCAGAAAAGCAATGTAAGCCTGACCAAGCTTGACAAACTATATGAGAAAAAAATGAACATGGTGCTATGCCCAAAGAAAACCAAGATTATGTCAAGTGATGCACACAGCAATGTCTTGATGGACATCCTTCCATTATGTAACTTATATCCTGTGTCTGACACTACTGCATCTTTTTGTTGTTTGCCTTTCCTTGTCTTCCCTGTGAATGCTTGCAAATGATGATATGCTATGAATTCTATTATTTGTCACTACCTAGAAATCTGCTGTTCCTTTTATCTACTTCTGTTTTCAGAGTTGTTGGTTATATCTAGGAAGTCCACTACAGGTAGTCGTTGTTTAGAGACTATAACTGAGACCAGCACTCTGTTGTTAAGTGAAATGGCGGCTAAGTAAGACATCACATCACCACAATTGTGCCATCCTTTTCCCCGCTCCTCTGCCCTGCCCTAGTTCACTCCTGCACTAGAATAACTTTCCCCACTCCCCGCTCCCTGCCCTACTTCACTCCTGCACTAGGATAATTAGCAAGAAGGGTAATAATGTTTGTATTTAAATTCATTGGAGAGGAAGGGATTGCAAGACAGACAGAGTGCACATTGAAAAGAATGTGATGGTGCCTAGAGTTCCAAGCATGCTATATCCAAAGAGCTAGTCTTTTTGTACTCTACGCCTGCTTACTCTTTTACAACCTATTCCTCTTCAATCTGTTTTAGACTGCCTAGAGTCTCTCTTTGAGGGAGGTGGGCAGTTTCTAAATTGATGGATAATATAAAATATAAATATAAAATGTCTCTAATCTGTAAGGGGATGGATGGGAAACAGTCAAGCCTGGTTGACATTGTCTACTAAAATCACTTATGCCTCTAACTTGTTTAAACAATCTCTCCACTCTGCAAGAGGTTGGGAAAGAAAGAAAAAGTGGTTTCTGTAGATGATCTCTCCTGTGCCTGACCCATTATTTTTCTTCCCTCTTGTAGAGTGGAGAGTTTGGACAGGAAGAGATTACAAGAGAGTAAGTAGGCACACAATAAGGAATATAATGGACTGTGCTCAGATGATGATGCCACCACATTCCTTTCAATGTATATAATATTATGTGCAATCTATTAAGATATCATAGAAAATCAATCTCTATTGAAAAAATTTATAAGATAAACCTTCTTTCCAAACTGAATTATTTAATATCTAGTAAGAGTGAAGTTGAGATAACCAGTATAAAAATGGATAAGATTACATATATACAAATGTTTGATTTTTGGTTAAGAACATATAATGCTAATAAAAAAGAAAAAAGAATGTATTGAGCAAATGTTCTAAATGATGAGAATGAGGATTTATTACATTTATAGACCATTGGCTCTCTAAAGACTTTTGGTGGTTTACAGATAAGGTAGATAAAAAACAATATACCATAAACAAGAAGTATGCAAATAAAGTTCTACAAAGCTAAAGGTATCACAGAATAAAATTAAATTAACCGAGACAAATTATAACCAAACAAAAATGAAGCTTAAGCCCAAATGCCCTCTCAAAGTGGAAGTAGAAGCCATAAGAGAATACAGTTGTGAAGGAACCAAGTGGATGTCCACTGGGATATCATTCCAACAAACTAACACAGCCACTGAAATCCACCCCATTAAACCTTGGCACCCCTCTATCCCTATAAAGAAGGGTGTTATTATTCATCTTCCCCAGATTATTGTGCTATTTCTATTCTGAAGAATTGCTACAGCTGAAATCATTATTACCTATATTGCTATAGCTCCAGTTTTCATACATGACTCTAAATATACTTCCATACATTCCACTATGGAAGTTTCCAATTTATTCCACTTTGCTTACATTTTCTTCATTACAAAGCAGACTGCATTTTCTCCTAGTTCATTGCTTTTTGACTAGGAGGCACCCTGTTGGAAAATTACAAGGCAATAAATTATGAGCTGAACTGTTGACCTGAAATACATTTTCTTATTCAGCTCTTAGTCAATAGGGGGTTATACAATCAAAGCAAACCATTTCTAACTCTCAAAGAATTTTTTTCTTCAAGAAGAAAAAAGCAAAACGCAGTGGTTTCAAAATAGCAATAGCACTTAGATTTATATACCGCTTCACAGTGCATTACATCCCTCTCTAAGCGGTTTACAGAGTCAGCATATTGCCCCCAACAATTTGGGTCCTCATTTTACCCACCTTGGAAGGATGAAAGGCTGAATCAACCTTGAACCTGGTGAGATTTGAACTGCTAAATTGCAGGCAGCCAGCAGGCAGCAGAAGTAGCGTGCAGTACTGCAGTCTAACTACTGCGCCACCAATAGGTTAGAAATCTTACTACCCAGCATTCACATGGACTTGGGAAACACACCACTGAGCAAAATAATGTTTACTTATCACTCACAGGCATACATGCTTAGGACTGGACTCCAGGTTCCATAATCTATTGCAATTTGGTGTTAGTTCTTTCGTATTTGAAACAATCCTACAATAATCAAATGGAATAGAGGTTTAGACCTCTTTTAGAGTTTATGCAGTCAGCTCCTAGTTTCAGCTTTGATATAATTCATGATGGCTTACAAATAGAATGGGAGATGAAGCTAAATTAATTCACTTGTTTCCCTAAGAGACCATGCCAAATTAAAAAAAAAAGTCAGAATATCAATAAATTCCCAAGTGCCTATAAGCTATGCCTCACAATGTAACATACTTATAAAAAGCCCTGCTTACTGTAGATTTAGTTTCAGTTCCAATTCAGTTTGGGTATTCTTTGAAATGCCTTCATTACCAATAGACTTTTATAGTGTCCCTGCCAATATTAAGTTTATAAGAAAAATCCCTCTTCTTTCACCTTTCAGCAGTACTTAATTATTTGTCCTTCTTGTTTCCTTTCTATTAGTTTTAATATACTCACACAACAAATCACTTTTCTCTTTCCTCAGTCACCAATTATAAAAAGAATATCAAGGCAGAGGAAAATTTGGGGAGTTTAGATTAAATACAGGTAGTCCTTGTTTTACAACAGTTCGTTCCAAGTGACAGTGGCACTGAAACTTATGACCAGTTTTCACACTTGTTACCATAATAGTATCTCCATGATCACGTGATCAAAATTCAGATGCTTGGCAATTGAGTCATATTTATGACAGTTGCAGTGTCCCATGCACTGACAAGGAAAGTCATGACAAGGAAAGTCAATGGGATAGCCAGATTCACTTAACAACAGTGTTACTAATTTAACAGCTGCAGTGATTCACTTAACAAATGTGGTTTAAAAAAAAGTAGCAAAATGGAGCAAAACTCACTTAACAAATTTCTTACTTAGCAACATAAATTTTGGGCTCAATTGTGGTCATACGTTGAGGACTAATTGTAAGCTCCCACTGCTATCTTTGAGTATGGTATATTTGATATATGATAGGATTCATTTAGCATGTGGCTATGTTACATTAGCCAGGATACTACAATGTTAATGCAAAGTAGTTTATTTGGTTGCTGACGACTGATCCAATATGATATGCAATCTATAAAAAAATGAGTACTGTATATGCATCATTAAAAAAAACATACAGGCAAAAACAGGCTTCACACAACTTCTCATAGAACCAGTTCTCTTTTTAAACAGTAATTTCAAATATATCATTGCCCAGGTTATTAGGTACAATTCTTGAATATGTGCTTAGGCAAAAAAGTTAGGCAAGGAGATGGAAGGTGAAGGAACACGATAAGTGGCACCAAAATCTCTGTTTAGTTATTTTTATTTTCATATATAACTTATTTTATCCTTATAACAACCCAGGAGGTGGGTTAAGGTCAGTTAGCTTCATAGTAGATCAGGTTCCACACAACAGCTTAAATTCTAGCCTTCTAATTACTTTGTAACGTGCCCAGTTTCTTTTGCGATATTCACTCAAGATTTTTAAAAACAGGTAAGAAAAAAAATAAGATAGGACTTGAAGAAAGTACATTAAAAATGGAAAGGAGATGCCATGTTGAAAATAAGGTTGGTTTAGTGCCATTATTTTAAAACAATGATCAGCTATGGGTGTCCTTGCAATTGTCAACATTTGAGCATGCAAAATGGGAGGAAAGCTCTTGCTTGTTTATACTGAGCTGAATATCAATAGGTGCGCATGAAGGTTTTGTTTTAATTTACAGCTGACAGAACTGAGAAATATTATCTGGCTCACAAAATGTTCTCCCAGTCCAATTTGTTTTCCCTCTGATTCAATAAAAAGTTCAATGTTCTGTCCTCACTGCCTTGTGACAAGCAAATGTGGCTTCCACGTTGCTTTCTCCACTCCTTGAATTGGGTTTAATAAGCAGAGTCTAAAGCCAACTTCACTAGAATTTATTACGCACTTAAAGAGAAATCAGCTCTTCCAGAAAGGGATGACTTCCCCTTTCTCAGGTACGTGGTGGTTTTAGGAGATCAGAATAACAGAGAAATAATATGGCACATTCCTTTTGAAAGTTGTTCCCCACTGAAACATTTCTGCACATGTATTTGCAGTTCATCACCTAAAATCAATATTTTGGCATTTTCATAGAATGGGAAATCCACTGGAAAACTATTGTGAGTTATATAACTGTAATTCACCAGACAAATACTGTAGGATGTTTTATGTTCCTGGTGGGAAGGGGGAGGAAACTATAAAGAGTTTAAAATCCACCTCAGAGATTCTAAAATAAATTACTGAGTCAAGACGAACATTAAATATAGGTTTTGACTTTTCTCAACCTTGCTGCATTACACCAATGCAACATGGGACACAACATCGTTACAAATGAGCCACCAGTGTAAAATAATCCAGTGGAATATTCTTCTAGAGCATTGACTCCATTTTATTTAGATTGGCTAATATTACTAAATTACTAGATTAAATCTCTTTAATCTAGTAATCTATGGCCATTTCTCATTGTCAGTCTCTATACCTGTGCTGTGCTGTGCTGACTTTATGACAAGCTTACGTAAGACGTTAGAATTGTACTGATGAAAGCTACTCAACATAATAAGGTAAAGGTAAAGTTTCCCCTCGCACATATGTGCTAGTCGTTCCCGACTCTAGGGGGTGGTGTTCATCTCTGTTTCAAAGCTGAAGAGCCAGCACTGTCCGAAGACATCTCCATGGTCATGTGGCCAGCATGACTAAAGGCCAAAGGCGCACCGAACACTGTTACCTTCCCACCAAAGGTGGTCCCTATTTTTCCACTTGCATTTTTTACATCTTTTCGAACTGCTAGGTTGGCAGAAACTGGGACAAGTAACGGGCGCTCACCCCATTACGCAGCACTAGGGATTCGAACTGCTGAACTGCTGACCTTTCGATTGACAAGCTCAGCATCTTAGCCACTGAGCCACTGCATCCCAACATAATTATTCTATTGTAAATTATGAAATTACTGTATGTCAGGTTCAAAATGCAAAATTGAGCTATCTGATTTGAAGCAAAGTTTGGAACACAAGGGAGGCAGCATTAAAGACTATATAAAATTGCAGTCTTTTCCTAGAATGGCAGATAATTATCATTTCTGTCATAAGCTGCACACAAAAGTTTTCAAGAGATTTCATACATTTATAATGTTAAGATGTTATCAACATAGGGAAAAGAAGACAAACATGCTCTTCATTTCAAGATGCTATAATCAGTGGTGAATATATGGAATGAAACACAAGGTTTTTATCTCAATGGGTGATTTGCTACTGTTTTCTTGTAGGCTCTTTCCCTTTTTTGCTAACAAAAGTTGTGGTTTTATCTATCAAATCAGGAAATATATTGTCTTAGCAATTAATTTGGATATATTCCCATTGTGAACCACAAGGGTTCCTGTTCTGGAAAACAATTTAATAAGCAATTGCTGTACTTCTATCCAGCTTCAAGAAGAAAAACAGCTAAAGCAATGGAATTCACTCATTAGCATTAGCTCTATTTACTATATGCATCACTAAGGAGTGGAGCAGATGTGTATTTATCCCATAAAGAGAGTTATGTAGCTGCTATTAGTGAATATCTTGAAGGACATCTTCTGAAAAATAAATGATGTTCTCATAGTTTTGTACTTTCAACAAGAAAGAGCTGCTAATAGTTTGAGTTTTCCTATTTTTCATTGGAGAAGATTAACTATCATTGTTTTATGTTTGGGGAAAGAAGTTGTATATTAACCATCGCAGCACACTCTTTTTCTAGCAAGTTCTTCACTGAGCCATATTCCTAGTCACCACATGGCTAATTGGGAAGCAAATCTATTTTGTGATTTGTGATTAAGGTGCCTCAAAATCTCTGTTCTACAATTATTGATGAAGTAAACAATCCAAAGGCATTGCAGTCATCTGATGATCTTTATCGGGGGCAAGAGAAGTCACTAACAGCTTGATTCTAACTCAGAAATAAATCTTATTGAGCATGATCCAACCCCTATACTATCAGTCCAGCTCACAAGGGAGGGCAGAGAATGCAAAAAGGAGACGTAATGTCTATTGATTTCCTATGCAATTTACTTCCTAGTTATCTTATGTGTAGTTTTACAGCCAACATTTTATGGAAATTAACAGTCATAGAATTGATTCTTTCAGGCATAGCAGTGATGACAAGCTGAAGAGATGCAGGTCCCCAGCCCCATGGCTGGAGAAGAAGCAGCTGAATTCTACCTTTTCCTGCTTCCCTCCTAGAAATATAAAAATAGAAATAGAAATCCATGCTGCACTGGAATTGCACAGTTGAGCAGAGCTCTGCAGGAATGGCTCAACATAGATAAATCTGATTTTTTTTAAAAAAAACCAATCAGGAAGCAAAGCAATCTGCTTTGAGAATAATTTGATGAAAAAGCAAAATAGAATTGTTCAAAATAAATATGTAACTGATCATCACAGATCTGCTTTTTCACAGGATAAAGCGGAGATCGAGGGAGGGGATCCCCAAATCCATAATTGGATAACAGCTGCCAATGCATAAACACTACAATTTTAAAATATTGAATTATATTAGGTAATTATATATACATTTGGTATAAATTATCTTGGAAGTTTCAGTAAATGAAAAATATGCAGAATGGACACCACTTCATCCTGACTGTTGCATTACTGTAATAGTCTGGGTCTCCAAAGAGACATTCATGGCCACCAAAGACCACGTTCCTTGTGCCATCTGTTAATTTATTTTTAGATCATTTTAATTTTAAAAAAATAGGATGCCATCCTCGACATCCTCTTCATTCCCAAAAGTGTGTCTGGGTACCACATAGACCATTGCTTTATTTGGAAGTATACCCAGAAAAAAGTAACGGTAAGCTGAATGGTTAGGTATATCAATTAATTGATCAGATTTTATGCAGATGCTTCACCTGTATACCAGGAAGACTTCATCAGTTCAATGGTTCAAAACTGGGGATTGCCCTGAAGCATTTGCAGCCTGAATAAGATTTGAAGAGTCTGTATAAGATTGTTTGGTGATATAAGGTTTCCTGGAATGTGTTGATTAATTAGTTTCTGGAAATGGTGTTGTCTCCTTTGATTGATTCACCTCATCTACTTGATATGTGTGGCCTGGATCTATCAGTATAAAAAATAATCTCGTGTTTGAAAAATAAGCCTGATACAGAGTTTAATTCAATCTGGAAGAGACCATAATTCTACATATGGTCTCATAATATATCCAAATGTTTGGTTTCCCTTAATATAAGTAAAGCTTTAATATATCAGCTCTTGCCAGACTTGTTTAAATAATATATAATTTTGTAGTTCAGATAGAAAATATTATTGTTTATTCCAACCTATGGCTCTTATTATGCTGTACTTGCCCTTTTGTTAATCATTGACTACTGACTTTATTTCAGTAATGGTTTTATCATTATTATATGCTAATCTCTTGTTACTTTTTTATATAAGAAAAGTTTTTATTGGTTAAAAATATACAATATTATAGTTTACAATATGTTGAATTTTCAATATCTTTATAAAAAAGATATTTAAATTATTATTTTCTCTTTTTTAAATTCTCACACAACAGACGTTATTATGTTAAGTCAAAACAAACAACCGGATTATATAAAAGTTATGTAAACAAAGAAAGCCAAAAGCCAAAATATTATACAAAGTACAGTGAAAAGAAAGAGTAAAAAGAGATATCAAAAAAAAACATTAGATAATAGATTCCCCTCCTTTCTTCATTTCCTAGTTCTAGCTCTTAGAACCATGGCCTGGCCTCCCCCCTCCTCCCGGGCCGCCACAGCCCCGCCCGCCCCCGCTCCTTGTTCATCTAATACTTCCCCCTCTTCAGCTCCTGTATCTTCTCCCTCTAGGAAGGACTTATGCTGCTCAAAAAAGGCCTTAGCCTCCGCTACGTTATTAATTTTCTTCCTACTGTCCATCTCTTGTTACTTTGAAGCAGGGGTGAAATCCACTTACCTTCGCTACTGGTTCGCAATTGGGAAGAGTGAACATGAGCAGAGGGTCAAAAAAGGGACATGATGACATCCAGGTGGGTGGACCAAGCCTCCCGCCGCCGGCACTACTGGTTCGCCCGAGCCGGATAGAACCGGCTGAATTTCACCACGGCTTTGAAGTGTTTATTAATTTTTATATAGCTTGTAAATCACTTTTCTATTTTTTTTTTCTTATTCATTTTTTGCTTTTTCTGGTTATGGTTTTATACAACTATTAAAGAAAAAAGAAAAAAATGAATTGTGATAGGAAGAAGAAAAGGATGTTCAATTTAATAATAATAATAATAATAATAATAATAATAATAATAATAATTTTTTAGAAAACTCCAAAACAATCAACAAAAGCCCTGAGAGGACTAACTGGTACACTTATGGTAAATATATTATGCCTTATGCCTATTTGTGAAATAACAATCCACAAATATTATGAGGCATATTAATATACAAAAAAAGTCCTGAGAAATCTAAAGACAAAGCGATTCATTAAATTGTCTAATTTTTCCTTTTCATTTAAATACAGAATGATAAAGCTGCCCAGTCTTAGAAGAAAAAGGAAAGATTGGGGATTATTTCTGTAATCCTTTTTAGGACATCATTTTGCACATTTTAATGAATTAAGCAACACATTTTTCATAACCACATCGGAGCTCATACAGTTCAATTTAATAGAAATTCATCAGAGCATCAGTGAAAAACTATATGTGAACAGTAAAAAAAAAAGAGAGAGAAAGCTTGGAATTGATAATTTAACTTTACATCTTCATTGAAATAATTAAATGTAATATATTAATATTTTAAGGGAAGGATGTATCTTTTACTCCTGTATAATATATTGATATTGATACAAATAACTCATTAGAACAATTAATCGGTGGAACGAGTTGTCTCCAGAAATTGTGAATGCCTGCTCCAACATTGGAGATTTTTAAAAACAGATTGGACAACCATTTGTCTGAAATGGTTTAGGTTTTCCTGCCTGAGCAGGTGGTTGGACTAAAAGACTTCCAAGGTCCCTTCCAACTCTGTTATTCTGTTATATATTAACAAAGGGATGCATAAAGAACCTTGTTATGCAGACTCATAGATCCACAACTACTGTATATATTTCCAGGTCCACTCTACTAAAGATTGGATGATCAATACAGGGCTTGCTAACTGAAATGAGTAAGTAAGCAAGCTACAGTGTTCTTTCAACTTACAGTCTTTCCTACTGGTTGGCATTCAAATACTAACCTAATCCAACCCTGCTTACATTTTTGAGACTGCTTAAACTCAGTTAGTGCTTCCACCTAGTTTAGTAAATCCATAATACATATGCAAATACATCACTGCACATTCCTGTTGACAGCTGCATCTTTAATAGAGCATTGTTGTGTATATACAAACAATGTGAAGTGTGCAGTGGTAAGAAGTCACAGCAGAATGATGTATGAAGCAGCTTTAGACTACTGATCTTTTTGTGTTTGCTTTGACACTTGGAAGCTGCTCTTAAGAGACTTCTGCAGAAATCCTTTTCATTTTAGCTCAAAAGCCAATAGAGTGAACTTGATATTTTTCTGCATATTAAACATGCATTCTAACTCTAAGCTCTGGCACATTTTTAAATATGCCATTATTTAAATACCATGTTTTCCAGTGCAGAATACTGTGCTATTTGAAGGTTGGACATGCTTTGGTAAAACTGCAGCAGATACGTATCTGGGAGGCAAGACTAATATCCCTAATGCATTTCATTTATTCATGAGTGTATACATTTCCTATTCAGTGATTTACATGCATTTTAATTTTTTTTTACATTTCAAATTTCTTATATGTTGCTGCTATTGTACAGAAATTCATTCCCCATTCCTTATATTATCTACAATTATAAACAAGAAGCAGATTATTTCAACTTTTTATTTTATATGATAAAGAGAACTATTCTTTTTAAAATGTGGTTGTGGGTATTTTTGTTATGCATTTTTTTCTTAGCCCCTTGTCTGCTTTTAAATATAATTACAAAATCAGTGCCAAGTAACATTTTTTTTTTACAAATGTTCCACTTTTCATTACTTTTGTATTCAGTCTAATTTTCCATACAAGATGTTCTTTTTCTTATGAATCAGGTTAAATAAAACATAATTCTTCTGTTCCTCTTTGCTTGTTGATGACTCGTTAATGGAGCCAATACAGATTCAGTGCTTTCTCAAAGCAAGAAGCCTGAGAGATGTTCAGATATTTAGAAATATTTTCTAGTTAATCTCTTAAGCAGAAAATTCGTAGAAGAACAAATATACTATTGCATTAGAACATCCAAAATTCTTTTCACCAATGTAGGCTGGAATTCTGGATTTTCTGCCTTATATTGTCTGATAGCTGTGCTACAACATTATCTGCAGACTGTCTTTCCCCACCCATCTTCTCTGTCTTTTTCATATTACAAACAAGATATTCGCAGCCAAAAGCTGCAGCCCTGGGAAGGCTACTTTCTCTATTTGGAAAGGAGTTCAAATGATAAATATGCCAATTAATTGCAGAAACCTGCAAGCTAATCTAGATACTGATAACCATGCCTTATCCGTGATTGTTTAATAGTGCTTTGACTCAGATGGGATGCTTGAAAATGCTTCAACCCCCCTCCCTCACTCCAGAAATAAGGATATGATATTAAGCTCTTTCATTGCTTGTGATTGGAGTGTCACAAGCACCCTCCTCTGGATATTTGAGGTTCCTGCAGCAAAGGCCAAGGAAAAGGGTTGAAATGAGGTTGCCTTCATTACAATCAGCCTGAGCTATACATTTCAGGAGGGAAAAGGATAAAGGCAAATCAAATTCAATACTTTCTGTAAAAGACTAAGTAATCTCAAGTCCGCGATCTGTTAATGTAGCAAATGAGAACAAGCATTGGTAGGACATCGATGCTGAATTCAGCATTATCTCTGGTATTGCTGCAGAGCATGCTTCTCTTGGAGCTAACTTTCGAGGAGTTGTTCTGTTTAAAGATTTACTCAAAACCCTTGCAGACACTGCTTGGGGGGGGGGGGTGATGGGACATATGATCCAGGAAGGACAAGAAGTTGGGAAAGGCTGGTGGCTCATGTGATAAGCTTACCTATAAACTAAAGAGAATTAATATGTAACCTAAGTATGAAAACCTGTTGACCAAGCTGCCAGATGTTAGAGGAGTTAGATTTAGTCCCAAATTATCAAGAATCTGCTTGGGGTTTTATTAGCTAGGCCTTTTCTCATCTGAAGCAGAGATGATAGTTTGTTAGGTTCTCTGTATTCATGTTAACATTGGGGTATATCAATGTTTGGTCCAGTTCATGAGAACTAGTTGTTACTTTTTTTGTTGAACACGGTACCTCCTTGCTCAGCCTTTGGTGGGCAACATGATTAAAAGGACAAAGGGGCAGTGGCCCGGGCACCATCAAAATCAACTGATGATGCCATCCAGAAAGTAGGCATAATAAGTATTAGGCAGGTGCCCCACTGCCATCAAGAGCAGAGCAACAGAAGGAGCAACTCCTTCCTGATAAAGAAAGTTGTCTTTGGCTGCATTGGTCCTACCAACTCTGCCTCCAATTAGTAAGTTTGCCCTGACTCTTATTTGCTTAGAAGCTGATTGTGGTCAAATTTACATAGCACTTTTGTTTTTTCCTTGACATATTACTCTAGCTGCACAGAAGGTTGAGAGAATAGTAGGAATAGGTGGAAATAGGCTATAGTGATCTCCAATAAGGTAAAACAAGGTCAATTACTTGATCAAGCCATTGAAATTTTGAGTTTTGGTCTGGTGACAAATGTCAATAATCAAGAAAGGAAATCCTAGCTACTGGGTCTCCTTTGCTGGGAGGGAGGATAGTGAACCTGTTGGTTGCTGAGCAGAGTTGAGATAACTAGCCTGGGATGGATATACTGTATGTATTGTGCCATGGTGGTGCAGTGGTTAGAATGCAGTATTGCAGGCTAACTCTGCCGCTGCCAGGAGTTCTATCCTCATCAGTTTCGAGCTCAAGGTTGACTCAGCCTTGCACTCTTCCAAGGTCAGTAAAATGAGGACCCAGATTGTTGGGAGCAATATGCAATATTGTACGAGGCAAAAAAAAAGAGCATGCTATCAGACCTATTTTATTAATTTTATTTATATATAAATAAATATATATTATTTATATTTCATTTAAATATCATTTCCATCAAGGGACAACTGTTGCTCACACTCAAGCAATTGTTCAGTAGTCTATTTGAATGAGGCCTAAGATTGCATTAAGGAAAACAAATTAATGGGTCTCTGTGTGTAAGAAAAAGGCCCACAACAGTCAACAAAATGAATACATAGGATTGAAGATTAAGCTGCCTTAATCTTAACCTTGATGGGAATCACTTCTTTTTAAACATGCACAATAATATACAGTTAAGAACTTCAAAATGAGATGGCTTTGAGAGAAGCTAGCAATTGAGAAATAGAGTGAAGAGATGGGTAGTTTTGGAAATCAAGGCAGGGGGTATGAAAAATTCTGCCATAATCTTGCTCTACAACTTAATTTAAATCAACACAAGCAGTTTCACCATTTATTATCTTATTCCATGGCTATGAAAACCAATAGATTGAGAGCAATATATTGTATACATAGCATCCATCCTAACCACATGGTTTCAATAGTCAGTTTAATCTGAAACATTTGGATGTGCTTCAAATAATAAAGCAGTGATTTCATTTTACAATTTGCTCAATAGGGCATTTAGCACAGTCACATGGAAGAAGGACTCTTTTGAGATATGTGCCTTCCAAATTATTTGCAAATCCTTGTAAGAAGGTACCATCCATACTAGAATGTTCATGTCCCTCCTGATTGACTGGTTTGACCAAAAGATGTGGAAACAAATAAAATGTGTGAGTGATATCAGTACAATTGATATATACATTGGGTGACAGAAAAAACCCCAAGAGCAATACTTGAGTAAAATCTATAAATTAGCTATATAAAATATATTGTTATATCAGTTTGTGGATGAAAAGGTGGTGATAATTGAATTAACTATCTCATTTTACCAACTATTTTGTAAACGATTGGCCAAAGTCAATAGAAAAATACAATATGTTAGATTTTTTTCACAATCGTTTCTTCAATCTACCAAAATGACAAACAGAAAACAATAATTAAAACATTCTTCATATAAATGTCACCATCTCTCTGTTGTTCAAATAAATCTGAGCCAATTAGAATTTCCATCAGAGTGAACTCTTAGTAAGAGATGTTCAGACACAATGAAGAAAACAAGACCACTCAGGTAGATACATTTGGTTACTCTAGTATTCTTCATTTTACATTTAAGCATTTTTTTTCCAGAAGTGGTGAGTGCTCCAACATTGGAGGTTTTTAAGCAGAGATCGGACAACCATTTGTCCAAAATTATAGGTTTCCTGTTTGAGCAGTGGGTTGGACTAGAAGACCTCCATGGACTTCTAACTCTTCCAACTCTGTTATTCTGCTGTTCTGTTATTATTTGAATCATCTATTGCAGAAGAGCAGGCAAAGCTGGGGGATGGAGTTAAGCACATCATCAGTTTAGCATCCTTACATTCCCTAAAGCACTCCAACTCCTCATGAATTCCGTTGACCCTTATCTGGCACCAATTTAGCACTGAACTTTAGTTGATCAGATTCTTGTGTATAGCCATGAATAAATCTTATATCTTGCAACTTTATGAATTGTCCTGATTCCTTGTGCCTGACATTAAACAGATAAGGGCCATGGAATTCAAGAGCAGTGGACATGGAGTGCTTGTGGGAACGGAAAGATTCTAAACTGATGACATGCTTAACTTCACTCTCCAGCTTTGACTCCTCTTTTACATTTATTTTACAAAACAGAAGTAATCCTATGGAACTTCAACACATAATAAATACCATCAGCTGAAATCATACAACTGTGATTACTACAGTAAGTGAAGTCTCTAATAGAAATCATTTTCACTGGAAGATAAATATACTCAAGGCAGATTGTTTGACAGGATTCAAATATCCTCCTTTGAGATTATATCTAAACCCTTTAATGCATAACTGTCTTTGATTTACTTTTTCATAAACATTCAAGCTATTCCTGTTTATTGTAAAAACTTTTTTATAAGCATATTGTCATTGTAACATATAATATTTAGGTGAAAGTATAGAGTATTGAATTTACTGCCGAAGGATCTCTTCAATACAAAGAAATCCAATTGGATATGTAACAGAACAAATTCATATGAAGCATAGTGAATTCATATCTGCATTATGGTTATTAAAGGGGTGTAATATTGTAAGTCAGTATTGTGGCTATTACTGTGTAATAGCCTCATTACTGAAACCTCATTCTTTTATAGAGGATATATATGTATAGGATATAGGACCAGAACAGCTGTCATATCGACACGGTGGCTTAATGATGCTGAAACTGCTGGCCAGAAATGGTCTGCACTTTGGCAGTTTGAACCCAACTCTGTGAGACATAGAGAGCTCCCATTTCTCACTCATTTCTCACTCCCTAGCTCTTGCCTACCCAGCAGTTCGAAAGCATGCAATATTGCAAGTAGATAAATGGGTACCACTTTGGTGGGGAAAAAGCTTAGCTGCATTCATGTGTGCAAAGAGGGGAAGTCAGAGCTTGACCTGGTCAGATGCAAGGCATCACAACATAAGCAAGAAGGGGCAAGGGCAGAGGTGCTATTCAGCAGGTTCTGACAGGTTCTGGAGAAGAGGTAGCGGAAATTTTGAGTAGTTCGGAGAACCAGCAAATATCACCTCTGGCTTGCCCCAGAGTGGGATGGGAATGGAGATTTTGCAGTATCCTTCCCCTGCCACGCCTACCAAGCCACGTCCCCCAAGCCACACTACGTCCACCAGCCACGCCCACAGAACCGGTAGTAAAAAAAATTGAATTCCACCACTGGGCAAGGCACAGCAATGCCTTGGTGAGTCCAGTGGAGGAGCCCAGAAGAGCCAGCAACCTGAGCACCAATTGTTAACTGGTGTGAAGTAGTTCACCCCCTGCTGTGTACCAAGGATAGGCACCCAAGCATCAAACAGAATGAATTAGCAATTTAGGCTGTCAGGACTATACTGTGTCTAGCATGTATAGATTTCCCTGACATTGTATGCCATAGGCTAAATAAATGGAGTCTGGTCTTTTTCAGCAGATTTATTAATGACCAGCAAATGAGTTAATCAGCTGGTTAATGACATTCAGATGATGCAACATTGCAAAGGGTAGCAACCGCAAAGTAGATAACTAAATAATGAGTAGCATTTAAAGAATTAAGTAATGCTAAACTGAATTCAGGATGGAATGAGGCTATTATTCACTTATATGCTGGAGAAAGAAAATCAACAATGACAAACATACTTGTTGCATACCTCTAGTTGGACACTAGGTGGCAGCAAACCAACTAATAAAATGCTAGACCTCTTTGCTGCCATCTAATGTCTATCTAGATCTGTGAAGCCCAGGTTTAATAGCCCTAAAAACAGCTGGATGTACATAAGTATGTTTCTATACATACCAATATCTCTAACTTTATACTTTCTTCTTAAATCCAGCAACTCAACTAAGAGATCAGATAAACATTTGCTGGTCTGTAATTAGAGGGTAATATTCATATATTACATTAAGAATTAATGAGGTTGGTTTTTTGACTAAGCATGATGTATGTAATGGTCATGTTTCACACACAGCTGAAAATTATGTTTGAGTCAGGCTTCTCTGGCTTGTTCAATAAACCTGGATGTAAAAAGTCTACCTTACTATAATGGGGGAAACCATCCATTGAAACATATTTCAGAGCAGAACAAATGAGCTTTTCTGCTAAGTAGTATCTTAAAAACCAGAGAGAACTAATGTGAAGAAAATGCTTCAATCTGCACTCAGATGTGAAGATCAGGAGGTAACAATATATTACAGACTTCCAAATTTGGTGCTTTCAAGATGTCTTGTGCTATACCTCTATATATCAAAATCCCAAATCAGATACTTCCTCTCTTATTATTAGTACACAGTTATTAAAAGATAACTACAGTGTTGAGGGCTGTGCCTAATTTGAAATAGCAGCTTATTTTGACTGAGAATAACATGTTCACAGTGCACCAAACAGTATTTATAGTTTGCTTTTGGTTAGTTTATGTATAAGCCCAGCCACTGTAGTTTGAGAACACTTTGGCTTAATTCATTATGTGAGTGCAATCCAGAGGTCTTCAAACTTGGCAGCTTTAAGACTTGTGGACTTCAATTCCCAGAATTCTCAGCCAGCTATGTCTTAAAGTCACAAGTCTTAAAGCTGCCAAGTTTGGGGACCCCTGGCGTAACCAAATGAGGCAAGTTTTTTAAAAAATATACTATAGTTTAATGTAATGTATGATTCCAGATATTAAGTCAAAAGGTAAAATGAAATGGAAATAAAAGGCTATGCCACCTTTGTTTGTCCATACTAAATGACTCTCTCTGTAACTATAATATCACTCAAGTATTTATATGTGACCAAGATCACATACTGATCAAATTCATATATCATGCTAAGATCTGATCCCAGATGTGGCTAACAGGCAGGGATGAAAGCCAGCAGGTTCTGACAGATTCTGGAGAACCGGTGGCAGAAATTTTTAGCAGTTCAGCGAACCAGTAGCGGAAATTTTGAGTAGTTCAGAGAACTGGCAAATACCACCTCTGGCTGGCCCCAGAGTGGGGAGGGAATGGGGATTTTGCAATATCCTTCCACCGGGAGTGGGATGGGAATCAGGATTTTGCAGTATGCTTCCCCTGCCACGCCCACCAAGTCACACCATGCCCATCAAGCCACGCCCACAAAACCAGTAGTAAAAAAAATTGGATTTCACCACTGCTACAGGGCTATCAATAACAATGCTATCCTTTAAAGAAAGAAGACCATCTTAAGTAACTTATGCCATTAAGTCAGTGGATAGATCAAGATGTTATTACAGGGCCTTGGTGCTCTCTGACCTTTGTTTTCTTGTGGACATTTCATTTACCAACTATGCAACATCATCATATGGTTCAATCCTGAGCTACAGTATAAATACTCTCTCATATTAGTACAATTTTTTTCTTTGGGTGATGGGGAGGGAAACAGTTGGGTATTACAAACAGCCATTATCAAGCCTGCAGGGGTTCAGGAAGTGACTTGGATGAATGGAGAACAGAAATGGTGCCAATAACAATAATAGCATATTCTTAGACAAATTATTTAATTATTCACATAATTTAAAACTTATCTAGTAGGATCAGGCCATTTGCAATTATTAGTCTTGGCAGTAGGAGAAAGGATAAGAAAGTAGCCCTATTCACTGACTTTGTATGAATTTGCTGACTGTTGTCCATGGCATTTAAGAAGTCCTGAGCCTTACAACATGGAATGCATGGAATCTCCCTTTAACTCTTTTCCAAGACAAATGAAAGGAACTGCCAACAGTCTACATTCTGGAAGAGAGTTTGTTAAATACTGGCTAAAGTCAATATTATAGCCTGTGTGGTCTGGGCTCACTATATGAACAGTCCATTGTAATGTCTTCAACAAACACAGTTAAAAATATCCATGGTTTAATGAGTAATGTATACTTCAGTTTAGGGATGTGGTGGCTCAGTGGCTAAGATGCTGAGCTTGTCGATCGAAAGGTCGGCAGTTCAGTGGTTTGAATCCCTAGTGCTGTGTAATGGGGTGAGTTCCTGTTACTTGTCCCAGCTTCTGCCAATCTAGCAGTTCAAAAGCACGTAAAAAATACAAGTAGAAAAAATAGGGATCACCTTTGGTGGGAAGGTAGCAGCGTTCTGTGTGCCTTTGGCATTTAGTCATGCCGGCCACATGATCACAGAGATGTCTTTGGACAGTGCTGGCTCTTCAGCTTTGAAACAGAGATGAGAACCATGCCCTAGAGTCAGGAACGACTAGCACATATGTGCGAGGGGAACCTTTACTTTTATACTTCAGCTTAAAGGCAGCTTTGGGAGCTGCTGATATTTTAAATCAATTAGCAGCACAATTGATTGTTTGCAAATGATTGCTGAAAGGAAACTTGTTCCCAGGGGAGCCAAGTTTCTTTTAGAGCTTCTCAATAAAATAAATTTTTAAAAAACCTCCACCTCTTCCTCCTCCTCCTCCTTCTCCTCATGATCATCATGGTAGAGCCTGGTTTTTAAATTTAAAGTTGAGAGCAGTGAAAAAGAAGAGGATAATATTAACTATGTAGTTCATGGAGCTCTCTGAGCTTGGTTTTTCGCTTGCAAACATTTTATTATCCGACAAGTTCAACCCTAAGCTACATATATTATCTTTTGCTATAGTTAACTGTGCCCCATTTCTCCAATTACACAGAAGCCTACAGTCACCTTACATCAAAATATTCTTGTGGAAGGCCGCTTCATGTTCCAAAGATTCAAGCTAGCTCATACAGGCATTACTGGCACTTGATTATTGAAACATCTTACAGTAGTGTATGTTTACTGTATGTATGAGTGACACTTCACAGACAGCAAAACTACAGGCAAAGTACTTTAGAATATATATACATGCACATGTGTTTGTGTGTAAGAGAGAAAGAACTATAACAGCGTGATTTTATTTGTCTAGGTTCTAAACTAATTGGAGTCATACATTTTCCCAAAGATACTTTATTTTGTGGGGAATAAGCTGCAAAAGCTGAGCACAGTCAGCCAAAATCAAACAAACTACAGAATGGCTTATAATATGATGTGTAAATTCAGCATTGTATCTGCCTAAAGAAAGAGTTGCTCCTAAAATTGCTAGATTAAACTGAGAGCAGATTTCTTTTCCTTGAAATTTGCCAAATGAAATGTTGCAAAAAAAAAAGAAAAGAAAAGAAAAAAAAATCCCGCTTGTTATTCAGCTCTAAAAAATTCACAGCAGTTTTGAAGATTGTAAACATTAGGGGAAAATCTTTTCCAATTTCAGGAGTCAGAAGCCTGGTGCAGCTTCTTTGCTCTGTGCAACGTCTTAAAACGCTTCTGCAGTTTAGATTTTAAGGTTGCTGTGTGATTAATTCCTAAGAGCTCCTTTCAGATTCAGGAACTTCCACTGGCCAGATGATTAATGAAGATGAATCACTATTTTTTAGCCAGGAGATCTTAATTAGGAATCCTCTAAATGTTGACCACATAAAAGGAATTGTTTCTTATTAGGCTACTATTCAAATGTTTTATGTTAGTCTCCCTCTATATTCTTCAATTACCATTCTATTCTTGACCTATTTTTTTCAGTTTCCTCTCACACAGCAGTTTTGCATATAATACTCATAGATCAGAGATGCAGCTACTATTTGGTAGATGCTTGAAAGCTGGCTCTATTTTAAGAAGCATTTATCCCTTCCAGTTGGGAGGGAAGAAAGTGTATAAAATCCACTTATAGGTTTCTGGTTAATTTGAAATAGATCTGCAAAAAGATCAGTATTAAGCCAGGCAATAACAGAATAGTTATTGAGAATCCTATATTTTTAAGAAAAGGAATGGAGCTTCTAAAAACTCCTGCAGATTGTACATTTCATTCAGTTTTAAAATCTGGATTCTCATATTGCATTATGTCATTTGAGCAAGGCACAATTGGTTGGTTCTCACAACCACCAAGCCATGAATAATTGTTGGCTAAGTACAGTGGCTGAACTCGTACAATTTGCTAATTTTACAAATGGGTGCTCTGCAGATGTATTGAGATTATCCTTGCCAACATAATTGGAGGGCATCACAAAAGTGCTGTTTAACGCAACATGTTTGCTTGGCCAGGACTGATATGTAAGTGACAATTGCAGCTTAGCCAATGGGTGAACCCTGCTATATTTCTAGCAATTAAAGACTTCTTGGGTCTTATGTTCACTTATTTCTCCCATAATGCAGTATGTCATTCCCCCCCCTTTTTTTATGATGGTATGGAACCTCTGTCTCTTCATGGACTTTGGAATGTGAAATGGGGCAGAACAACATCCTTGTAAGATATAAGAGGACATGGGAGAGTAGCAGACACCCTCTATGTTGATCAAGTTTAGTACACACTCTCATAGCCTGGCCGTTTTTCTGGCTGGTCCTTTGCTTCATTTTATTCAGGGACCCTCAACTATTAATCCCTCTTGATGGGTCTAGATCAGGGGTCAGCAACATGCGGCTCTGGAGCCGCATGTGGCTCTTTCACCCCTGTGCTGCGGCTCCCTGTCACTCAAAATATGCGTCACAACCGCCACTGTGTGACACTTGCCAGCACGTGATTTATTGAGCTTTTCAACCCCTGGTAGGCCAACCATGGATAAATCCAAGAAAAGAAAAGTTTCAAAAGAGAACATTTAATTCAACTACATATGCTAGTTTTGTGGCCGCTCAAGAAATAGGCAGGCACGGGAAGGGTTTTGTGGCTCCCGGTGTTTTCTTTTCTGTGGGAAATGGATCCAAATGGCTCTTTGAGTGTTTAAGGTTGCTGACCCCCTGGTCTAGATTTCTGTCCACAGCCCTCAAATGGTTCTTTCATATTTATCCAGCCAACTAGTGTTCTTAACCATACAAAAGCTGCATTCAGTTTTTAAAAAGTGTTTGTATAATAAAGTCATATTTGTTCAAATCATTAGGGTTATTTTGATTGCCCAGTTTCCATAAAGAAACAAAGAAACTTTCAAGTTCATATCAAAATTGGTGGGAAAGAAAGTGGATACCATTACATGTGTGCTATGTTAATAGCAAAATGTGACTGCTGCTAACTTATGTTTAAATGTTCTTCCCATTGAAATCAATGGTGAATAAAAATAATCCTCTACAAACAAGATGGGTGGACTTCAACTCCAGAATTCCCCAGCCAGCAGCGCTGGCTGGGGGATTCTGGGAGTTGAAGTCCACCCATCTTCAAGCTACCAACGTTGAGAAACACTGTTCTAGAATAACTTCATGTTTTGGGATATAGAGTACATATGGTTTTAAGATTAGCATTCTCATGCATACAGATCAAGGATTATAATGTATGGAATGAAGCCATTATCTTCCCACTCATTGGTTTACACATCACATTATGTCATGGCTTGTTTAATCACAGTGAATGAATAAATTCCAATTTATTAGATTAATACAACATGCTAACTTCTGAGTTACAAATCTCATTGAGCAAGCCACGCTAACAGTAATTGTTCCATATACTGTGAATTATCTTGACTCCATATATACATGGCTTCTTTTTTTATTCTTCTAATTATAAAATGCACTTTAACTTCTGCTGGGATGTCAAGAAACTTCGAGTTATTATTTTTATCTTGTAGAACCATTACATAGTTATACATTTAACACATACTTACTCAGAAAGGAATCAGTAATTGTCTTCCTCTGCCCTGTATTGCCTCTTAGCAATCCTGGAGCAGAGAAAACTTAACTTATACTATGAAGAAAATGAAGCAGTACTCATTTTGCTCTCACAAAAAGTAAAGAATTTTTATCTCTCCTCCAGCAGGGCTGCCTTTTCTTCCTTAATTCTTATCCCACATTTAAGCAGCAAATTCCAATTACATAGTCTATATCTTTTGTGGAAGCCTATTGTGTTGAAACTGCCTAATTCTCTCTAGTATGTTAATGAGTAAATAGGAACTCTAATTATGATGGACTCAGTAGGGTCAATCTCACAGTTATCTTTCTTTATAAAAGTCTTATTGTAGATCTAGGACTTCTGCAACTTTCAGGTTCAACAGGTAAAAAGTAGCAGAAAAATCTGGCTCTATGAATCCACAAGGGATCAACTTATTTTATTACATTTTATGCTGCCAATCTCTTCTATAAAATGACTCTGGGCAGCTTATTTTATTTTCAGCTTATTTTATTTACTGGATTTATACTCCAAAGATTTGAGAGCAGGACAAAAACTAATAGGTGGACAAGAAGACCTCCAAAGTCCCTCCCAACCATGTTAATCTCCACGGTCATGTGGCCAACATGACTAAATGCCAAAGGTGCACGGTCCCTATTTTTCTACTTGCATTTTTTATATGCTTTTGAACTGCTAGGTTGGCAAAAGCTGGGACAAGTAACGGGAGCTCACCCTGTTACACGGCACTAGGGATTCGAACCGCTGAATTGCCAACCTTTTGATCGACAAGCTCAGCGTCTTAGCCACCTAGCCACCACGTTAAGATAGTCATAGGTCATCCCTTTTATCATTTTCAAAGTAAAAGAGAAAGGTGACACCTTATAGCAAACCATAGTTTATTTTCTTCATTTTGGGTTTTTAAGTTGTATATTTACTAGCCATTGTAATTATTCAATAAAATATAATGAAATGAAATACAGATTTCTATGATGTATGTGGTAACCAATTATAGCAGGCAATCCAAGAGACATTCAATCTTGCAAGACAAGAAATTGCTTGTCCTGGTGGGTAGCTGCAATGGGCAACTTGGAATGAAGATGAATTAACCATGTTGCGATAGAGCCCATTAAACTAGCAGTTACTCTTTGATGTAGATAAGTATCTCACACTGCTATTTCTAATTAATATTAGGATTGTATTTAGCTTTTGTTCCTCCACTCAGGAAAAAGCTTTTTTCAAGATTTATACCTTAAAAATTCCTATTTGACCCTGGATTATGCCTCTTGCAGTTCTTTTTCTTGCTTTGTTAACAGTCCTCCTCAAAAAACAAACAAAGAAAAAATACAAAGCTTGGTATTAAAAATAGTTCCTTATATAATTTAGTTGATTTAGTACTTGGGAGTTACTTTGGGCAGCTTCATTTTGTGTGCCAGCTGCTCCTACAGGAAAAATATTTTTTTAAAAAAAAAATACGTTGCTAATTGCCTTCGTAGATTAGATGAACTGAATATGACCAAGGAACTTTGGTCAGTGTAGAAAATGGTCACAAATCATTTAGACTCTGGGAATTTTATCCCAGAGGCCCTTCTTCAAACACTTGTCTAAATGAGCAGCAGATTGCCAACAACTCCTATCAAACACAACTGGGCTCCCTTTGAAGTAGACAAAAATAGAATTGCTTATGTTCCAGCTGTTATGTCTGCTTCCAAACCTTATCTGAGGGTTTCCTATAGACCAAAGGCAAGGTCCTATGAAATATGTGGATTACCATTTCTACCCAACTAGCAAGGTCTATAGAAAGAAATTAGGTGTGCTTTGCACCAAAGTACCTGGACATGCCTGGTGCCTTTCTTTTACTCTAGAGCAATCTTGGCAACTTGTAGACTACAACTCCCAGAATTCCTCAGCAAAGATTAGAGACCCCTACTCTAGGGTGCTGTTACTCATCCTTAGCAACTTTAAGAGATGTAGACTTCAACTGCCAGAATTCCTCAGCCAATTTAAATTCACACCTCTTAAAGTTACTGAGGTTGAGAAACACTGCTCTAGAGTAGGCGTGTCAAACTGGTGGCCCACGGCCCGGATGCGTCATGCGCAGGCCATACCCACCCCAGCTCTGTGAAGGGAAAACATTTTGCAATATATCGTGTGACGGCAACATGACGCCACAAGTTTGACACCCATGCTCTAGAGAATTAAAATTTGGGAACAGCAGCTATTATTTAGACCCACTTCATCATGTATTATCTCATATACTCTTAAAGCAGAGCTATGCTGGCTGGAGAATTCTGGGAGTTGAAGTCCACAAGTCTTAAAGCTGCCAAGTTTGAAGACCTCTGTCTTAAAGTCTTCAAATATAATAAGCTGTCAACAATCATACTGCATGGTGCATATTCATTTTAATGGGGCTTTGGAGTAGTGGATCTTCCTGGTTTGCTCCCTAGGGCTGTGATGCAGACAACTGCACAATGTCATTTGCCTGCAATGGCAAATCCATACTGATAACCCTCATATGGTATATAAGCTGCAGTCATTTAAAGGAAAAGCATTCTTTTCCACCACGGTGCCTTAAGAATAAGGTTTCAAATATTGTAAGTTTGAAACTTTTGTGAAAGATTGTAATAAATTGCAGATGGCATAATATGAATGTATAAAATAAAGTTTCAGGGTTAATTTAGTCTGGTGTTGTGGTTTTTTTTTTAATGACAAAAAATAAATAAACACACCAAAAAACAACCACCCAATCAATGCCAAATGCCCTGTAGATAGCAGTGTTTTTAAACACCTCATGGGTTCCTTCTTTTAATTAATTTTCTTTTATCTTCCTCGTAATTAACCAGCCTCATTTCCAAATTCCATTTCCTTTTGAACATTTTCTTTACATGACACTGCTTCCTTGGTTTACCCATCAACAATTCAACCACATTATTATCCTTTTAGAATAATCATACAGCCAAGCAGTGCCAACACAATTGGAGCTCAGCTTCAAATCAAATTTGTCTCTTTTGATGTGAACCTTTCCTACGTGCAATGTATAGGAAGAAGTCCTTGGAGAGAGCAGTGATGTACCAGAATTTTAATACATTTGTTGCCAAGCCAATGTTTTAAATATATGTGCTATGACTTATAAGTGACAAAAGGCAGGCCCTCCCTTCCATTGCAAATGTTTCAGAAAATAACTCTTAAGTGAAATGTATTATTCACTCTGTCTGCAAGGTTAAGAACATTTTGTTTGCCATGGATATTCAGATATGATGACAGAATTTTGGAAGCTTGGACCAATAACCTCAAAGTCAGAAGATGGGACCTGACCTTCTAAACTACCTGGGATTATGTGTTGTCAAGCTTTGTTTTAGTGTCCTGTTCATACTCAAAGGGAAATTAAGCCTATGTAGCTATAGCAGCTTGGTTCTACACATAAGCAGCTCAGTGGTGGGATTCAAACTTTTTTACTACCGGTTCTGTGGGCGTGGCTTGGTGGGCATGGAATGGCTTGGTGGACGTGGAATGGCTTGGTGGCATGGCTTATTAGGCGTGGCGGGGAAAGATACTGTAAAATCTCCATTCTCACCCCACTCCAGGGAAAGGATACTGTAAAATCTCCATTCCCTTCCCACTCCAGGGGAAGGTTACTGCATTTCCTCCCGATCAGCTGGCACTCCGGAGGAAAGAATAGACGGGGTGGGCCTAGTCAGAGGTGGCATTTACCGGTTTCCAAACTACTCAAAATTTCCGCTACTGGTTCTCCAGAACTGCTGAATACCACCTCTGAAGCAGCTGGGATTATGATTTCTTTTTTTCTCAGCCACATTAATGTGCATTCCTTTAGTATATTTTCCTGACAATTCAATTTGTGCTGATCTCATAACCAAGAAGTAATCTGCCTCAGTAATAAAGGCCTGCAAATGGTCCTATGCTTACAGCCTCATGGCAGGACATTCTGATGTAGAGTTCCTCAAGTGTTTTGAAGGGAGAGCAGCAGGCACCTTTACACCCACATCCACATGTGCGAATGGGGCCATGAGTGCCTGTGTGGCGCAAGCAGGGCTCTGAGCGCCCATGCGACACTTGCAGTACCTCCAATGCCCACACATTGCTCAATGTGATGGTCATGGTGACATCAGCACCCACATGATATTCATGGTGACACTAGCATGAGTGTGTGGGGGGGTGCGTGCATGCACATGCACTGGCCAGCCACTCATGCGGCCTGCTGGGCAACAGGCCATGGTTCAGTAGTAGGCCATGGCCCACAAGTTGGGGACCCCTACTCTAAGGGCAATGATGAATAGATTTTCCTACCATTGTCTTCCTCTCAGTCAGTATAATCAACCAGTGGGCAGGATGAGTGCAAGGGAGAACTGAACACACCACCAAACTCTTCTGAAGGTGTCGGGTCAGGCTTGGAAGTGTGGTGGCGAGTGCCTGGGAGAGATGCTTCAGCAATGTCAGTAGTATTCCATTGGTGTCAGGTGTTTTGGGATTGCGCTCAAAGTAATTATTACTATTTGTACTATCTTTGCTTTCTTTTGCCACAGTTGTTCTATTTGCAGATCTTTGTATTTTGTGATTTTCTTTAGTTATTTTTCTTTTGCTGTCTCCAAGTAGTACAACAAAATCCCAAAGTACTTTATCTTCTTCATTTTCTGACTTTCTCTAATTTATGGTCTCATCAGTTTTTGCTTGCAGGTAAATGGCGTGTCTTGCAGATCTTCCAATGCACCATTATTGCTATTTTGTCAGGATTTTGGTTGTAGTCAGTCTGTATGACCTTCTTGCAGCAGCTAACTGTTTCTTCATCTTCTTTGCATAGGAAGGGCTTGCAGTTTCTTTGCTATCTTCTCATTTCTAGCTTTAAATGCATTTGTTCTTAAGGCTTGGTTTTATGCATCCAGAATTAGCCTTTCTCTCTGTCTCTTTTTCAACTGTCCTTAGCTATTGCCAGGGCTTATAACCTCTTTGACTGCTAGTTTTTCAATGTACTGGACAAGTAAAACTGGGGCCATGTCATGTCTCTTTTCTATTCTTCATTTGATTTTTCTTGTAGGGCACTTTGGTCTCTCCAATACTCAATAAGTCTTTATGGCATAGTAGCTTCAGTATGTCTTCTCCACTGTTCTTTGGATATTTTTTCAATGCCCTTTTTCCCCTTCTTCAATTATCTGGTATGCTTGCAACATTTCATGATCACATATGCTCTTTGGTAAATAGAATCTGTCAATGTCATCATCATCATTATTGTTGTTGTTGTTGATATTGCTAATCTTCAATTCGGTTCACAGTCTGAGACTGGTAAAACTTAACAGTTCAAATCCTAACCAAGGACCTAAGAGCTGTTAAGGTAGCATCTGAGTATATAGGCAGTTCGGCATTGGGTGGGGTTTTTTTTGCAAAGTCAGGATATTCAGGTATAATAAGTATCTGGTCTTTTTATGTACACTGAGAGCATATGCACCAAAGACAAATTCCTTGTCTGTCCAATCACACTTGGCCAATAAAGAATTCTATTCTATTCTATTCTATTCTATTCTATTCTATTCTATTCTAT
>WNWU01000007.1:10104501-10146964 GCA_012654045.1 Ptyas mucosa | reverse complement strand
ATTCTATTCTATTCTATTCTATTCTATTCTATTCTATTCTATTCTATTCTATTCTATTCTATTCTATTCTATTTTCATGTATCTAGGCAGCCCTTTGGGTATTGCTCCTAGTGCTCCTATTACTATTGGTATAACCATTGATTTCTTCTTCCATAATCACTCAACTTCAATTTACAAATTATGATATTTTTGGTATTTTTTCTAGCTGTCTCTCTTCAATTTGTGCATCACCCAGTATTGCAATGTCAATGAACCAGACTTTTTTTTTCTTCTCCACAATTATTATTACCAAAAACAAGACAAACAAACATTTAAATATATGCAAACACACATATAAAAATTACATCTCTGTGAGGAACTGTGAGGAAAGCACCATAAGTTAAACCTACTGATAATAAATTCACCACTGCTATTAATGTTTATGGAGATTCTCAGTCCAGGTCATGGTTTCCCCAAAAATAATTATTGCCATGAGGAAGATTAAATTTTCTAATAAATTGATTTAAAAGTTCTGATCACACTTGTGTATTATATGGACACTTTAATAATACATGAGATGCTGATTCAGCCTCTATATTTAAATAGATACAAATATGATTTCCATATGAGAGGTTGAAATATCTTTGTTTCTGACCTGATGTGTAGTATATTAAAACAAGCCAGGGATAAAAACATTTTCTAGGGAAACAAGCATCGTCTTTCAAAATAGCAATAGAGAGTGGGACAATTCTATTATGATAAAGATGGAAAATTTGGCCCTATGTAGCTGAGTAAGTTCCAGACCCTCTGCTTGAATTCTGCTAAGGTTTTATCAATACCTAAAATAAGTTGTATCGTTAGTACTTAATAGTACCAAATTAAATATCACTTCTATTTCTATTGATTAAGTTTTTAAAAAGTGGTTGATTCTGAATAGACAGTCTAAAAAAACCTTTTGTGCCCCATAGATACAGAGAAATAGAAGGGGATTCCATAGTAACCACAGATGATGGAGAATAAATTGGTCAGATATGGCACAGTCGAAGGAGAAAAGTTTGAGGCAAGTCAAAAAGCTGAAGAAAGAAAAAATCTGGGCAAGTAGAGAGGAAGATTAACTTCATAAATAATACCTACAGTATTATCTAGCTCTAGTTCTTACTGCTATCTAAGAAACAGGTCACTGTGACTTGCTAGGAACTGTGATCGGTTCTTCTATGCACTGTGTGTTGAAACGGTCAACAGCTGTTCTGCTAATTCAAGTCACAAATATTGGAATGGCTTAAAAGAGGTAGAAAAAAAGAGGAAGCATTCAGGCCTTTGCGGTGTATAAAAAAAGAGATGCTATTAGAATGCACAACTATAGATTTAAATCCTCTGCTTTTAAAACAACGGTCTTCCTCCACTTCTGTTCTCTTCCCCCTTTTCTTGTTGGTAGAACCTATGTGTACACATAGATAGTGCAGATAAAACTGCCAGTTCCGGTGCACTCAAAGGCCCTTTTGTTTTAACCATCATTAGAAGAGGCATTAAAAAGGTAAAAATCTACCAGGTGCAGCATTTTTAGCAATTGCAGCATTGTAAGGGGCAGACTGAATGTCGTACTTTGACCTCTTAATGGTGTAGGAATCAAACTCGCGGCACTTAAGCCTAGCAATTTTTTTCCTGGATTTATCAAATTAAAGTTGGACTTGCAAAACTAGCATATGCAGACTTCTATTTCTTCCCTATTAGAAAATATAATTATTCAATGTTCCTATAAAATGTTTCCATACTGAAATCCAAAATTCTCTAGGTGTCTTGAAGGTAAAAAGACACAAATGTAAGTACTTTTACAAATGCATCAGATTTGTAAATCTGTATCAGATTTCAAAAGATCAAGATCCATATCTTTGCTGGATTCAAACATCGCATGAATTTATTAATTATGGCTTTTATTATACTTCACAAGCGAATCAGACTACCATGGCTGGCTTCCCATATGACACTAAAGTGAAACCAAATCAAGCACATTATTGTAGCTTCATATATCTGAAAAAAACTACTAACAGCCAGAAGATATGATTATATTTAATGTGTGGAAATAAAGGGAACAATGTTATGGTTGCTGAGTTCATCTAAGGACAGCTTCTCACCAGCATACTCTAGGGCTAAAATATTCCCTCCTGTGAAAGTAGGTCTTACTTGTCACAGGTGTAACTGCAGATGATGACTGGATGGTACTTTAATGCACAGACACAGGAAAGAAGAGGAAACATTTTGTCAAGTATCTGGCTCTCAAGAAGTTTACAGGTTAAATAGCAGCACTTTTCATTACACTCTGTATCAAATAGTCAACTCCAAGAAAGTGGTCCCAGTCAAAATATTGAGTTCTACATTTTGCACCAATTCAAAAATCTGCACATTTCCATGTAAGTGAACACACCAGTAGTTCAAAGGGGAAGTGATCAGAGTGTAGCTAGCCTTTGGCTGAGCTGTCTGGGCCAGACAAAGCTTCTGCATCAAGGAAAAATGAAGTTGTGGCTTGGAGAAGGGGTTTATTTGGGATGGTGGTGACAATAGAGAGGTTCTCACTCCAGAACAATGCACAGTCCGATTTTATATGTGGTGGGAGTTTCATATGTGGTGCTTAAAGGCGAAGAAAGTCTGAAGCATAGCAGAAACTTCTTTTATCTCTCATTTGAGGAGCAGGTGAAATTCCTGCTGAATTTCAGCAGTGTGTTCATAAAGGTAAAGGTACAGTATTCCCCTGTCTTATCATTTCTGACTCTAGGGGATGGTACTCTTCTCCGTTTCTTAGCCGAGGGAGCCAGCCTTGTCCAAAGACACTTCCATAACTCTATGCCAAGGTGCACAGAATCTGCTTGCATTTGCATGCTTTTGAACTGCTAAGTGGGCAGTTAGTGGGGCAAGTAAGGGGCGCTCACCCGGTTGTGCAGTGCTTGGGTCTTGAACCCAGGCTGTCAGCTTTCCAGCTGACAAGCTCAGCATATTTAACTGCTGAGCCACCACACCCCCTGTCAGCCTGTTCATAGAAGCCCCAAATAAATGTGTCTGGAAACCGCTGCCAACCACAGATGTTCATCCCAATCTACACCCTAAGAATCATCTCGAATGTTAGAAAATGCCTGATCAATGTTGAACATAAATGCAAAAATTATGGCACAGTTTAAAATAGAAGGAAAAAAAAGAAGAAGAACTCATTATGCAGCATACAAGATACATCTTTTCTTCATGAATTTACAACTGCTATTAAAATGGTGGTGAGTGCTTTTTGACCTTGAGCTACACTGTCTCTGTATATCTGAGTGGGCTGAAATATTTATTTCCCTCTGAATGCCAAGTTTCTAAATGTACTCCGGGTCTTGTTTTCTGTCGATGGCCAAATGTCAATATCTCATCCATTCTATTTTCTTGCTTTTATTGTCTGCTATGGCTGTGCAGTATTCTAAGGCAGTCTGCTTAGTTTACAGCCAAAGATTCTGAAATGAGAGAATGACACAACCAAGATGGATAGTTTGGCCAACAGTAGAAGAACTTACTTGAGACCTCAGTGGAGCAGGAAATAAAATTATGTGACAAAAACAAAACAAAACCCTATGCTGCAAACTACAGAGTTTTCTAGATTACCTGCCCATCCATTTCTAAAACTTTCAAATGCGAATTTAAATGAAATCAAAATAATGTAAAAGCCTGTTTACTTTTTTTTATATATCAACGTTAATATTCATAATGTTATACCCAAGGGCTTCATTATAGTTAACTGAATATCAAGCTTGCTGGCTAGCTAGATTTCTTTTTTGCCTGCCTCCAATACTGTGAACCATACATTTACCCAGATCCTGTTATTGGTCCTCCATAAAAAGAAAAGAAAAGAACAAGCTCCCATTCTCCTCTTCCACGAGTTTGTAAACAGGAACAACTACCCCTTTCTGAGGCTTCTGTATAAGGTGTGACAGTAAGAGGTGGTTTTAAAAACATGTAAAGAAATGGGAAAAAAAACACAAAAAAACCCAGCTCCATAAGCATGCTGATGTAGCCTGAAACTTGCATTACAGAAGCTCTTCTCAGCAGCTGTAAGAATGGTGGCATGTTGCCATGGTACCAAACCTGTATACAGGAGCTCTGCTGAATGGCTGCAAATTGTGGAGACACGCTAAGCCACTAATATAGAAGCCCTTCTATAGTGTGTGTGCATATGGGTGGGAGGATAAATAATAAAGAATGCTTATTCAAACCCCAGGACATTGGAGGCTTTATGAGCATGATGTTATAGGGGAAGGGGAAGGAAGGAAGATTGACTGCTGAGAGCTGTAATGCCCTAATTTCACCAAGGAATGAAATATTGAAGTTGAGCACAGGTGTTTGGGTAATTTTTTTTCTGTACAAACAGCAATGCCCTCAAGGGCTGCAGAAGGGCAACCGAGGTTCCTGATATTATAATGACAATAACTACGTAGGTAATATACCTGCACAATAAACAGATAAACAGCAATGCCACTAACACTGTAGTTTGCAAAGAGAAAGCTGGCTGTTCTTTGGGAGAAGGCCAAGGACGAGAGGAGCAGGTTAAATATTAGCTGGGTTCTGCTTCATGAAAACAGCTTGCACGCAAGGCATTTTTCTGGTAGACTAAATCATCACCCATATAAATGCTCAAATACATCCATCTGAAACAAGCAGTTGTAAATTCTGTAAGGATATTCTTTTTTTGCATTTTGGTGGCTACAGGAGCCATTTAATACTTTGAAGGCATGAAAATGCACAGTCCATCTCCTTCTGCTATCCAAAATGCAGAAACCCTGCAAATTATACTGCAGTGCTGGAAACAGTAGTAATAACAAAAGTTAATTGTCAGGTCCAAGAATTTAATCTAATGTGTGTGTTGCAATCAACTAAAAGCTTTTCCATCTCTTTGCCAGCACATTCAGAGCCTCCAATGCTGCCAGCGAACTTCAAGTACTAATATTTTTCTTTAAATATTAAGGATTAAAATGAGAATTGTCATTCTAAATAAGTTTCCAATGTTCTGTACTATTTTCAACATCTGATTGCACTCCTATGGTTTTAGGATACCACTATGCAGTGTGACTCCAGTTACCAAGCTCAATGAGTCAGATTTATCCTGAGCACCATGATCTTATTCAAGGAGCATTGGTGGATAGCATTAATTCAAAAGGGGTGGAGGGGGGAGAGAAATAAAATGCTATAAGCACCCATCTAGTGGGAGAAGCCTTCATGAAACATCCTTGTTTCCGTGTCTTGGAATGATACTAAATTTGCGTCATTTGGAAAACAAAATAAATTAAAAAGGATGATGTAAAACTTGAACTTGCTTTCCTGGAAGAAAACAATGTCCAGCACCTGGGAATAAATTCTGAGTACATATGCTTCAAATTGAACTATTAATGTATTAGGTATACTAGACAAATGCTACACTGAAAGTGTATTATGCATTTTCTTCTAGAAAGAATAAATTAAAGGTACACTTTATGTTTGACACGAAAACAAGCTGCTTTGTATCTGCAGCTGAAAAAGAAGAAATAATTCCTGATGTCTGCTCTTAGGGAAAGAAATCAATTTACAGCAGCTGATGAAGCTTTAAACAACCTGGTGAATCACACGTAAGAGCTGAGAAAGCCAGAAGTGCATGATAATGAATTGGTGAATCAATCCGCTTATCAAGAAAGCAAAGTTTCCAGAGCTGAATGTCCTGGATTTGATCCTTATCGGTAAAGAAATTATTCCAACGCTTTCTTCAGCCCAAAGTACCACTCTTGTGAGGAAATTTAAATCATTAGTGGTTGGTTTAAGACAGGATTCTTTAGCCCAGAGAAGAATATATTGATGATTAAGAGCAAAATTTGCTCTATTAACAATAAGAGTGGGGCATTCATTTTATTATAGGCCTGAAGCAGGAACCATACAGTGTTTCATCTGTAAGAAGTGAAGATTATGTGAATATTCAGTATTCAAGCTTACAGCCATGATGCAATAATGTGTTATAAACCTTCTAAGTTCCCCCATTCAACCAATCAAGGCAAAATCCCAGATTTTACATGCACAGACCTTCCCAAATATGCACCAGCCATGTTCATTGTGACAACATTAATTACACCCATCTGTACAAACATGAATAGGTGATGGACAAAGTGTGGCCTGTTTTTGTGAATTTCTCTTTGAATTGAGTAGGCTGTATTCTCTTGCACCCTGAAGCCCCTTCCACACAAAAGGTGCACAGGGCAAGTGGCATGACAATCCAGAATTGGTGCCACACTTATATGCCCTTGTCTTAGTGTGAGATGTTCTTAGATTCTGCAGTTCAGTAAAAAGACAATGTTGCATTTTCTACTGAAGCAACAATTCATATACAGTATTTCCCTATATGTAAGGACTTTCACTGTAATCTGCCTTTGGTCCTCAGATTTTCAGCCTTCCTCCTATTCTCAAGGCATTTTGTCATTATTCTCCTGAGGTAATACAAATGTGTTTCTTCTGTTTTTCCTCCAATGCATTGAATAAAGAAGGAAGAGATGGGTAAGTGCCAGCTAGTTGCCATTTTTGCAGTTACCTATTGGCCAGCTGTGAGGCCTTGTTGGCTGGTTTAGTACAAGAAGAAAATTCACAAAACAAAAAAAATATGACAGCAAGCCTATTGGAGAAGTGCCTCAGATGAGGTAACTATGAGAAACAAAGGGGATGTTGTTCTCTGCTCTGGAAATGTTGAAAAGGTGTTTACCATCATGTTAGTAAGGAAACAGATCACTGCTGCATTATCCTCAGACTGTCTTTGTTACTGCACTACAGCTACCTGCAAAACAATTTTGCTTATTATCTAGTTTAGACTGTACCCACATAAATTTCCCCCTAATACATCAAATAATTGTAATACAAATGATTTACTTTCTCCTAAAACATACCAATATGCTAGAGAGGTTCAGAACTACCAACTGTTTAAAAGCTTCTTCAACTTGGGGAAATATCAAAAAAAAAAAAAAAAAGATTTGGAACTTTGTTATTGTATATGTTGGTTGCAGTGATAATTCTATATGCACAGAAATGGAAAGTTCCATCAATCCTCACAACAGAAGAATGGATGGAAAAAGCAATTGGGCCAGGAGAGATAACAGAATTAACTGTTTCAATTAGAGAACAGAATATTTATCAGTTTTGTTTCTACTTGGAAACAACTTCTAGCCTTAGTGCTGAAAACAGAAAAATGAACTCTTGACTTTGGATTCTGCTGATTAATCTAGTTGTTCTAGAAATGGCTAATACTTATTAAGTTGGTAAAATAAAAAGTTGAAGTTGTAATTCTATTTTGTAACTTGGAAGTCAATGCTTTTTTTTTGTCTTTTCCCTTTTGCCCTACAGCTTTCTTTCTCCTTTCTTTCCCTTTCCCACTTTCCTATTATCTTTATTTTCATTTGTATTTATATCATGATAATCTTAAATCATGATAATCTTAAAATTTTTGAAAATAAAACTTGGAGTATCTTCACAGTTTCATCTTGCTATATGCATCCATCACTTTTGCTATCTAACTTTTCAAATTTTGTGTGTTTTCCTATGACTTATTCAGCTTTATACCCAGAAGGTGTCATATTTGAAAGGGTAAATGCTGTACATCCCCAAACTGTTTTTAGAACAAGGCCAGTAGAGTAGGTCCTTACTGACTGGCTAACACAGGAGCAAAATCATAACATATTAAAAATATTTAGAAAAACATAATAATGTATAGAAGAAAATCATATCAAGTCTGGATAAAGTACTATCATGTAAGTTAAATTTGTTACATGTGAACAAATAAGCAATATAAATGAAAATAATACCAATTATATGGATTGGATATAAATTGGGGAAATGCAGATTAAACGTTTTGGACAGCTCAATATTAATAAACTGAGGAAAAACATTATCCCACAATGAAAATAATATTCTTGATTAGACTGTGTCTTGCAGATTTTTGGTTTTCAAATTATGTGTTGGAATAACTTAAAGTTCATCAAAAGCTTACCATTCTGAGAAATCATAAATGGCAGCAACATTTTAGTGAAAGAAAACATCCACCATCACTGATCATGTAAACCTGCAAATATAGGAAAGAGTTGGATACTTGTTAAAGCAGGGGAAGACAATCTGGTACCCCATTGATATTTTGGAACATGAGTCTTAATGATCCTTATCATTGCTATACTGTTTGGGTTAATAGAAATTGAAATTTAAAATCCCTGGAAGCCATTGGCTTATTTCCTGTTTCCTTGTAATATACTAATTGACTCCAATATAGAGCTACACACTGGAACAATTTTTCCTTAGCAATTTTAAGATGAATGGAGCAACTCCAGAATTCACCAGCCAGCATGCAACCTTAGAGTATCATAGCAATTCTCAAGCATTCCATGATCCTGAAGCTTTCGTGTCAATCTGGAATGTTTTATAATGCTTGGAGCTGTTTTGTACAGTTTGGAACAAAATATCTTAATTCATAATCTTTTCTAAAATGGCCCACTCTTTGTCACTATTTCCTAAGTTGTCATGACTCTCAAGATTCATTAAGAACTATGACCAAAAATGAAGACAAGTAAATAAAGGTTGGTCTTATTTCACTAGAATCAACCCCATCATAATGTGGAGTATAATATGGACCATATCTGTGATGTGGAGACCAGATCTCAGGACCCATTATTTAGTTATTATCGTCTCCCAAAGGAACAATACCTGTGATTTTAAGTTGATTCACCCCAAAAGTAAAAGTAAACATGGAAAATACACAAACAAAAATTAGAAGACATGCCAGTTTCCCCACCTTATAAACTTTAAGAATGCTAAACCCAACTGAAACCAATGCCAAAGATCCTCAAATATGTGTCTGCACCTTCTTCTAGTTATATACAGAAGTGGCAGGTTTTAGATGTACAGGGACACAAACAAAACTGTTTAAAATTAATTGCCTTTAAATTAAGGTACCTAGTTTATATAGTTAATTGATCTCCATTGGCATATGCTGACCCTCCTCTCTCTTATCTGCCACATGCCCACATAAGTTACTCCCACATATAGACATTTCCTTTTGTCCTTCAAAGTAGAAACAGCAAACTAAAGAGGAGGTGGGGAGGTAGGATGTCTATAGATAAATATAGGGTAAGCTGTGTTGAAAAAAGAAAAATGTTAAAATTATGTAGCAATAAGCTTATGGGAAGAGGTGACAGGAAAGAAGAATAAAGAGAAGGCCTTGTACAGTGTTATAAAAAGGGTTAAATTCACCAGGCAAACAATCCTTCTCAGACAGTGGCTAACTTCCAGGTTAATCTTTAAGGACACTTGAAATTTACAAAGGACTGCAACCAAGTGCACTTCCTGTTAATTCTTTTATTTCCAAAAGCTTATTTTGTTCTTATTAGTTAATATAGGCAGAAGCACATACATTTACAGGTGATTATTTGGAGGAAAATCCTCCTTTCCATCAGGGAAATATGATGATTGCATTTTTATGGCTTCAGGTGGGAAAGTAATTGTCGAGTCCTAGAACTGTGCATTTTAAATTTCAGAAGAAACAGGCATATGCTTCTCCTTTTTAAAGCCATCCAGTCTGGCTTGCTTGCATCACTGCTTACATGCTTTGATAGGACAGACATATAGAAAAAGCAAATTGGGAGAAGGAGGTAGGATCTTGAGTACTCTTATGGCATGTAGGTCATGGCAGGTGCTTGCTTTGGATGCCGATTCTTGCTTCTCAAGATTGAAAGCTTAAAAGCTAATAGCATGGGGCACGAGCTACAATATATGCTGCATACAAATTTAATAGCTGCATACAAATTCAACAGCAGGTGCACAGGGGTCTATTGGCAGACAAATCAGTGCAAAATGTGTTCCTTCAAGGTGACAGATAACCATCAATACAGAAAGAAGCAATCCATGTTACACACACTATGATATTTCTGTCCATGATTCTGTCCGTGATTCATGTATGTATATATGTGTGTAACTAGGCTGAAGAGAACTTCAAAACATCCAACTAACAATAAATGGTTGTTTTCATTGTTTAGCTCAAGGACAAATTTGAGAGCATAAGCCCATGACAGAACTGCAGCATTAACATTGTAATTTATAATCATATTTTAATCAAGAAGCCAGTAAACTCTTCCACAGTTCAAATTCGTTGGTTTGTCAAGCAAAACATCTCATATGATAGATGTCCTTTGGGGGTTTATTATACTGCTTTGATTATGTCATTCCTTAACAGTCTCCTAACCAAAACACATTTATCCAATAATCAAATTTAAAATGATTTAAAAAACAACAAATCTGAATACAAATCCTTAAACTGAAACCTGTTCAGATTCTCTCTCCCCCCCCCTTTTTTTTTTTTTTACCCTCCCTTCACTCCCTCCAGAATTTCTACTTTGGAGACAGCATCAACAAGAAAAATGCAGGACTAATTGTCGAATGCAAAATAAACACAAACACTTCTGTAGAATGAGAACCTTTCCAAAAATATCCCTCTTAAGAAAATGCTTTTAAAAACCTTCAAGCTGATCAGGCATAAAACCAAACTCCTGTAGAGATTAAGAAGATGTGAATTAAAATGTCCTCAGCATCAAGGAGATAACTCAATGATGGCTTCATTATTTCTCAGCTCTCCCTCTGTATGTCCTGCAAGGCAGTCCAGGTCAGAAGAACAACCATTGCTACCATTAGCTTCATTGTAAGGTTACAGTAACAGAATCCTGCAAGTTTGAAAATAATTACTATCCCCTCTTTTTCTTTACTCTCTAGAACACTAGGAAGGATCCTTCCTGAAATGTTTCCAATGCCAACCCTCCTTCTGTGATCTAACACATCTTTTACATGCCAGTTGCTCATCTTTGGCTCTCCCTCCTTTGTCCCAAGGTCACTCCTAAATACCATTACACCCTTAGACACCATTTAAAAGGTCATATAACCCATGCATGTATGCAATTCTATTATCATATGCCACGTGACATCATTTGTTCCCCTTATTCCCTGGAAAGTAATTTCTGCAATTTCATCAGGAGTTAGGATCAGGCTAGCAAATGTTCAATTCCTCAAAAGTTAGCAGCCGTGCTGAGACAAGTCTTGCAAACATGTTTTATGATTGTGACATTTTCTGGGAATGACTTGTTTATATTGTTTCCACTAGAACTATTGGTTTTCAGGGGGAAAAATCTGTAGAGAAGGCTTGTGTGCTGTATAATTTCAAAGATTCCTATGGTGAGAACTCTTCATGAGGATTTGATATTTGAAAATCCTACTGGTTTAAAATGTCTGCTTCATTTTATCTTAGGTTATTTATGTTATATTGTCTGTGAAATAACACATGGGCTGGTAGTATGAATTCCGAATAAAAGTCTGAGATCATGTGATGTAAATTGAATATAATCTCTAGTTAAAATAGTCTCTTCTCCAGTAAATATAGGAACTTCCTGTTGGTCATTCACAGAACGTATCGGAAGAACAAATGGTAAATATAACAGAAAGGAAATATATACTGTGTTTGTGGGTGGGTGTAATGTATGTATGTAGGTAGGTTTGTATATATACATACATACATACACACACACACCCTTTATTATTTATACATGATACTTTATCTGAGCTTTATTTTCTCTCAAAGAACTTTATAAGATGTATTTTAGGAAGGAAGAAAAGGAAATGGGACTCTAATGTATGCAATTTGCATTCTAGTGCATACTGTAGATGTATACTGATTGACTTCTCTTGAGATTTAGAATTAAGTTGCTTCTTAAAGGCAGTCAAAGCTTTTTCAAGAGCTACTGATGGCGATATTATTAACCTTACATATTGAAATTCTGTTAGAGCTACCTGATTTATATGTGGTGCACAGGATCACATTCTTATCCCCAGTCTTTTGAATTTACAACATTAGGGTTTCTTTTGTTTGTTTTTCAGATGAAAGCATCAAAAAAAGCAAACTGCACTTTAAAGTCTGATATGGGTTTTACACGCTACAGATGCATTGCCATTTATATCTATGCTTTATTCTTTTAAAGATGTGCATTTTCTTTAAAATAAGAGGAGATGGAATCTATCACCCCCAGGCATAATGCAGACACCACAGCCTTTCAGAAGATAAATGGCTTTACATGGGACTAGAGAAACAACTCTATCAAAACAGAAGTGTGGCCATATAGACTTTCAAGCAGCACTCAATCTTCCCATGTAGGAAAAGGAAGTTTGTATTTATACCAATCATCCCTAACTTGGTGTCCTCCAGATATATTAAATCATATATTCCATTATGCCAGCCAACTTGGTTATGAACCAATGTTTAGGACTAGAATACCAAAAGCTTCTGAATCTCTTATATGAATCTGCTTGTACTTGAAATAGGTTTTTGACATCTGAGACAAGGCAGGTGCTAAACTCAGTTATGATATCTCATATTTCAAATCTCATTTCCATACAGATCTAGAAGACATTTCATTTTATTTCAAGGACATCTCCTAGAACCCATTTAGCTTTCTTGGCAACAGGATAAAGTTTGGCTTTTTCTTTTTTTTCCTGTGAAATTCACCCTTCCTCCCTCTCCTCCAGTTTTTCAATCTAGTCAACTGTTTGGGTTTTTTCTTCTGGTCTCACATGAAAATGTTAACCAGGCTTAAAGCTGCTTAGCTCTTTTGAGGTCAGCCAAAGTTGGCTAGGCGCTGTCAATCCTGTGTCTCAAAGCAGAGTATAACCAAAGCAATACAATACTGTAGCAGCAAACTTCTGTTGCAAACTTCTGTTGCAAAGAGAACATTATGATTGCGTCCGTGTCATTACCAGAAGTCAAACTGGTTTCAAAATAATTTTTATTTATTCTTCTTCATTCTCTTCTTTGCTCAGCTCATCAGAAAGAGTTCACTAAAAATTAAGCATTTATAAAGAGGAACATCTCTAATCCTTGATACACTATTTGATTATCCTGTGAGTACAAGAGGTGAGAAGAGTTGGGCAAGGGCAGGGAAAGAGGATGGAGAGAGAGAACCCATGAACCTATGCTTACTCTCAATTTCACCTTGGATATAATTGGAAGAGACAGACAGTTTCCACGGGCATGTTAGAAAATATCATGAATCTTGTCACATTGTTTTTGTAGCACAAAATAACCTTTATTTTACTCTGCAAAGGCCATTTGATTTACATCAGCCCTACCCACTCTCCCATGCCTGGCCTTTGTACTTGATCCTTTGGTAAGGACAATGATCATATCAAACGATTAAAGGGAGAGCCTAGAGTATATTCTTGTTTAAAATGACAGCAGTTGAATATACCAAGTCTTGATTTATGTCTACACTGCCTTTTTTTAAAAAACGGAACATTTCAAAGCAGCCTTCCAATGGCATGGTGTCATTGACTTTGCCACTCATGCTAGATTTTAAAGAACGCATGTGACTGTTTAGAATTACCTGCAGTAGTAAATGTTATCTTTATTGACAGCAAAGGTAATTGTGGTGTGCAGACTAAAACAGATTGTTTAAAAAACTGGATTCAGTTTTCCTACGTTATTTTTAACATTTCAGACTGCTACAGATTCTGATTCTGTCTATACAAAAATAAAATGCTATGTATGATAGAAATACCAAAAAAAAAAAAAAAAGGAGTCTAGGCTCATTAGGTTTTTAATGCAAATTTAGTCAATCTTTCCAAAATTAATATCACAGTCAGAATGTATGTATTCTCCAATACCTGCTTTTTACCAAATCTGATCAGTTCAGAATCAAACTGATTGCTAAAATACATTTATGAAGTGAAAATCTGGTATCCGACAGATCTAGTAAATAAAAATTAAGACAAAATACTATATTAAAAGACGTTTTCAACATTGCACAGAGTATAAAAATATATTCAGAATATCTACACATTGCATACGATATTTTCCATTCAGGCTTTTCACCACAAACAGATGGAAAGCTATTTAAGAAAGAATTTAAGATCATAAACACATAGCATTTTAAAATGAAAGTGTACAAATTCAGGCTGAAGGTTGAAGTGTCAGTCCTGAAAGAGGACAAATTACTCTTTCAGCAAAGCAAGGGTTAGTGTTTTATTTGCCTTGTGTATTCATGCACAGAAGCATTTACTCTTCCCCTTAAGGCTGGAAAAGGTTGGCAGCAGAGCCCTCCAAAACTGCCAGGGGAGCGTCCTTCTGTCCCTCTGATTCACACTCTCTTCCTAGGAAGATACAGTGATATGCTAGAACAAAAGCCTCCAGAGAACTATCACTCCAATTCAATAAGCCACATGGCCTATCACAGAGCAAGGGATCACCACATACAAAGCCACAAAATACACACCTGGTGCTAATTTTTGAAAGCTCACAGCAAAGTATCAGATCAGACTTTTAGTTTAGTGCATCTGAACTGGATCAGGAACATGTGTGTGTGTGTGTGTGTATGTATATGTATATGTATATGTATATGTATATGTATATGTATATGTATATGTATATATGTATATATGTATGTATGTGTGTATATATATATATACACTCACACATACATACATACATACATACATACATACATACATACATACATATGCATTTCTCTCTAGCCAGGTTCTACCTACGCAGCCCTGGTTCTGTGAAATCTCATTCACAAGTTTCTGAGCTTTGTTTCCTCTTGCTAGCAGACAGCCAACTCTGTGCTGTTCTTTGGGAGACTCAGATAGATCTATTTCTGCCTTATAAGGCTTCGTCAGTGAGCCACACCCTCATCTCATGTATCCTCCCTGTAAAGGTACAATGTTTCTTTTTCTTTCTTTTTCATAGGTTTGATGTGCATTTCTCTCTAGCCAGGTTCTACCTACGTAAGCTAAGATGTTATGCAGCCCTGGTTCTGTGAAATCTCATTCACAAGTTTCTGGGCTTTTTTTCTCTAGCTAGCAGACAGCCAACTCTGTGCTGTTCTTTGGGAAACTTTGGGAAAAAGAAACATTGTACCTTTACAGGGAGGATACATGAGATGAGGGTGTGGCTCACTGACGAAGCCTTATAAGGCAGAAATAGATCTATCTGAGTGTCCCAAACCCATAGGTTTCTATGATGCTAGTGCTTGATGGTAATTGGAGGCAATTAACTAGAATTTTGGTGTTTCCATTATATGCCTATTTGAATGAGTTTAATTTAACCCTATGCAAAATTGAACTTTTGAGGGGCTAAATCTAACCATTCAGAGTTAAATGATTGACTGATTCAGTTAACATTTTGAGCTTTTCCGCTCATAGGCAGAGTCTGTAGGAATAATCAAAAATCAAATATCACTTTGGGATTTTTTTTTCTGTGAGAAGTGATTTAAACTCTCTATAAATAACATTCTATCTAATGATTACTTGTAATTTCCTGGAATGGCTTCTTTGCACATAACGTATGATGTGGGCAATCATATTACTTCAAATCCATTGTTTTTCACTAGAATCAGATTCAGCTGCCAGTCAGCAAACAGAATAATTGAGTTTGAAGAAATTAACAACGTAGCATTTATGCTTGGGTGATCTGGCCCTTAGGAATTTAAACACTTAGACTCCACAACTGTCAAGCTGTATTATGGACACGCAGTTGAAAAGCTGACCAGCTGTTCATAGCAAAGACCGAGCAACAGTCTACACCAAGGGTGTCAAACATGCATTGTCATGGTGGCATCACATGACATATCATGTCTTTTTCCCCCTTCTCTAAACCAGGCATGGGCGTGGCCAGCACATGACACATCCAGCCCATGGGCTGTGAATTTGACAGCCCTGGTCTAGATGGATACCAAATCCAGAAAGGCATGCAATTCACCTGAGCATCAGATGCTCTGACTAAAAAAAATCAGCATAAACTGTCAACAACTCATTTTGAATTACTTGTCTTGCCATTTCTCTGAACATATGGCTTTCTATCAGAAACTTTTCAAGCTAACTACCAGTATTTTGCATACAAAACTCTATTCTGAAAAACCAGTTAAGTTTCTACTATGTCAAGTGTCTGATATGTCAAGCTTCCAGTGTTTGCCAAACTTTTGTCAAGTTCTACTCATTATCTCTAAGTTTTTGTTTGGTTCTACTACCCCAGCTCACTCATAAGTGTTCACATATTTTTCCACTATCTTTGATCTCCGATATATTAGATCAATTCAGAGTATAAACCTGGTAAATGCTACCTGATTTCTTAAAAGGCCAGTCTAAATTAGGTTTGTCTATGATTAGGAAGATTAAGATTGACTTTTGGAAGACTGAAATGACTTTTTGTTTTGTTTGTATGCATATGATGTGCTTTATTAACGCCAACATTTGAACCAAATGGTTTATAAATCTCAAGTTTTTCAAAGTGTTGGTGCCGACTTATAACCAAATGAAAAATCTTTGATAATTATATTCACATTAACCCTCAAAGTCGTTTCAAATACGTTATTTGTATGCATTTGAATAGCAAAACTATGATTCCCTTTAAATCCAAATGCAGTGCAATTTTAAGTAAAAGTCAGAGGGTAATACTACATATGTTTACTTGGAAGCAAGTCTCTTCCAAAACATAGAACAAGAAGAGATGGACATGCCTGTGGTATCAAATGAGTGATTAGCACTCTCCTCAGTGGCCTCTAGGGAACTTGTTGCTTTGGATGCTATACTGCAAGATCTGACTCTTTGAAGAGTGTGTGTGAGATAAAGACCATATAGAGAAGCATGGCTTCTATCACAGAACTGCTTTCATCAATCTGCCTTTGTCTCACTTCCCAAGTACAAGCCATTGATTTTCCCCATTAAACCAAGACTCAATTAAAAAGAGGATCAGATGTAACAGAAATCCCCTTTTAACATACTTGCTACTAAATGACTAAGGCACACATATCTAATTTTTCCAGTCTATGACAATGTGATACAATTCACCTTTCCTACATGCACACACACACACACATACATACATTGCATTATCTCATTATGACATATCCCTATATGGAGTTTAACATGAGTTCTATTTCTGCATTGGTTTCTTTTTTCCCCTATTTGGGTTTTTTGGGTGGGACTAATTTTTCTATCTGCAACATTGTGACAGCTTAAGGCAACATGAACTATATATATACAATTCTGAATGATTCTGTATATTTCTTCCTTCGATACAATAATCCCTGGGAACTGGGTGGTTAATCCACTACATACTATTATCTTAAGTGCAGTGATCCATGAGTTCAATTCCTAGTAGATGGCTCAAACCCCATAGAATAAGATAAGGCTATGCACATCTGATGATTCTTAATAAAGATTCTGTAAAAAAATCTGATTACTCTATATCTATAAAAACTTTGCTTTCTTGATTGTAAACTGCTATACATCAATACTAAGTCAACTTTCCTTCTTTCTCAAAAAATATATTTACAATCTTCCATTATTTCTATGAATAACCATAAGCTGTAAACATGTATTATTCTACTTTTTTTTCCTTATTATTAGGATACATCCCATTTCTTTAGAAACTTGGTATATGATTACTTGACAGCTAGTGAGTTTATAAATATTTTATTGGACTTCAAAGGAAAGTCTTTGGGTTTACTATGGGATGCACTTGCACAAAATAAATTTTGGCCAATATAATCAATAATCCCTGACATACCAGGTGCTCAACTTCAGACTCCACTTTCTTTCTTTTCTTATCACTCTGCTTCAGTTTTATTCTCTACCAGATACTGTCCATTGACCAATGCCTAGAAAAGTCCCAAGTTCAATAGGACAGATGGTACTTTGGCAGAGAGAAGCTTTTGTTTTATGAGTGTCAGCACTATGATGGAAATTTTATCACTGGATGCAGCAATGCCACTAATGTCTCCATAATTTTATTAGGCAATAGTGCAAGCAGTGTGGGTAGACTGACTGAATAATATATTTACATGAACAGTAAATATTATCCACCTCATCTAAATTAATACAAAATGAAATAGAAGCACTGCTGGAGTGAAGCCTGAACTGGTCAAATAGATCATGTCCCATATACAGAAGGGAGGAGGGGGAGGGGGAGGGGGAGGGAGGGAGGGAGGGAGGGGGGAGGAAGGAAGGATCTTCTTGTACATTTTTTTTCCAAGTGGTGTTTGCAAATTGGAAAGAATGGGGAACTGTAGGCTGCTTCATTTCTATTGTAAGGTGCTAGTAATGTAGTAAATAGAATCAAAACATGGTTCTCTTTAGCACCTATATTATCTAATATGATCATGTGCATATCCAGGATTTTAGGCAGATATTTTTTTCAGACATGACAGAGATTGTATTGTGATTTTTTAGATTCAAAGCATATAGTGTCTCATTGAACAATAGAGCTTTATATTAACTATCTGTACTGGCAGATAGATGGTCGTGAGAATGGCTGATGGTCAGATTCCGAAAGATCTCCTGTATAGAGAACTAGTGCAGGGAAAGCATCTCAGAGGGAGACCACAACTATGATATAAGGATATCTGCAAGAGGGACCTAAAGGCCCCGGGAATGGATATTAATAACTGGGAAACCTTGACTTTCGATCATTCAGCTTGGAGGCTAAAGACGCAGCATGGCCTTCTCCAATTCGAAGAGACACTTGTTCGGCAGGCTGAGGCAAAGAGGCAGTCCCGGAACCAGCGAAATCTGGGGGCTGGGCATGGGACAGAATGTATCTGCCTTCAGTGTGAAAGGGATTGCCACTCTCGAATTGACTTTTTTAGTCACACTAGATGCTGTTTTAGGACCTCTTTCCAGAGCATGATACCATAGTCTCTTGAGACTGAAGGATGCCAATGAATGTACTGGCAACATTGGATTCAAAAATATCTGGCACTGATCAGATGATCATGGATATTGCTTTAGCGGCAGAAACGGAAAAGTCAAACACATAGTGGACTATAGTAACTATATTAAATATTACATTTAAATATATTTTAACAATATGGATGATGCTTGATATCATTTAGTAGAATGGTCACCACAGCAAATATATGTGAATCATATATTGAATTTGCTACATTTAGTTCTCATTTAGCAACTGCCTTGTTTAGTGACCCTTTACATTTACTGATGTGATGAAAAAGTAACTTTACAACCAGTCCTCACACTAGCAACTTTTGCAGGTCTGTAAAACAAAGGAAAGCCAAAGTAAGATCATAAGCTAAGTTCACCAAGCAACTGTTTCACAAAGTGACCAAGTTGTCAGTCTCATTTGTGGTCACTGAACAGGGACTACTGGTATTAGAAACACAGAGTTTCTTATAAAGTTTCCAAAATACTTATTCAAACTTAAAAGAAGGCTATTGCAATTTCTTGCTAAAGAACTAAAATACAGTGGTACTTCAGTACTCAACTGCGTCAACACTCAACAAATTTGGTACTGAGTGAATTTTGACATGAAAATGTTGTCCCAGTACTCATTGTTTGTTTGGTACTCAATGCACTATGATAGGAAAAGCCAGAAGGCTGCAGAAAATGGTCAGGAAGTTGGACACGCTGGGAAGGTTGCTGCAAAGGAAAAAGGGGATGGCTGCAGAGGGAGGACAGAGGTTGGCCATGCTGGGAAGGTTGCTGACATATAAAAGGACAGACAGTAAGTCCTTCCTGGCTGAAACAAAGGGTCAATTGGTAAGTCACATGGCTTGTTTGACATTTTTCATACTTGCCGCTTCTCCCTGAACCAATTAACAAGTACTAAGGTACCGCTGTATTTCTATTATTTAATCACTGTATACCTTTTTCTCTAAGTTCACTAACAAAGGAGATATTTGGTATTTCCAGAATTATTAAAATAAGGGTCAGCCAAATCTTTCCTGGACAAGCTATGGTTACAGTATTAGTGAATTCCACTACTTAGAAACTTCCTATATTCATACATGATTCCATAACATAGAAATATAATTATTACATGAATTATTGTATGCTGACATCTTAAATATGAAAAACAGACATCTGTGCTAAATAAGTAGACTTCAATAAATTGAGGTAATCACTTGTTGATTACATATACTACAAAGATGATGTGTGATTACTTTTTCTGAAATATTTTGGATCTTTTTTCACTTCCTAATTTAATCTATGGACCTTGAAGTAAATCAAGTCCCTCAACTAAATATCAACCAGTTCTGACCATGCTTTCTCAAGTCCTGCCAAGTTTCATTAGGTGCTGACATCCCTTGAAGGCCTATAACATTGTCCATCAAATGTCTTTAAAATGGAAATGTATGGATTCTGCAAAGTCATCTTTTGTGATTATAACTGAGATAGATTGTAGTTGAATGGTTACTCTATTCATTTCCAATGTTCAATGGAAAAGTGATGAGAATAAAGAAATAGTGCTCCTATTGATTTTTTTAGCATATTTCATTTGTATTCTGAAATGTGTGCTACCAATTCATAACATTCATATTTTTATAGTTTTCAAGATGAGTTAAAGTGAGCTGTATCCAATTAGAGATAATTTGTATAGTAGGCAGATGACACTTTCATGGTAGAACCATGCATTTTTATAGAAATGCAGTGCTCATCTACATATGGTTTTGATTCCATTCTATAATACAATGAGCTATATCAATTGGTGCTGCTTCACCTATAAATGGAAGACAGTGATGTGTATGTAGATTCCTGCAAATTAAACTATAGTATTACTTAAAATGACACCATGAATATTAAATCCCTCATGCCAGCTCTGCATTTAAAATCTATTTCACATTTTGACTATTTTAATAGGAATTTTATTAAAGATTAAAATTACAATAATAAAAACTAAAAGAAAAATAAAAGACTAAAAAGTAGTCATCACAATAAGTATAAATAATTTTCATAACATATCACCTTGTCTTAAAATGCAACAAATAATCTCTTCTTCCCACATCCCATCTTTTATCTATAAATAAATCTATAAAACCTTGTCATTTCAATACTGATGTCAGCAAAAGTCCTTTAAGGGTTATCAGAGATACCATCATATATATTTTAACCTGGATCAAATAAACTAACTTTGTATTTCTTTATTTTACTTTTAACAGTCTTGACATTTATTCTAATCAAATAATGCTATATAATTTGTTTTCTTTTCATTTCTTTTTCCCTTACAAAACTCTCAAAGCTTAAACAAGCCTTTTTTATAAATCTAATATAGGAAAAATATCCATGTTATTCTCTTGACTTGTCATTTGTATATCCCTTTTAAGTATTAAAATGTCAACAGGTTTGAAATCAGTCTCAAATTGTCAGGTATAACTCTACCTCTTTCATATCTTTTAAAAACAGTCAATTTATAGAGGCAGACACTATTAAAATTTGAAACCATTGTTCAAAAATATCCTTTAGATATTAGCAAACATTTTGCTTCATTCTGTATTGTTGAAACTCAAAGTTTTAACCACCCTTTTGCTCTTTATTCCGAAAACAGAATCTTACAGCTCCTAAACTCTGCTAAGGATTTTAGAAAATGCATCCAGTGAACAATTTCTGGACATTATTCCTTCCAAAATTTATATATTTTTGTATGAGATATTTGAACTTAGAAATATTTCAACATGGGAATTAACACACTCCATAAATTATGTCTGCTTGTGCAATAGCAGATTAAATTTTGACAAATTATATTTTTCTCCTTGGGGAAAAAAATCATGATAGATTTGTTTTACAAATCAACAACCCTAATTCATACTATAATACATATCCAGCTACTATCTTGGATGGCTTTGGCCTCAGCCTAACAATTCAGGACATAAGTGGCAACACAGTGGAAGAAAAGGGATAGGTGTGAAAATCTACCTTTGAGCATCAGATGTACCTAATTTATTTATTTATGTATACAAATATTTCCCTAGGACCCACTCCAAAGACTCAAGGCAGTTCAAAATAACAATGCTATACAATCAAACCTTCCTCAACCAACTTAGTAAAACACCCAATATAAATGTTGTAAATGAAAACAAAACATAACAAAAACACACCCCATAACCATTTAATTACCTCCCTAAAATGAGAGATGAGATAGGAAGTCCTATCAGGGGACGAGCAAGTTATTTGGTGATCTGAAGCTTGTAACTGAGAAGGATCAACATCAGACCTTCACTGTCTTGATCCACAAGAAGAAGGCCCTTAGTATTTCTACTTAAGTTGATGCAAAGGATGGTTAAAAGGGGCACCCTTGTTATAAATTAGCTTTCCTGATAGATGATCCTGCTGAAATAGCTCAGCTAAGGATATTCAGATGTTATCTTGCTCCATTGCTGTGTATCATTAGAGGATTAGAGCTGTTTATTGCTAATGGCACCACAAAAATCTATAAATGCATTGCATGATGTGAATTGATAGGTGTGCAAGCAGGTTTGTTTTGTTTACTGTATTAGTACAGTAGTTCTTGATTTACGACCACATTTGTGACTAGAACTTTCACAACTAAGTGAGGTCGTTGTAAAGTGAGACATACCCGATTTTATTATCTCCCATGCTTGGTTGTTAAGCCAATCTGGCTTTCACCATTGACATTGAAGCAGCTGGGAAAGTTGCAAGTGATCCTAAGATTAGAAATACATTTTTGTTGCTGGATACCCAAATTCTGATTATGTGGCCCAGTGACACTGTGACAGTCATAAATGCAAAAATCTATCATAAGTAACTTTTTTTTAGTATCATTGTAACTTCAAATGGTCACTGAGTGAATGGCTGTAAATTGAGAATTACTTGTACCAGCAGCAATACTCTTCACTTACTGACTAGTGCTGATTATTACTGGTGAGCCAGTTTGTGCAGTGGTTAAAATTGGTTAATTTCTTTCAGTCCTAGGAAGGAGGAAAAAGCAAATCACTTCTGAAAAAGCTTGCTAAAAAAAAAACCTGACAGGACTTGTCCCTGCGATTTCTGAGAATTGGATATGATTAAATGAAAGGGGGGAAAAGTGCTTATATGCCACACTAGTCTAGGAAGATTCAAAGAGGCTTACAAAACTCTTTCTGCTAAGAGGATTAAAAGCAGTACATCAAAATAACAAAAGAATAACAAGATGAAAAACTTAACATTCAAATAGGAATGAACTTCATGCTGAAGGAATAATAAATATCGATACATAGTCTACAGGAGGGAGGGGGCATCCCTCTTCACAACAATTCCAAATTCCAGCTTTTTGGAATGACTTTAACAAGAAACAAGCTGCTGCAATCTAGGGAACCACAATTTACAAGTCTCATCCCTGGATTTCTGAAGATGACATTCTCTGAAGCTATCTGAAGGGAGATCAGCTGAAGAAAAGCTATCTGAAGAGAGGCCAGATTTCTAGGTTGTGATTCAATGGACAGAAACCTAAGGAAATAGCTGGTATCAAAGACATCCAGGTCTAAAGTGATATAGGATTTTATGAGTGACCACCAACACCTTGAACTGGGAAATATCAGGGAAATAACTGATCATCAGTGTAAGTTTTGAAGCTGGGGTGTTCCATGGAAATGCTTAGTGGCATCCATTATCAGTTGGGCTCCTGCATTTTAGACCTGTTGAATTTTTTTTTAAAAAAAAATTGATTTATATGCCACCCTTCTCCGGAGACTCAGGGCGTCTTACAATGCGTTAAGCAATAGCCTTCATACTTTTGTATATTTATACAAAGTCAGCTTATTGCCCCCACAATCTGGGTCCTCATTTTACCCACCTTAGAAAGGATGGAAGGCTGAGTCAACCTTGAGCCTGGTGAGAGTTGAGCTTGCAGTAATTGCAGGCAGCTGAATGTTAACAACACTGCTTTAGTCTGCTGCGCCACCAGGCTCTTTTCACTTATTTTAAAAATTCCTATTCTTGTTTGCAAATTTTATTAATACACAGAGCTTTTGCAAGCAACTTTCCTGAAAGTGCATATTTGTTGAAAGAAGCTTTATAAGAAACAATATTTTTAAATTAAATTTCCTAATATCATTTTTTAAAAAAACATGTAATTAAGTTTTGCATAAAGGACAAGTGCAGGCCCATGCCCTTTCTATCAACTTTTTGAGGCATGCATTCTTGTTTGGAACTTCTCTCTCATAAATAAAAAATGGTGTAGCATTTGAGTAATTGTGTACAGATTTTTGATAAGCAAAAGTTAACGTCCCACAACGGCAGAACCAGCGGTGGGTTTCAGCAGGTTTTGACCAGTTCTGGAGAACCGGTAGCGGAAAGTTTGAGTAGTTCGGAGAACCGGTAGTAAAAATTCTGACTGGCCCCACCCCCATCTATTCTCTGCTTCCCAAGTCCCAGCTGATTGGGAGGAAATGTGGATTTTGCAGTAACCTTCCCCTGGATTGGGGAAGGAATGGAGATTTTACAGTATCCTTCCCCTGCCACGCCCATCAAGCCACGCCCACCAAGCCACACCCACAGAACTGGTAGTAAACAATTTTGAAACCCACCACTGGGCAGAACCCATTTTTTGCAAATCAGCTTTAATGATTCCTGAATAGAATATAGAATATATCTGTCCAAACATCCAGTGGAGATAAGGCAAATTTGTAATAGAGATGACTAAAATAATCATAATTGTTGAGATTTGAAAAGAAAAAAAAAGAAACTAAATCCTCTCTCCACTTCATTCTTTCGATCAAATAGGTAGCAGGAAGGTGGTGAAAAGATGAACTAATGTGGTCTTGACAGTTCACTAGATGACAAACGACAAGAAGGTAATGTGGCAGGTTACCCATTATACAATATAAGTATATAATGGGTAACCTTATATAACAATATTTATATAATTAAATTATATTTAATTATTTATATAATTAAATAATTGTCTACAAGCCAGGTTAGGTGAGATATGTTGATGTCAACCCTGAAGGAAGACCATATCAAGAAATAGACACCTCTTAAGCCTAGTGCCACTTTTACTAGAATGGCTAAAGTAACAGAATATTGTAAGTCTGTTGTATGTTTTCTTTCCTTCTTCTTTTATCTTCATTAGGGGGGTGCCTGCTTTTAGAAAATTTCCATCTTTACATGAGCTTAAGCCATATTTTTCTGTTTAATATCTTGGTAATGGATCTTCCCTCTCTCTTCAAAGCCATTCTCTTTAGTCTCTACAGTCATGTATAGGATTTTAGAATTGATAGGTATAACAGAGTTGGAAGGGACCTTGGAGGTCTTCTAGTCCGACTCCCTGCTCAAGCAGGAGACTCTATACCATTTCAGACAAATTGTTGTACAATTTCTTCTTAAAAACCTCCAGTGTTGAAGCACCCACAGCTTCATGAGGCAAGTTGTTCCATTGATTAATTGTTCTGTCAGAAAATTTCATTTCCTTCATTAATACCTTCATTGATTCATTGATACCTGACAGATATCATTTATCTCAAGTATCATGGATTACTGTTTTAATTGCTGGGTATTTTTAATCTTTGCATACTCTCCAGTGTCACTTCAGTGAGATGGGAAGCTATATAAATCATCTAAACAAAACAACAACACCAAAAAGCCTTACCTATTATATCGTTGTCTCTTCATATGCAATATGCACAATGTACAGCCATGTCTACTCTGTCATGTTCAAGATTAGACACCTGGAAATGAACCTCTAGGAAGTCAATTAAAGAAGCAGAAAATGATACAATACATGAAAGTTCCACACTGAAAGGGGATCAGGCCAGCATTTGAGTTCCAGGCTAGTCTTAATGATCCATGAAATGGGCATGAAATTTAGCTGAATCTCTTAAAGCTTTATATTCTAAGAGCAGTGTGGATGCTTGGGATAACCATTTTCTAATTGGGCCTTTGAATATACTGAAATTGCTTTTTTTTCCCCTCTTGCCTTTTTTTCTTAAATTATTTGAATATCACAATTTTGGCAGAATGTGACAGTTCTCGAGAATATGGATATGGTATGGTATATATATAAAAAGCCATGAATAAGTGCAACTTAGACGGATTTTCTTTTTTACCAGACGTTCAAATAGTGAAACATTTTCAGCTCAAAACGTAGGGAGCATAGCAAAGCTTCTATTTTAATACAGAATTGAAGTGCTTAGTCAGAGTAACTACAAATGCTTAATAATGAAATATTCCAATTCTTTGGGCATTGTATTTATTTGCATCATCCTTTCATTGTGTCCAACTTATATCCTGAAAGTAGGAGGAGAGGGGGGTTAGAAAAAAAGGAAAAAGAAAACTTATACACCAGACATAGCTTTATCTGTTGCCTTATGAAAAAAACCAGTATCCTGTACAGCTAATATTTTAAGCATTTCTTGTCTAACCCAGACACTCCTACTTAAAACTGAACTAATAGACAGACCTATGTGTAAAGTTTGTTTGTTGGTTCAGTTTTACTCCTCCTGCCCCTTGCACTGTTATTTCAGGCTGTTTTCTTTAGTTTACTCATCCTTACTCTCTTGTTCTCATTACATTGCTTATTCTGAAAGAGAATGCTATGGTAGGTCTAAATATGTGTACATGATTTTTGCTCCTCATTGATACACAGTTACTTGTATTTTACACCAGCACCATTAACTATACCTATCCACATCTTTCTAATTCTGTGAATTAGTCTTGCTTATATCACCGCCACATAGAATCTTATAAATTTTTCTTTTTGGTGACCTCATGAACTCACTCCAACAAATGATTATTGTCTCCTTCCTTGACTCATTTTCCTCTTTCATAAATGTATTTTACAATTTCATTCTTAATTGTTCTATTTTTATACACAAATCTTATCAAAATATTTTTTCATACATTGTCTATCATTTTTGCATTCAAACCTTAATCCGTATCTGATTGTGACCCTATGTCTATTTGTTTTATCACATGATTTTAGTACCCCATTCCTTGTATATTCAACATTTGTTTTTCCCTAATATCAATTCTCAGTCCTCGAAAAGAGAAAAGAGAAACACACTCTTAAGCCCCTTTTTTAAATAATCATTTTTGCAACACTCCACATGCTATCCACCATCTTTGGGTCAAAATTTTAATGTCTTAAAATTTTTATTTTCACTTTTGGTAAAACCCTACCTACCAAGTACCAAATGCATCTTCTTTCGCTAGTTTTTACCATTTATGCATCTGTTCCATTCTTTCTGTTAAATACAAATGCATTGGTCTTTGTTTCATTAATTTTTAAATGCGTACTTCTTAGTGCATCATAACATTCCTTCTAAAATTCACTGAAAATTAATTGGATTTTCAGCCAGCAACATGGTATCATCTCCATACAAAAGCTCATGTTCATTCATGTTCCCAGCCAACACACTCTAATGCAATCACAAATATTCCTCATATATTTATTAATACAGATATTAATCAACCAAGGAGGAATTGCTTCCTCACTAAACATTCCATACATTTATATGCACACATTTCTATATTTCTTAATGATCTGCTGAAGACTTAAAAATCTGGTTTGCACACTTCTGTCCAGCATAAAAAATGCATTGAACCTTCCCACGTTTTTTTTATTATTACCTCTTATATTCAATCAGAGTCTATGATTCCTAGGTATACTTAACAAACTAACTTTCTGTATTCATTCTTGTTATTTAATTTATTCTTAAAGGTGAACAGCAATGGCTTTCTTCAAATCATCAGGTACAAATGCAGCCTTACTCACAATCATCCATATGAATGGCATAGGAATTTAATAATTATTATTCAACTTACCTAGCCATTCATAAACAAACTTCAGTTGTATTTTAATATTTCTGCAGTGACTCCATCTACATTTGCAGACTTACCATTTTTCAACTCCTCACACCCTTTACACCTTTTTTTATTCAGTTTCCTTAGTCACTAACATTTATCTCATTTCCTTCAATTCCACTCTTTAACATATCACTATAATTTCCAGAGAAGGGAATTATAGTCACGAGTCACTTTGGGCACAGTATATCATAAATAAAACCGAACTCCAGTTTTACCTCAAACTTGCTCAAGCTATTCTGTACAAGCTAAGATCTCTTTCTAATCTGTAAATTACCTTGCAAAGCAACATACTGCTATATGCATTCCATCACTTAGGAGGAATAAACAGCAGACTAACCCACATTTGAGATCCATTTTTAAAAAGAATATAATTCAGAAGATTAATGCAAGACAATTTCTGTATATATTTTCCATTTTCATTCCAAGTGATGGAGAAAAGCTGGGGCTTTTTTGTCCGAAGAGAAGAACATTTGGTGAATTTGTTCTCACAGATGGGCTGTGATTTTTTTTTTCTGTGTGATTATCTTTTCTTTCCTTGAACAATAACTTCTTCAGTGATCTGCATCTTTTGTGTAAAACCCATCCTCTTGTAAAATGTCAGAAAACAGCCATGACAGAATTCCTTGCCTGGTGATTTTTCAGATCATGAACTTTCTGCAGTTATGCTGACTGTAGAATGATGGGTAGGTGCACAATAGAAAAACAACAACAAATATCCATAGGCAGCTTTGCCACAATAAGTTTAAAGAACCAAGTACTTCAAAACCAAGTACTCCTGAAAAATCTACTTCACAGTTTCAGATCATAAATATATATGTTGAATTATTTCTACATATATTTGAAAGAACTTTTAAAGAACTGCCAAATCTTTATTCAGCCTAAAGAAATTCTAAAATTGTTTCTAAAATAGGAGAAACCTTTTTCACATGAAGATAAAACTTTCAAGAAACAATTTTGAATCAGAATTCTAAACAAGAAGTTTCCTTTTGGCTTCCTTTGCTTTCTGGAAGGAGCTGATGATGTTTCCCCTCAAAATATGTTCATGTCTAACTCCCAGAGTGAACTGGCATGGCTGGATCTTGAATCTTTGACCTGTTGACTCTGAAGGTCAGCTCACTATGAGCAAAGAGATTTGCACCCAGATGACTGTAGTGGGGATTTTGGTCTAATATTTGGGATTTAGGATCTGTTTCTTTATCAGTACTATACACCTCTTGATCCAATAGAAGAAGAAAAATTTCCCTGGTGTTACTTTATTCCTGTATGACCTTTAATTAGGAAGAGTTTGAAGATTAAATATGCAGGAGGTGAACTGCAAAGGTTAATTGTCTTTTATCCAACACTGATGATGACAAGCTTTGTGAAAATGACAAGGGTTGGGGAGGCATGCACAAAGAGGACAAAAGAGAGAAGAGCTGATTGTCTATCAAACTAGTCAGATAGTTGCAACCACATAACACTCTCCTGACTCCAAAGCCAGCTATGAATAAATGCTGCATGCATAATGCTAAAAATATGTCAGTTGCTACTGAGTTGTATTCTGTATTATGGAATGACGAACATGTTACTGAAATAAAAACACTTACTTATTTTTACCAGAAAAAAAATCCTCCTACATGGCACACCGAATCTCGACTTGGCTTGGCTCTATTTGACTGAAAGAAATAATTCTACATATATCTTTATGATCTGAAACTGTGAAGTAGATTTTTCAGGAGTACTTGGTTTTGAAGTAGGTTTTTCAAGACTAAAGAAAAGTGCTGAATCAGGTTTTTGTAGTTTCCTCATTTAACATTCCTTATGCCATATGTTGTACTTCTCAAATACCATCAATCTACTATGTGCCAGAAGAATGTTCAAAACTCTCCATCTGTAGCTAGTTTTGTAATATACTATTCTTAACTATGTGACCATATTTCATCTGGATATTGAAAATTAGACCAAATGATACACAAAAGTGTTAAAACTTGTTAAATAACTTTTTTTTTTTTAAAAAGCAGATTATTCTTGGCATCTTCTTTTTCTTTTATTTCAGGTGGCAATATGATGATTTCATTTTATTTTTTTTATTGGTGCTGATAAGAATGGAATGCCGACCTCCTCTAAATATGCACAGAAACCCAAGGACCCAAAACTCTTTTTCGATACCTTGTTAAAACCATGCTAGTCTTTTTCTCTGCAGTATTTCCAGCAAAAGCAGTTTCCAGATGTAGGGGCAGCATAGCTCTATCTGTTTCTATAAGGCTGCTAGCTTTGACCTGCTTTATCATATTAAGCAATGTTGCCAGCAGTGGTATTTCCTTAGATTTATCAGAAGAAGATAATTATTATTCTTGAGGTCCCTAAAGGCAGCAGTTGAGATGATATGTGCATCATTCTTTATGAGCTCATGTGGTTCTTATGTAGATAACTGCCTTGAATGAAATCAACAATCTATTCTACTTGAAGGCCAGGAGATCTTAGAGAAGTACTAGTGAGCATCTGCAATGTGCCATTTAAGACGTCTATGTGGCTACCATCAGGAAAGAAATCTTATCAATTATATTGCCCTGGCCTTGCAATCCTTTTCAGAAGCATTACAATGGGCAATCTGTGGATAGCCTGTGGCTTGGGAGTCCCAACCTCCCAAATCCATTTGTGCATGTTCCAGAATCTTAGAAATCACACATGCAGTTTGCACATCTATCCATTTTCAATGGGAAAAAAACAATAATGAGCAAATCCCAGTTTAGCTTTCACAATTCAGAATAGTCTTGACAGTGCTTTTTCTGAGCCTTGGCTTTAAAAAAAAACAACAACAACAACCACAGAAAGCCTTGCCAATTCACTTTGATTATATCACTGTGCCCAAAGCAGCCCACACAGTGAAAAGCTCATTCCATTGTAATTCTGACTGAAAGTAAGTTTTTTTAAAAAAGTTGGCCAGTTTTTTTCAATGCTACCATTCTAGATTTGCTCCTGCAGAAAGACAATATTTTACATTTTACTTTAGGCAACATATATGACACTTCACATAGTTTACTCTGAGTTGTATTGATAATATTTTTGAAGGGCAAGATATAAATCTGAACACACCAACAATATTATAAGCAACAAGAAAATAGTTATTAAGTGTATACAGAATTAATAAAAGGCTATGCAGTTTTGTGTCTCTGTGGTTTTAATCTATTTGCATGACATATTAACACAGAGATAGGTGGAATTTAGTAAAGTGCTCTACATGCCATAAATTTCTAAACTTCTAAGAAATATTTAAATGATTATGAATGAGAAAAAGTGGAAATCAAGATGTTCCAAGCATCAAATGTTTTTTTAAAAATATTATAAATCTATAGTAATATATCTAGTATTTGTATGTGTAGCAGCAATTAAATTAACATAGTTAAAATATGAAGGCTTCTTCTGTGTCTCTTTTAAATCTATCAAATCATTATGTGTCCCCCCCTAAATATTTCAAAGTATACAATTATATTAAGTATATTTCCATGTGTATAAATATATTCAGGATCATACAAATTTATTATGCCCTGATGTTCTACATCCTCTTGAAATAAGCACTATCATAATATACATATCATGTATATCTCAATAATCCCATAAATTTTGGAAACAAAATTCTGTACTACTGTACTATAAGGAGTAAAATCTTCTACTCGAATGTCCACTTCATTGAGTTTGTAACTGAATTTATCTCCATACAGATGGGAGGGGAGGGGCAAATGGTAGGCTTATAATATTTTCATTTGTTTGAAAGAAATTGGTATATCGTGATACTCAACATAAAAACAAACGTGAATTCCTGCTAATGATTCCAAATTGGCATATCACAATGATGCCAAAATGAGCATACATGGGTAATGATATCATTACACAGATCCCACCATTATGATGGAATATGGATTTGAGACACACATATGCTCAAGTTGTGTTCCAAATTCTTTTATTCTCTGGGAACTGAGCAATGCCCTTTGATAGCACACTTTAGTTAAGCACTATTAAATTTTGGTTGCAATTTATTTATTTATTTTTAGTGTATGGCACGTGTTGGCCAGGGATCACCAAGGTGGCTTGGCTGGCTCTGTGAGAGGAGTTTTTTCAGGCAGTGTTATCCTTTACCTGGGGGATGCCTGAATGCCAGTAGGCAATTGGGGGAGGCTCCTTTCTTGTCCCTTCCGCAGTTTACTCGCTCATCAGAATAGAGCCTCTGAGCTGCCAACCTCAGTGGTGCGCAGGCCCAGCATGTTACCACGTGAGCCACTGCAGCCCTTTTGGTTGCAAATATATGTTTTTTTTAAAAAAAAAACAAGAAAGGATTGTTTCAAACGAATCCTTCGTAGATATATAGTTTAAACAGGTAACTCAAAAGATTAGCCAGATTGACATTGATCCTGATTATTTATTCTGCAAGGGTATGTCATCAGTATTTCATTATATCATTTAAGACCTTGGGATAATTTAGTTCAGGAATTAATGGCTAAAGCCAAAGCATTGTGTCCACCTGTAACTTTTGAAGTCAACTATAGATATATTTTTCAACTCCATCAATATTTGATATTTAAGCAAATACTGTACAGAATAGTCTTTTCAAAAGTCAGACGAAATATGCTGTATGGAAGATTTCAAAGAATTCCCATTTCTCAAAGATGGTATCCCTGTAATGTTCCCGAAATGGTGAATCATATTTTATTCTATTGTGGATTTTGTAAGAGACTTTGGCAGGAAGTAGATGACCTATTTTAAAATCCAAACCTGGAAGAGTTCTTCTGTGTATGTGAAAATTTTACTTACAGATGAACATCCTAAGTTAGCAGCTGCAACAGCTAGATTTTTAATACTAGCTATAAAAACAAGGCTTTTAGTAACAAACTATGTAATCTAACAAACTAAATAACCTGTGACCTGTTGAGTCACAGTTTCAGAGACATTTCCTTACCTAAACAGAGAAACATAATGACTACAGGTGGGCCAAAAAATCAGTGAAAGTAGGAATGACTTCCGAATTGCCCAGTGGAAAGCTGGCTGTGAGCTTTCCATCAGAAATTTCCCTTCCTTTCCGTTCCTTTCTGGTCCCATCAATTGTGTAAGTGGCTGCTGATGCTAGATGGCTGAGGGAGTGAGGCAGTATGTGGGTGGGAGGCACAGTACAAGCACTGATTCTCCATTTTGTTTCTCCATTCACTTTCTTCTTTTGCTAGTGAGAAAGTGGCAAGGAGGTTGGGAAGCTGTTAAAGAAAATGAGGATCTTGTGAATGTGGCTGACAATGGCAGCACAGTAGCAGCACTGAAGCAGCAAAAAAAAAATCCCCTAATTTCATTTCCTTGGGATGACATTCTGTACGTTACCCCATTTGAGGTACTTTCGTTAACAAAGTTTTGCCCTATAAGCTAACATTTTGCCCATCTGAAAGTTACAAATAGACATGGGAGTTTTAGTAGTATATGGATGAATGAGTTGGCGATATCTCTATTATCTACCGTGTTTCCCCTGTCTTATATTTTTTTGAACCCTGAAATAAGCACTTGGCCTTATTGCCATGCGCTCAAAAGCCCGATTGGGCTTATTATCAGGGGATGTTTTATTTTGGGGGAAACAGGGTAATACTTAATAAATATTTTATTTGAACAGTGTTATTTAATGCTAAATTCAGGTTACATTTGTAACTTGCTTTGAAGTCTTTTGGCCATAAATAAAATAGATTGATTGAGTCATGTATGTAAGTCACAACATGTAATGTTTTAATGATATCGTGAATATCTTGTCATTTGCACTCCTTGAGTACTGAGTTGTAGCCTTGATTAATCTTAACATCAGTGTGCTTTGAAACAAAAACACCAGGTCTGTGTGAATAAAAGAAGGTAGAGAAAGCCTGATCAGTATGGCTTCTGGAATTCTTTCCAAGTGATTTACCATTAATGACCATAGGGAGAGGCCAGTTTGTTCTGTCTGTTTAAAAAAAAAGTGCTGTATTTGTATGTGTTCCTTCTGTTTTTATGTCGCATTGTGAGTGTGTGTATGTGTTTAATGGGAAGTTTATTTATTTATTTGTTTGTTTGTTTGTTTGTTCAATTTATATGCCTCCCTTCTCCGGAGACTCAGAGTGGCTTACAATGCGTTAAGCAATAGCCTTCATACTTTTGTATATACCTGTTTAGTAGGGCTTTCGGGCCCCTACTTAAGCGGTGTTCTTTTTATACAAAGTCAGCTTATTGCCCCCACAATCCAGGTCCTCATTTTACCTACCTCGGAAGGATGGAAGGCTGAGTCAACCTTGAGCCTGGTGAGATTTGATCTTGCAGTAATTGCAGGCAGCTGGCAGCTAAGTGCTACTTAACAGCACTTTAGTCCGCTGCACCACCAAGGCTCCTTATTTGCTTTGCCCCGGGTCAACTGACCAGAGAAAATGGGAATTCTAACCAAACAATCAGCCATGTTCCAAACTGCTTTCTAACTACTCTCTTGTAATGTTGTATTGTGGGACATTTTCCAGGCTGTTTTTCTCTAGAGCCCAGATTGAATCCAGCTCAGTTTTTTTTAGTTTGCGCTTTCTTTGCTAGGCTTTTCCCCCTTACACCAAACCTTATTCCCTTCAGGTTCCAGAGAGATTTCCCATTCATGGACAAATGGATAGACAGACTCTCGACCACCTTTACATAATTTATTTCCAATATCCCAAGGGTTAAAAAATAAAACTACACAATATTTCTATATTGACAAGAGCCGAGGTGGCGCAGTGGTTAGAGTGCTGTACTGCAGCTACTTCAGCTGACTGCTAGTTCAGAAGATCAAATCTCACCAGGCTCAAGGTTGACTCAGCCTTCCATCCTTCTGAGGTGGGTAAAATGAGGACCCAGATTGTTGGGGGCAATATGCTATTTAGTATACTGTCGATTGTTGTAAGCCAACCAGAGTTCTCGGAGAGCGGGCGGCATAGAAATATGATTAATAAATAAATATATCTATATACTCCACACACACACAATATACACACATGCACACATAAATACATGCATACATATATGATGCATATGAATTAAAGGTACAAACTAAGAAAGAAAAAAAATAGAATCCTAAAGCCTGGATGAATATTTTTCCCCCCTCAGGGATCATTTCAGTTCTGATCTGCTTCATCACAAATCTGTATAAAGACTATCAAAGGGGGGGGGGGGAAGCATCTTCCCTTGTTTAGTTTCCAAGTTTGTCTCAACTGACCTTTCCAATATGCCCAGAATTTCTGAAAATATTGCAGTACACAGCCAGAGAGGCACTCAGCAGTGGGCTTTATTCATTCCTTCTCTTAGCTAAGTGCTTAATGAATCTCAAACTTTTAAATGGACTTGGGAAAGAGCTTAACGTAAGCTGTAAGCTTGCAAATAAAAATCTGGTGTGAGCCAATGGAGAGTCTTATTGCCAAACTACCCTGAAAATTAGATGGCAAGTCAGTTGCGCTGTCTTTCCATTGGCTTCAAAGAATAATTTGAAAGAGTTCTTCCCTTTGCATTTCTGAGCCACACAGTTCTCTATATGAGGAAAAGCAGAAGATACTTATTTGCAGGACATGAGGGGACTTGCCAGAAATTTTTCAATACCAATTTAAAAGTAATAATAACCAAAATAAAATTAAGAGAAAACCAAAATATGGAATTTTTGACTGAATATTATGTTTAGTACATTTTGTAATTCTTGATATAAGACAACCCTCCTTAAGTATTCTTTACCCTTATTTGGTAAATCCTGATGAAGATGAGGAATATAATAATAATGACTTCTAACAAATCTAACGCTTGTGACCCCTCCTTAGAGGGCAGATCTTCTTCACAGAGGGAACAACCATTCTAGTAATTCTAGTGTTCATTAAAGCATTGAATATGGCACACAGATGTTCATATAGCACGGGATCATTGATTGCAGCAAATGAAAAATGAAAGTGCTCTTTGAGAGATTCACAGTTGAGAGGAAAGCTAACTTTAGTTATTTCTCTTTCCACGTTGTGCATAAAATGAGGGTTTGATAAGCAAGTGCGATTTGCAACAACATACTTTCCATCTGCAAATGTCACCAGAAACACTTTTTATTATTAAGGGTTAATAAGTAAGCTGTTCTCTTTCTGACCACAAACAGTAGGTCATAAGAGAATTATTATCTAGTTTTCTAAAGTTTTTTTTCCCCCATCTGACTCTATTCCTTGAATATATGAAGCACTCATATTGGTTAGTTTGGGCTTTGATTTCAGAATGTTCTTTTTAAAGGGTTTTTAGTAAGGGTTGCTTACACCCTTCAGCAAATTTTAAGACTCTCTTGAGTATGCTGATACATCCCTTTCATTTCCCTTGCGAGTTCCATCCTGATTTTGCTATTGAAGGGAGCAATAATCGCCATAAAATCCACTCTATCCCATTGCTTCTTTTCTTAAAAGGAGAGACAGTAACATTTTTGCTCTCTTGCTTTCATTACACTTTTTGCTTCTCGGGGCAAGCAAAACCACCTGCAGGATCTCTCACTGCTCATCCCTGGAATAGAAAATCAAAGAACAGAATTTGGAAGGGTGATGTATTTATCCCACCATGATCACCAATCCTCAGGAGAGGGAGAAGGTTAAGAAGTGGGCAGTCTGCCACTTTACAAATGCTTGCCCGTTGCTACTAGGACAGAAAATAGGTTTGCATTTGCAAAAGGGAGGGAGAGAGAATGCTTCCTTCTCCTTTTTGCCTACTTTTGTTTTCAATTTATTCCATGATTGTACCAACTGTAGGCCACTAGAATTATGGTTCCTATTTGCAAACATGTAAGAAGGGGTCTTTGCCTCTGACTGCTCTAAGTCCCTTTCTGTCCTTAGATACAGTATGCTATTTTGTTCCTACCTCTAGCAGAAATGCTCAGGGATATGTTGATATACCCCATGACACAAAGCATTTATACATATGACCAGGTCTCAGAGCAAATATTTATTTTTAGCCCCAATTTACCTGTCTTGAGAACCTGCACAATTAATACATAAACAAATAAACATGACTTTTCATGGTGAAATGCTCTGTAGATGTACTTAGAGAGCTCTTGTTATTGTTATTTTATAGCTCAGGTAGTTTTTCAAAACAAGATACTTTGCATTTTTCATGGAGGTTTAAAGCATTTTTTAAAAAAAATAAAGTAGTACTTTGGTACTACTCCGCTGAGTCGGCTCCATTTCAGTATAGATGCTGGAAGGAAACAATGTTTCAGCGGTACTCCTATTTGTAGATGACATCAAATCAATGAGAAGACTCCCCAAAGGAATTTCCTTTAATGGGAGAGAAAGTAGTTCAGTGGTAGAGCACTGACTTTTCATAAAGATTTCAGGTTCAATCTCTGGCATTTCCACACAGAATACTGTTGCTCTGGAGAAAAGATACTGGATCTATGTCAATAGAACTGGGCCAAATGTAGCAATTGGATCAATTGAACACGGCTGCTTCCTCTTTTGTCAAACTGGGGGAACAGCATGGCTAATGAGGTTTCGTACAAATGAGCGTCCAAGTGAGGCACAATGGAGTAATATTACCAACAATATGGTAATGTTGAGTAATGATAATAAAATAGATGATGATGAAGGCATCACTAACAGGGCTAACGTTAAGAAAGGGGGGGGGAATCACCCTCTGACTGAAAAAGGTGACAGCTATATAAAGGCAATGAAAATGTCAGTTTCCACATTAGCACTAATGAAAAAAGAGGCTTAAAATAAGATGCTCCGCTATATAATGCCATTTGATAACACTCTGGTATATTTGCATTTGGAAGTTGAAGCGCCTTTCATAACAGACAAAAGATTATTTGGATAGTACTGGTGGTGAGAGGAAATAAAATATAGACCTGTAAAACAATTATATGGCTAAATTAAAAGGAGGCTAAAGAGATTGTGTTCTTCTACTACCATAACACTGGAGTGGGATGTGTCACTGAATTAAAGTGACAGTTGATTCAGAGCAGATAGAAAGAATTTATATGTACGGTTCAGTTAGAGGACTTGCTTCTCCAACCTATGTTGATGATGATGATGACTATTGGCTAGAATAGCTTTACATGAAGATCAGGGTAGATCTACTACCTATTTAGAGTAGGTTTATCTATTATAATTAGGAGACAGAGCTCTGAAGACTAATCATCAAGTATTATCAGTTACAGGGGTCCATACAATAAATGTTGCTTGTTTGCCTGTGGGCTTAGAGCCATCTAATTCATGTTGGACTTGATGGAACTTCAGTCTGATCTACGAATACTCTTTATTATGTCTTTTAAAAATAGAGCCAAGAAATGTATATTAAAAAAACTAAACCAGAGGCTCACACAAGGATAAAACAGTACATCATTCCTCTAATCCATGTGAAGAAATGAGAATTCTGCTCCAGTCCGTCATTTTTTCCTGCTTATAAGGATACATTTCAATAGCAAAATATGCTGGACATTAACTTTTGTTTTACGATTGGAAAGCATTGATCCAATATATGGATGGATTGAATCATTGTCAGAGCACCACAGAAATGTAATATGTTTACTTGTAGTGGGCCACTTAGTACCACAACCTCTTTATCAATCTGAATTTCCAGTTCTACCTCAAAAAACCCAGAGCTGAACTTTTGCAGACAAAATAGATCTTTTGTTACTGCGCCGACTGCTCACATAATAATGAAAAAGAATTCATACAAAACTAATGCCAGCGTTTCCCTCATCTAACCAATAATATTTTCACCTCAGGTATTCTGATATTATTACTTGTGTCTATAGACATCTCTTGTTGCTGTTGGCATTTTAAGTATTTGTTTCTTTGATTTTTACAGATTGTTTATGTACCTCCTTTGCATATTTACCATTTAGAAAGGAAAAAAAATAACAGCAAGAAATAAAAGAAGTCTAAAAGTTGCTAGTGAAATGAAATATCACTTGCGGCATTAGGTTTACTTGCTTCAACTGAAGGCACCTTCCAGGTGTCATGTTCCTTCTCTTCAGCCATACAGCTGAAATCTTACATACATTGTAGTGCTTACTATCTAGATACCAAACAATCCCTTGACTGAATAATTTAGGCAGTAACAGGGTTTAATAGTAAAATAATAGTTAAAATGTTGATGATATCACTCTTGGAATGTTAACCCAGTAATGTAATAGAAAGATGGCATATGCAAATTTTGTCTTCTTCGGTGCCTTGAACTTTTACACTTTTAATTCAGCTTGCAGTACAGCCCTGTCCATCTATTTGAAAATGATTTTCACTGTCTTCAGTGAAGCTCACCTCAATATAAAGAGATACAGGATTGCAGTCTTAAAGATTAGTTTCAGAGATGTGAACAAAACTTACAAAATATGTGTGCACAGACTACCATGGTTAAATACAGAAAAGTATCATAGATACACCACAGCATCCTCTATGGGTAATTGCTAGAATGCAGGAAACAGTTTCAAGGTACAAAACAGTTTCAAGGTACTTAAACAATCTCTGAATAATGTCCATCTCTAGAACAGATACTTTAGGCAAAGATCCTCTGATCAAAAAGTAGTATGTCGTTTTAAAAGCAGTTGGAAACCAACTGGTCCATTGTTCTAACCTGTACCAGTATTATTTCCTTCTGGCCTTTGGAAAGGCAAAAATCCTGTGGACATACACAGCTTAGAGCAGATCCCTTACATTAGTACAGAAACACAAGCAGGATGGTCCTGCCTGAAAGATGAAATGAGGATGTCTTTAATTTCAAGATAACAGAAGCCAGATTCCCTTCCATTCTCCTCTTCTTCTCTCACTTTTCTGCGAGGATAAAGTTCACCTTAGCAAATGCTGAGGAAAGCACCCAAAGCAAAGAAGAACACCAGGAGTCCCTTTCATCCCAGCTGCTGATCTGAAGGTCGCCCACCAAAACATCTGCAAGCATGGCCTTAATTGCAGAGCTGCTCACCAGAAGATTAATGGAAACATCTGTCCCTCCACCTATGCTCTTTAGAAAAAGTGTCTGCTACAGAGGGAAAGTGTCAGTGAGACCTAGCCTACTTTGAGATTTCCATATAAGAATCTGTTCCATGAGGAAGGTGGTATTTTCTGCTAAAACCACCATCCTCACACTGAACTTTAATGTCAAACTTCATGAAGAATCTGTCAAACAGCAAAAGGCTGTCCTTTCCAGGCCAGAAACTCTGCACCCCTCATTTTAAGAACTCATCCTCCAGATTTCAAAATAAAATATACAGAGTCTCTGTATTCAGCAGGGGATGTGCAATTTTTAAATGATTATAGGTATCATTGATTCATGGTTGGAGCTTTCAGTAAACCATTTGCTGGCTTCTGAAGACATGTGCAAGGATCAGCCTACAAAAAGTTGATGTGAGGACACATTAATATTAAAACCAGGAAACATACCATTTGGGTATGACCCACTGACACTTAAATTCCAACTTAACTTTAGGGAAACAAAGAATGGGGGAAGCAGAGAATGAAGAAATCCAGATGATTATTCTTTCACAAAGGTTTTAGAATCCTCAAGATGTCAGACCAAGTCATTTCCAACCATGTCTTGATAAAGATTATTTGAATCCCATTGGAGCTCTGAATCTTTTTCTCCTTTTACTTCCCTCCCCCTTCTGAGTTTTTACCTTTCTTGTTTTTATCATCTGAACCTTTAGATTTACCTTATACCCCTCAACTTTCTGCTTCATCTCCTGCTCCTTTTCTAAGTCCCTTACTCCAACTCCCTTCTCCCTTCCCTCCCCCCACTGCCATTTCTGCAGCACGTTCCCTGGTTTCCCTTCTTGCTCGCTTCGATCCCCAAACCCACTCCGTTCGATGTAGGGAACATGTTCTAAAAATAAGGGAGGGGAGCAGCCGCTTCACCCCGCGCATGCTCGAAGCTCTTCCCCCCTTGCTCCTTAAGACGGAACCTAAAAGAAGGAGAAATCTGATGGGGACACTTTTAAAAAAGAAAAAGAAAAAAAACCCCAAAAATCTTTACTCCGCGATCCCCAGTCAAAGTTTGACCTGCCCTTCCCTTGTCCCCGAATGGCATCGCGGCGTCTGAGCTCCAATGCCCGCTGGATCTTCCTAACGGCCTTGCGTGCGAGCGCTTGGGAGGAAGGCTGACTTTCGGAAGGAAGCGATCGGCGGAGGGGAACCCCGAGATCCACCCTTCGGGACGGGAAGAAACGACACCGGTCGCCGCTTCGTCCCCCCGGAAGAACGCCTTTTCTTGAGAGAGATCCGAGGCGCTGCGCGGTTTTCAAACCGCTAGGCAAGGGGACAGCGAGCGGGAGGAGGGTCGTTCCGTCTCGAAGCGGGAGAAGGGGGAGCGGGGGTGGGTGGAAATAAAAAGCAGCAGCCTCAGAGTCCAACCCAGAGAGAGAGAGAAGCCACCTCGCCGCCGCCGGCTCAGCAGCTCCCGCGTTCGGAGCCCGAGGCGCTGTCCGAAGTGCTGAGGGCGCTGAATTCCGGAGTCCCTTTAGGATCGCGCCTATTGCCCGCGCAGCCGGAGAGGAAAGAGGGGCGCTCGTATGGAGCTCGTCCCTTCCCCCCCCCCCGCGCTCTCTTCGCGGTCTCTCCTTCCTCCCACCACCACCCCCATCTTTCCCCCCTTCCCCCGCCTTCTCTTCCTCCTGCTTTTCCCGCGGAGGATCGGTGGCCTGAGCGGGCGCGCCTCCAGTCTCCGGCGCCTCCCCCGCCTTTATGCCCGCCACATCCCGATCTCCCCACCCCCCCCCACACACCCACCCAGCGCCCAGAAAGCGCCTCCAACTCCTTCGGGCCAAGAAAGCAAAGGGGAAACCGAGAGGAGGCAAAAAGCCGACCAAGCGCGACCCAGCCGCCCCTTTCCCTGGCGCGGCCCCGGACCCAGAGCACGTACCTTGAGCTCTTCAATATCCAGATGGGGTGAGCGGTCCATAAAGCGAAACTGAAGGAGCCGGAGGCGAGAGGGCGAGCAAAGGCGAGAAGCGCGAGCAGAGCGGCGGCGGAAAACCCCCTCTCGAAGTTGTGCCAATTGCTCGCTGGGGGGGACCCGAATCTCGAATAATAATCACACATCTATTCTAGGCTCTCTGTTTCCAGCCCAAACTCAGCCGTCTCCTCGAAATCCCAGCTGCTCGGCTGAATTGCATTCCCCGGGAATCGCCTCCGTCGCTTCCACAGTCCCAGATACCGGCGGAGGTTGGCTGAGCAATCCTAGATCCCCTCCGGCAGCCCCTCGGTCCTCTCCTCGCCTTTCCTTTCCGTCCCCTCCCCCGCGCCTGCTTAGATCTCCCTCCCCGATTAAAAGCGACAGGTGATCTTTCCTGCCCACGAGCCGCGGATGCTGTCCTGGAGCGAGGCAAAGGGGCGGAGGGCAGGACGAGGCGAGCCAGCAGAAGGCGGCGAAATCACGCCGGGCAGGCTCAGGGCGAGGGAAGCTTCCGCGAACGGCCAATCGCTGCCTCCGAAGGCAAAAGGCGGTGCAGCTCCCCGGTCTTCCCTGGACGGCATCAATGCAGCAAAACCGCCAGGCTCCGACCGTCTCCTCCTGCTGAAGAGCGCGAGCGTCTGGGCACCCCCGGCGCAAGGTGTCGGAGCCTCCTCCCCTGCCAGCTTAAGGCAGCGGCGGCGTCCACGTTTCCCGGCCCGGAGCGACACGGATCCAAGTCCTGCAGAGACTCTCTTCGAGCCGAAGAAGGGATTCTGGATGGCTTTTTTTTTCCCTTCCCCTTTCCAGGATAAGCAACCCAACCGCTGGAGCGGGAGGGTGAGAGAGAGAGAGCGAAGGAGGGGAAGGGAGGGGAAGAGAGAAGGGGAGGGGCGGAAGAGGAGGAGGTGAAGGAAGAGAGGACGAGGAGGAGGAGGAGGAGGAGGAGGAGGAGGAGGAG
>WNWU01000007.1:10075659-10104401 GCA_012654045.1 Ptyas mucosa | reverse complement strand
GGGGGGGGGAGACTTCCCTCTGTCTCTCCCTCCCCTTCTCTGTTTTACTGTCCTTCACCACCAGGTGACCGATTTCACTTGGCGCCTCTCAGGGCCAGCTCGCAGGGGATTTCTCGCCTCTCTCAAAAAGCAACATTTCCTTTCCCGACAAACGCTCCTTTCCTCCCCCCTCCCCACCGCGCCGTCGGGTCCTAATTCCCGTCGCAGAAAAACTACTTCGGAGCCTTCGCGGACACTCATTAGGGTTTCCTTTGGCGGCGGAGCAGGCAAGAGGACGGGCGAAGAAGCTCAGTGGCTTCGTTCCTTTGGAGTTGTCCTGCAGAGCAAGTCTTGGCTCTGCGCTGTAGGAGAAGGCAAGAATGAGAGGGAGGGAGGGAGAGAGAGAAATGGGGAGGGGTAGTGTTTCAAGAACATATGTTACTTTGAAAAACGGGTCAATAGGATTATGATTAGCATCAGCCACTTCGTGGATGTAGATATGTGCTGGTGATTCATGGTTGAAATTCAAAATATTTATTAGTTTTGTTATCATAGCAATTTCCCCTTCTATTCCCTTTCATCTGAGAGCTCCCTTCAGCACTCAGAACAGTATCTGTTTAGTAGATTAAAAAAAACATTTATCTGGATTGGGGTGTGCATTAAAAAAACATTGTTTGTTAGGCCCCTTGATTGTCCAATGGCAATGAAGACCTGGGCCCTGAAGAAATGGTATGAATGTTGCAACTGGGGACTGAACTGAGGAGGTCCCTGTTGTTCTCAATTATTTGGCTACACCACAAAACCTTTTTCTTCAGATTAGAATCTTTAGCTAGTTTCACTCTATTTGTAACAGGATTTTTGTACTGTAGGATTTACCCGTGATTGGATGCTTATTCATGTTGGCACCTACAAAGTACTATAAAATTTAAGAAGGATGGAGCAAATCATTTCAACTGAAGTTCCCACTGAACCATTTTGTCTTCTGTCAAGCATCTCGCTGAAATCATGTTCTCACTTGCATCTAACCATGGCACAAATATGTTCTAGCAACATTTTTTCTTCTGTTTTGCCTCCAGCTATTGCTTTCATCTTGTCCTTGACCTATGAGTGAGGCCACCATAAATTGTTTTCCTTACCTATACTAAGATTCAGCAGGTACTGTTTTCTCCTTTATACAAGCACCATCTAAGACAGCCTCAAGCTGTACAAAAGCTGTGAGAGCATTATCTTGGTGGGAAGTCTAAAACGATTGGCAATGTCTAGGAACAGAGACAACAGAGGCAGGAAGAGGTTGACAAAAGGAGCCGCAAGTTTCATGACAAAAGGTGTTTTTGTAAACTTAAGGCTGAATGGAGAACATGTCAGTTCAGCCTGGGCTAACTTCTATGAGACATATGCTGTCTATGGTTCTGTGCAGGACAAGAATCCTGATGGGGCAATCACTCAGTGAGCACTTTTGGGCAAACTCCCTCCATTCCACCAAGTGGGGTAGGTAGTTATTTAGTTATGTATTTTTAAAAAAGAACAAAATAACAACAAGCCTGGTGATCAGGAATACTTCAAAATTAGTATTTATCTTTTGGTTTCATCATGTGGTTGAGTTTTTGGGAGGTAAAATTGCTACTTGTCATTCATGGCCCCCATTCCAGTGGTTGTATAATAATATTTTTTCAAAATTCTCAAGCTCACTATTGCCCGTATTAGCCTGAAAAGTGAACCATTACAGTAGAGAAATGTGTGTCAACAGTTTGTTCCAGAAGGGGAACATATTTCCCCAAGGAGACAGTGGTAATTGTGATGGTTATGATGGTGCTCCTTAGACGTTTATCACTCAGTATTGGGTATACCAAGTGCCAAAGATCTCCAGGATTTCAGACAACGTTCTTTCACAGCTCAGTCTCTGGGGATTTAACTTCAGGATTTCTGCTTATAGGCTCATTCTTCATAATACATCACGCCACAGAGAGAAGCATTTTAGGATTAAACTGTGGAGCTATTGGTGTTCTTGACCCCCAATAAGATTCCACAGTTCTTATTTTCTTTAAATTCTCTAAAATTATAATTGACGTGTTGAATGTTGGCCAGGGAGATCCATGATCTGCATTAGATGATGAACTACACTAGGCAACTTTGTACCTCTCAGTCCATTGTTCCTTCCTGTGCCTGGCAGAATCGTTATGAACGTAAGAATGAATGAATGAATGAATGAATGAATGAATGAATGAATGAATGAATATTATTTGGAAGATCTATGCCAAATAAGTGCTTTGCTTTTATCAGCTCTTATGTGCCCCTTTCAAGCTATTCCATGAAGCCAAACAGTAGAGACTAACTATAGAAGGTTGTCAGGGCTGAGCCTTAATGAAGCAGCTGTTTTGCTGACCTTCAGGGATCAGGCATGGACTCAAATTGCTTCCAGTGTATTGAAACAAGGATTAATGATGTAATCCAACAGTGGCAAAATGGAGTTTTCCTGATCAGAATAGTTCCCTCTCTGATTTTAAAATAGAGTATTAATTATCATTGCTAGCTTGTAAGGAAGAGCTGATTGATAATGTGTTAAATGTGAGTTCTTGTAGTGATTTCATATAGTCTTCATTATAATATCAGACCAACAATCAAGTAAACAATAGCCCAATCAAGAAACTGCCAAAGAAGCCAACAGCAAACAGCCCAACCAAAGAATCTCTAAGACCACCCCCACCAACACTGAGAGGGAAACCACCAGAATAATGATATAAACTGACAGCAAACTGCACTCCTTACTAGCATTGATGTTATCTAGTTTGTGTAATGAAATGTCTACAAGGAAACAAGCAAGCTAAGAGACCAAGGACCCCTCAATAGGCCTTATCATATTAAATTAGGTCTCTGAGTTACCCAGAAATGAGTAATTGCTGAAAATCAAAGGTGACATTCCTATCATTTAAAAAAAACGCAATAAAAATTATTGTGTAAATGTTAGACTAGATACATTTTTTAAAAACCCACAGACACTACATTTTTAATGAAATTCCTTCTGGATGTGACATGGCCCTTTCCTTTAGATGAACATTTCAGCCAATATATTAATTGGCCCTTCTTACAAATTAAATGTAGTTCCATTATCCAAAAGACTGCCTGTCTCTGATCTAAAGGACCTTGCTTGATACAAGAAGTGAAATAATCACATGATTATGTGAAATAATCACAGCTCTTGGAAGTGTGGCCCTCTCTTTAGAGATGGAGTGTCACTCGGGTCAAATATGTTTTGAAAATGGAAAATTCTACATTGTTTTCCTGACATATTCAAGGAAAATTTTCTGTATAAACCAATGCTTTTGAAGCTCTATATTGCCTGCGGTTTAGAAATGTCAAACAACTACAATGCTTTGTGTTGCTGGTTTTTTTTTCAAAAAGTGGTAAAATATGCAGGTGTGATAGCCTTTGTGTATTGTTCAAAACAAATCCCTTTCTAAAGTTTATTAAAATGTTTATTCCATCCCCCTCTTTTAGAGGCAGTTTATATGAATAGGGTATATATACTGTGAATCAGGGTGCAGTACACAATCATTTTTGAAGTTCACATCTGACTGTCAAATACTTTGTGGAGTGATGCTCCAGGAAATAAGCGACACTAGAAGTTTTTTCATGTATTTAATTTTAATTAAGTGCAAATTAAAGTTCATATAGTCAACATGTTTGCTATGTATTTAAGTATATTCTCCTTCCCTCACTTTGAAAATTACAGTTCCGTATCTATTTGGGGAACACTACTTTGGGAACAACAGTTAAATTTGGGGGCCACAGAAGGTCGCAGGGCCCCCAAATTTGTGATTGTATACCCCCTGCAATACAGATTTTCATGCATAAGTTCCTTAGAGCAAAACAGATTCAGAGACAAAGAGGTTAGGATAAAAGCGAAGCAGTTTGAGCCATTCTGCTCAAAGGGGAAATTCTGTTTTTGTTCATTTTTTTTTTTACTGCACACATACAAATGAAATGCTGATTAGGAAAGAGTTGGAGTTTAGGAACAGATTGCTTGGACTGAAATTATGAAAGATCACTCAAGAAGATCAGCTAAACTTAACCACCAGTTCCATTTAAACTTTTTAAAAAGATTTCTTATTTTGAAGAGAGATATTGCAAAGGATCTAAAAATATTGAAAGAACATTTGATAAAAATGCAATGATAGCTAAAATTCCTCTCTAAAAGGTATCTACAACTCCTAATAAAACCACTTTTCTCTCTTCTACATGGCTGGGGGTTTTCCTTTATAATGAGCTTTTAGTGAAATACATCATATCCAAGCTGTCAAATGTAAGAGCAATTTGAACATCTAAAGTCAGTTTGAAACTTTAGAAACAACTTTTTTTTTTCCAAGCTACTCTGGACAAATGCTATTTCCACCATGGAGTACTTTGCTTGATAATTTAATTTTGATCTAAATGGATTTCTTAATAGAAGAGATTTGCTGAATCATACTGAAGGGACGTCCACTTGAGTTTGAAAGCAGCTCTGGTCCTCTGTGATACCTGAGATTGAATGCATTTCAGAGCTAAATAAATTTACTTCTGCCTCAGTTGTAGCATTTTGAAAGTGATATTAAAACGACTGCTCCTTTTAAACTATTAAGGCTCTATGGAATTTTTCAACAGTCTGTTTACCCAAATGCAGGGAATTCTTGCCTCAAGATGTCTTCATATCAGTGGTGAAATCCAAAATTTTTTACTACTGGTTCTGTGGGCGTGGCTTGGTGGGCATGGTGTGGCTTGGTAGGCGTGGCTGAGGAAGGATACTGCAAAATCTCCATTCCAATCCACTCTGGGGCCACTATGGGGCCAGCCAGAGGTGGTATTTGCCAGTTCTCTGAACTACTCAAAATTTCCGCTACCAGTTCTCTGAACTGCTCAAAATTTCCGCTATCGGTTCTCCAGAATCTGTCAGAACCTGCTGGATTTCACCCCTGCTTCATATGCCATAATCGGAGTCTTTTCAAGGAATGGTGACTTCATGGCTATTCAGCATTCTCACATTGCTTAGTTTATTATTACTGAAATTGCTTCAATTCTTTTTTTTTTTTTTGCAAACCATCAGATAAATGCAGATAATACGAAGTCAAAATATGAAATTGGAATGAAGGAATGAAGCAATCTATTTCATGCCCACTCTATCTGGAGTGGGGAATTACCAGATGTTACCTCTATAACTGTCTGGTTTGGTTCTGCAACCCAACAAGACAGACACAGACTTCAGAGGATAATTAGAACTGCAGAAAAAATGATTACAACCAACCTGCCTTCCACTGAGGACCTGTATACTGCACGAGTCAAAAAGAGGGCTCTGAAAATATTTACAGACCTCTTGCATACTGGACATAAACTGTTTCAACTCCTACCCTCAAAACAACGTTATAGAGCACTGCACACCAAGACAATTAGATACAAGAACAATTTTTCCCCGAACACCATCACCCTGCTAAACAAATAATTCCCTCAACACTGTCAAACTATTCATTAAGGCTGCATTACTATTACTATTATTATTAGTCTTCTCATCATTCCTATCACCCATCTCCTCTCACTTATGACTTCATGACTATAACTTTTGTTGCTTGTATAATTATGATTTATATTGATATTGATTGTTTCCTCTATTCCTTGGGAATGGAGTATTGTTTTATATTTATATATGTATTTTATTTTCAGGGTAGTGTTTTTTATTTTATTTTCAGGGTAGTGTTTTTTATTTTATTTTCAGGGTAGTTTTTTTTTATTTTCAGCGTATGAGGTCCATGAAAGGAAAGATGATCTTCCAAATGCTTTTGAGAGATCAGGGAAGAAAAACAATGGCATTATAAAAAATGTTTCCAGGCTTCATACGCATTACTAGTAATGGCCAATTAGAGGAAAATTCAAGAAGGCAGAGAAACCGCATCTCCACTCTCTCCATCCCATTCTTTGGGGTCCTGGACCTGGATCTGAAATTTCACCAAAAGACTTTTAGAAAATTGTGTTCCTCTCTTGGCTAATGGGGAATACTCTCCATTGTAAACCTTATAGAATTTCTCTGCCTCTTGAAGAAATTAAATAGAAAATATTACCCTCCCTTTCTTTTGCTCTAAAATAGAACATAATATTTTGGAAGGCTATTTCAGGCAGTTCTACATTAGTTTGGTTTATAACTGATGTTGACATTAATGATTCTTTAGTTATTTAATTAAAAAAATTAGTTATTATAAAATATATGGTTCAATTAAAAAGCCTACACTCATTAGGGAATCTGTGGGGCCATAATTAATTGTTGATTTCTTAAAGCAGCTAAATGTATGGCTCACAAAAAGCCCTTTTAAAAGAATAAGGAGATTCTTTAGCTTAGCTTTTGGTCAGGCTGCCTTATTAGTTGAAGAAATCTTTGAGAAGTAAAATCACTCTGTATTTGGAAGTAGTATATCTCTGAGGAGCAACAGTTTGTCATGGAAGGTACTGCTACTCTTTCAAATGCATAAATAATTTCTATATTCAGCGGTACGGATTGAGGGCATAATCAAGTCTTAGTGCTGAAGGGAAATATTTCTCAGAAATGGAGCCTGGAAAGGGACCATTTTCCTTAATCTATCTGAGACATTGTGCTGTTACTCTTACAAGAGAGCTGCTATACTTTTTCCGTGTTCCTCTCTGATTCTTATCCACACTGAAGATTTCTTTAAACACCTCAAGGCAGACAAATGTTTGTACAGACATTTTCATCTTATGCTAATTTTCAGAATTTGAATCCAATCTCACCAGTGAGCAAGATGGTTCAATGAGAAAAATGGGACAATCTATATTGTCCACAAGATGTCCGCACATTGTTCAGGAATATAATGATAAATTATCAAGATAATTATAAATTATCTCTCCTTTGAAAGATGTCCCTCAGCTTGGATCACAGAGCTTAATGTAACAGAAGATGTTCCACCTGCACAATATATTAAGGAATCAAATATAAGAATTTCCAGAAAGAAGATTACATGAGCTAATGAAATAAAAATGCATCAGGGAAAAGACCAACCAGATAATATAACTGAAATCATTCTTACCCTAATATGTAGTGTTTTGTATCAATGGAACTTATAACCAAAACCATGAAATGAGGAAGGTTGGAGTTATAAATTCTATGTTTGATTTTGAGATAGGTAAACCTTAATATGACAGAAAAGTTTTGAAAAACCAAAATATGTATTCCACAAGTTAGAAGTATTACTTTTGCTATGCAAATCTATTTCAGGAAGCATAGGATACAGAATACTTTATAATTTAAGAAAATGGTATGTCAAGTTATTTGTTCATAAATAACTTCAAATATGAAGTATAAACAACTAAATAAAAGCTAGCTTAGGAAATGATGAAGATTTGGTCCAATCTCAGACCGGTCGATCTTACTTTATAGAAGTACAAGTACCAATATAGTGCCAGGCTTGAGGTAGCAAGGTGTTAATTATCTGTATGTATATTAAATTTCTCTTTGTGAATCTTGAATAATATTGTGTTTATTTTAAAACTGAAAATATTGTGTCTTAGTAAAAAAGACTATGATTACTCTCCTCCAATATAATTTAAACATAAATGATGTGTATTTAAGACTCCAGAAAGTTCTAAGTCTTCAGATAAGCTAATGGTGCAACTAAAACAGATACAAACAAAGTAATTTATGCAAAGATGTGAAGACAGCAAATGTATAGATAGATCACTTGCTCCATTTCTATGTTCAAATATTTATCAGCCAACCTCTTCAGGTTCTAATCTCATATCTCACAATAACATGAAGATTTCCTTCCTTCCTTCCTTCCTTCCTTCCTTCCTTCCTTCCTTCCTTCCTTCCTTCCTTCCTTCCTCCCTCCCTCCCTCCCTCCCTCCTTCCTTCCTTCCTTCCTTCTCCCTTCCTTCTATCCATTCATCCATTCATTCCTATTCTGGATTTCCCAGCCTTATTTTCACTGATTGAATCCAGATTCTACAGTAATATTAAAAATATAGGAGAGAAAAAGTTCTCACTATTTCTTATGCAACATGCAAAACCTTACAGGTATGCAGAATATGCTCTCTCCTCCTACCCCTTGCTAAATAAAATAGTGCTAAATCATGACATTATCTTCCTGAAGGAGGTGGGAATGACTCTGACGCCTAATCAATCTGCTTGTGTCTCTCTGTGTATGTATCTTTGAGTCAATGTTGGATGAGCATATATGATTCTGAACTTTAGTCAGTACTCTTATAATGTAATCCCACACCTTCTAAATTTAATTGTTCTATTCCTGAATGAAACGGAAATACTTTGGCCACTTAAGGATTCACCGGAGAAAAGCCTGATGCTGGGTACGACTGAGGGCAAAAGAAGAAGGGGATGACAGAGAACGAGGTGGCTGGATGGAGTCACTGAAGCAGTCGGTGTGAGCTTAAATGGTCTCCGGGGATGGTAGAGGACAGGAAGGCCTGGAGGAAAGTTGTCCATGAGGTCACGATGGGTCAGACATGACTTCGCAACTAACAACAACAATTCCTGAATAGACATGGACATAAATTTAGTTTTACTTATTTTGGGATAGAACAGCATAAAATTAATACAATTATTTAACTAACAGTAACTTTATAGTTAATTAACAAATGGGCCATATCAAAATATAGAATATAAAAAACCCAGAAAGTTAATACAACTGTATGCAAAAATGGAATAAAAGAAACAGATTAAATAAAAAGAATATTGTGAATTATGTTTCTGTTTCATGCCTGCAATTTATCCCAATCAGACCCACATATGTAAATCTCAACTGAATGATTATATTTAAATAAAGGACTACATGTGATTTTTGAATTCTGACTTCATTTGAAATATGTTGTTTTAATATAAGGATCTCAATAGATTGTTTGCCTGATCAAACAATCCAAGATACTGATTTCTTTTTCTTAAACAATTGACATTCATTATCATTTTTGAACGGTCTAGAAAGTTCTCAAATATTAGCTTTCCCTTTTTCATTTAGAGCTATTTATAATGGAGGTTATGCTACAAAATGGGCATGATTCTGGAAATATAGTCCCTCTCATTCAAGTTATTTATGGAGTTGAATTCTACCAAATAGCAACAGTAAAGTTCCACAGCTGTGCTCAGCATATAGATGGTTATTAAAATTCTTAATAGATTTCGGATCAACAGCAGGGTGCTAGGAGACCAAAGGAAGAATAATAGGATCTACTGTGTTAGAAAGTGGATTAATTCAAAAAGATATTCTTCCAGATTGTTTTGAAAGATAACTTTTGTTCTTCACATGGATATTTTGGTGATTGGGTCCTTTTTCTCAGATTACAGGCATTCAGCAACCATGTGCTATAAATAACTATTTAGAAATGTTATTTATATTAGTAAGTAATGCATCAGGGTTACATTCAAGCAAGAGATATACAACCTGGTGTATCCAGATGGTTTAGACTGTATTTTTTCACAATAAGGTTTTAGAATTAAAAAAAGAAAGGCCCATGATTTTTTTTTTTTAAAGAGAAAACTAATGTAGGAAAATATTGCCTTTGCCAGTTTTATTCTTTTCCTATAGGTATGAGATAATTAGCTTTTTGTAAATCATTGAAAATTGACTTTGTAAAGTAAAATGTCACACCAACAGTTTGCAAAACTTTGCCTACTTTGTAAACCCTGCAATATGAAAGATTCAAAATACAGTATAAGCCTATTTAGGCAAGTTTAAAAATATTGTACCTTCTATTTGCAGAATTGAAAATAAAATTCTAAAATACAGCATCTGGATTTCGGAAGCCTCTTGTTCCCATTTGCTGTCACGAGGAGCAGATGTCTGCCTGTTAATGCCATTGCACCAAGGATTTTTCAGGACTCAGTTTGAAAAGTCTCAGCTTTTTGAATTAATGGTTGACAGGAAAAGTATATTGTGGTTAAATTGGTGATGACTGTGGTAAATAAGCAGATGATTTGTAAAAGGTTCTCAAAGGGTGGGAATTGCAGTACAACACACAGCTTGGCCAGTTCACACCTTAATACTTTTCTCATGGCATCAGGTACTTTTGTTTTGACCCTAACCAGTATTCTTAGAAACTGTTTTGTTTTGATTACAACTACTATTTGAAAACCAGCTATTATTTCAAGGCCCTCTTTACTTGAGTCTTTTTAGAAATCTTCATGGGATGGGTTTTCTTTTTGTTTTCACGTATTGCTGAAACTCATTTTTTTCAGAAAAAAAACTTTACACCTCTGAGTTTTGCATCAGATAAAATTTTGCCTCCTGCTGTGAGGAAATCTCACATTTTCAATTCTCAACTCTTGATATGAATCCATTCTCATTTTTACATATATTCATTGCACAAAGTATATAGGAATCAGATTACTATAAATCTGTATATACAATAACTGTACAGTAACACTAGTAAAGATATAGCCAAATGGATTCCTTTTAATCTCTGAGTCTAAAGATCAACAGCACCCCCAAATTCTTGCCACTTTTTGTTACATATCTTGTTAATTATTATAAAAATTAGCACAGGGATGAAACATTTGTTAATTAAAAATAAGACTATTGTTGTAATATATTTATATTGATTATTATCAAAAATAATCTGGGTGTGGATTTGTACTGATATATTATAGAGTAAGTCCACCTCAGATTTTCACAGTCATTGATTTGAGATAGGCTCTTAAATGTAGCAGCATCTAAGCAACTTCCTGTAGACTTAGAACAAAGAGGCTTCAGACTGGCTTAGCTCTTGGATAGAAAATCTCCTAGACAAAGGAGGAGGCTAGAGTGCAAGAATTTAACTGGCAAACCATTTCTATCTTGCAGCCAAGAAAATTAAATAGATGTATCAATGAAATATCAGGACTTCAGCTCAAGTTGAAGGAGGCATTTTTGCTATTTCTACCTGAAATATATAGCATCCCAAGGTGCATAAAGCATTTAATAAAGTATTTTAGCAACCATATTTCTTCAGCCAAAAATCTGCACACAGACAAGAATCTGTATTGATGCATCTGCAGAAAAACATGATTCTGAAAGATAAATGCAAGAAAAAAAAGTAGGAATATTTTCATTTTTTTAAAAAAGTACATATTTGAGATAACTTTTTAAAATAAAAAATAATGTACTGTTTATCAGAATGTCTTCACGGACAAATTTATGCTAAAAAGACCTAGATGAATATATATTATATTGGTATACCATATCGAAAAGCCTAGTTACAGAAATTTGCAACGGGTGAAGAATTTTTAACAGATACTTCAAATAAATCAATTTCAAAGCTCAACAGGCCACGATATTGCAGTTCTAAAATGGACAATAAAAACAGGATGGATTCATATTGCATGACATATTTTTAGGCACAGCAGTTTTCCCAAACTTTAATAACTGATGGTCAGTCTTCTTTGTCCCTTAATATATTTAATTTAATTTATACTCCTTTACTGAGGGATGGGATAATCTCTTCTTCTCCTTCCAACAGTTTTTTTTTTAATACAGTTTCCTTGCCATATTCAAATTAATCTGCTGAAGTGAGAAAGTGTTAGAAGGAACAAGACAAAGATAAAAAAGAGAGGCCATATTCACTCTAAACTCATTGGAAATAGATTAAAGGGCATTAGCAAGTCACGGAAACACCAAAAACTCAATCAACACTGTTAAAAAGCATTAATTTTAGATTTAAACATTTCTGGCATACAGTTTGGACTAGGCAAAACTGCCCCAGAATTGAACAGTAGCTTTATGAAGAAGTAAGGTTTTTCTTCAACTAACATCTATTTGAAACAGAAGAATTTTCCCCTGGGTAGCTTTAATGTGCATCTACTTGTGTTGTAATGCTGAAGGTAAATCTTCTGGCCAAAATCCAATACACACACTCTTTCTTGTAAGATATTCTGAGTCACCACTCTTTTTTTCTCTTCATTGATTTAATCTTGAAGTCACTTGTACATGTATTCAGTCATAAATCTAATCAATGAAACATTTTTTTCACTCAAGGTATGGATTTTTAAATTTGTTTCTTTTTCAAAATAATTTTAAAGTGTATGTTACATATTTCTTCAGGTAAAAACTTCAGTACTTCAAAATATTAAAGAAGTGTGAAAACAAATGGATAGGTAAGATCCAGCTCTACATTTGGCAGGGAGATAAAAGTCATATCGGCTCATATCACAATTTGCAAAGAAATATTTTTCCCATTCTCACTCCACATAAGCTCTTGTGGACCATTTCTTGAATCTTATACTATAATAGATTTGTTAGTCTTTTAAGATGACACAAGGCTCTGTTATTTTGCAATGTCTGTCCCTCTGGAAATTTAAACCTGGAAGTGCTTTTGTTTTCATTTCCATTTTGGGAATATCATATTTGCATGACTTTTGAAGAACAATTCTAACAGAAATCCAGAAAGCTAAAATGGAGTAAGATAGAAATTGCCATTGTCATAGTTAACTAATAGAGGCCATTTGCTGATGGGACTTGATAGAATGTTGATTCTTGCTGTCAGCTTAGCTTCAGGCAGATTGTTGCTTTGAACAGTACATGAATATTTGAATATCTTTAACTGATCCATTCAGATAGATTGTATAACTTTTATTAATTTTCTGAAACACATTTTTAAAACCTGAAAATAATGTGAAAATGTTTGGAAAGAGAGGTATCCTTCAGCCCATGCATATCCTTTTGACATCACATGTCCTTCTTTTAAGTTTTTTTCCATACCACTGCTTACATTATATGGATTTTAAAAAACAACAACTGATAAGTTCTACTCAACTTCTTCATCTTCTTCTCATGATTCCTCTCATTTCTAAAATTAGTTGCTATCACAAAAGACTCATCTTATTTAAGCATTGTATATAGGTTAATTGTTTTCTTCTTCATGAATTCAACAGCCTGCTATCCATTTCAGCTGAGTGGTTCTGCAGCTAAAAATCACCCAGAAGAAGGAATAATGTATAAAGAAGCAAATGTTCATCTACAAACAAATGTTCCTCAAACAACTTTTCACTGTATTTTTCTTATCATGAACTCTCTATAAGAACAATGGAATACTGCGCTTTTGGTCACCATGGTACAAAAAACATGTTGAGACTCTAGAACAGAGGTCTTCAAACTTGGCAGCTTTAAGATTTGTGGACTTCAACTCCCAGAATTCAAGTTTGAAGACATCAGCTCTAGAAAGAGTGCAGAGAAGAACAACATGGATGATTATAAGGGATTGGAAGCATATGATGAATAGTTATGTGAACCATTTATGTGTAGTCTAACAAAGGAAGGATTATATATATAAAGGAAGGAAGGACTAGTGATGATATGGTAGAATATTTGGAAGCTATCATACAAAACAGGGGGTCAACCTATTCTCCAAAGCACCTGAAGGAAGGACAAGAAGTAACAGACCTAGAATTAAGGAAATTAATTCTTTAATTAGAAGAAGAAAGGGAATCCAACCTAGATTTGAAAGAAATCCAATGTAGAATTAAGGAGAAATTCTCTGTCAGTGAGAACAATTAATTAATGGAATAGCTTGTCTCCAAAAGTTGTAGGTGTTCCAACACTGGAGGTTTTTAAGAAGAGGTTTGACAACTATTTGACCAGAATGCAGGGTCTCCTGCTTGAGCAGGGAGTTGGACTAGATGACCTCCAAAGTCCCTTCCAACTCTGTATTCTGTATTCAATATTCTGTTCTGTATTCTTGGTTCAGTGGTCAATATTTCTTGTAGAGTGTAGCCTGTGTACAGGGTATCTGCACGGCAACTCTCAAGCTCCTTCAACAACAATGGAAAAATGTAGAGACTTAATTTCCAATGCAAAATCTAAGGTTTATTTTACAAGTAGGGGGAAACAGAAATAAATCCTTTAAGCAAGCAATGAAATTTTAAACCAAATCTTTAAATAACAAAATAAAGGGGGAAAACAAGAGTTCATTAATTAAAGAAACCACAGTTCATAAATAATGTAAACCTCTGTCTTTAGTTGAACAAGTCTTCTGATGCTAATAGCTTCAGTCTGAGAGTTGACCATGTCACCTTACCAGAAAGTAAAGGGATATGGAGCTTCTTCTTTCCAGTCCTTGCTGTTATCATTCTGCTTGGACTTCATGACCTTTTCCCCCCAGAGTTTCTTATTTATCTCCTACTGTCCTCAGATAATGATTCTTAACAAGCTTCTGAGCCTCTTCTGAGATTCACTAAAGTTTCATGATAGTTCCCCTGGACCAAAGAGAGAGATCTTATGAAGTATGAAGAGTTCTGTAGAATATTGTCATACACAAAATAAATCTATGAGGCATGCCTACATATTTTGTCCAATACTGAATAGACCTAGATGGGTAGGAATTCGTCAATTTCAGCATATTGACTTTAGTTATGTTTACATTGAATGCATTCCAGTATAAATATCAGCCAGGGTTTTTTAAGTGTACATTGTTAGAACAATTTGTTTATACTAATTCTGGAAGCAAACCACTGGCTCAGGGGATGGTGCCATTGAGAGAACGTTGAATTCCTTGACCATGGTTTACATTATTTACAGAAAGAGCTCCTGGCAGAGGATGGGCTATACCTTACAAGAACCAGAATGTGTTTGGAAAAGAATTGGCTCAGCTTATCCAAAAGGCTCTAAACTAAAACTGGAAGAGGAAGGAGATCAATTTTTAGGACCTAACCCCAAACCAAAGGACAAGAAGAAAGTCAAAGAAATTATCAATCTACTAATGGGAAAACAGGGCAAGAAGATGACAGGCAACAGGGAGAAGGCAGAACTGCTTAACCCCTTTGCATGGTCACTATAATTCATTATCTTTCAATTGTAGTCTGATGCTTTAGCCACTAGACTAAGCTGGCTTTCACTTTTAACTACTACATGGTAGTAATAAGTTAAAAGTTTTCAATATTCTTGCTGCTTTTAGTGGTTTCAGCCCAAATATGATAACCTTCCCATAAACAATTATGATAACAATAAAGCCAAAAACAACAAACCACTTATATGCGAACTAGGTCAATACCTTTGTGATTCTCAGTACAAGTAGCATTTCACTGAAGTGAAATGATGAGTAAATACAAATGGTTAACTTAGGGTGACATATTAGAATTTTGTCAGGAAAAATCAACAATTAAAAAAGGTGGATAAGAATAAAAAAGAAGTTGAAACGGAAGAATTAGTAATAACAGCAAAAATGGTAGACAAAAGAACAAGGAAGATCAAGAATCAAGGCGAATATGAATTGGTGGATTTTGGTTGAAACATCTGACTAGTCTTACACTCATTTGTTGCCAAGCAGTTTAATAACATACTTCAAGGTGAAATTGAAGAGTGGCTAACATCTGGCGAAACCTACCTGATATTGAAAGATCCAGAAAAAGGAGCAGCACTAGGTAACCATAGGCCAATTACCAGATTGCCAACAACTTTCAGATTACTAACTGGTGTGATAGCTAATGCAGTCCAACAGCATCTAGTTGAAAATAAACTCTTTACACCCAGGCAGAAAGGAAATTGCTCAAACAGCAGAGGAACAAAAGATCAATTTATTTTGGACAACTGCAAGAGAAGGAAGACCAATTTGAATGTAGCATGGATTGATTACAGGAAGGCATTTGACTTCCTGCTTCATGATTGGATAATCAAGTGCCTAGAAATAGCAGTAGTCAGTAAAAACATCAGAAGCTTTGTGCAAAGATTGACAGCACGATGGAAGACACGGTTGCTGGTCGATGGTGGTATAATGGAAGAGGTTAACATCAAGAGAGGACTCTTCCACGGAGACTAACTATCACCTCTATGGTTTGTCATTGCACTGATTCATCCATTAACAATATTGAATAATTCAAGCCATGTCTATCAAATATCAGAAACATTTATCAGACTACTCCATGGACGATTTGAAGCTATATAGGAAAATCTAAAATAGAGTCATTGTTCAACACTGTCCATATATTCAGCCAAGATATTGCAATCGAGTTTGGCATGCTTGCAAAGTTGCCATTACAATGAAACATGGAAGATTAGTGAAAACTATCAGAATCAACATGCCCTATGGAAATAATATGAACAGTCTGGATGAAGATGATCAGTATAAATAACTGGGCATCCTTCAAGCTGATAACATTAAGCACAGTGAAGCCAAGAAAAAGGTTAGAAATGAATACATCAGGTGAATGAAAAAGATTTTAAAATCAAAGCTCAGTGGACAAAATACCATCAAGGCAATCAACACCTGGGTAATTCCAGTCATTAGATACACTGCTGGAATAGTAGCCCGGACTCAAGCATAACAAAAGGTTCTGGATAGGAAGACCAGAAAAGTAATGACAATGAATCATGCCCTTCATCTACACAATGATATTGACAGACTCTACCTACCAAGGAAAATGGGTAGGTATGGAATGTTGCAAGTACAAGTAGTCATCAACATTTAATTTAATGACTGTTCAAAGTTACAATGAAAAATATGACTTATGACCATTTTTCACAGAGGATCCTTGAGCACCCCATGGTCATCTGATCAAAATTCAGATACTTGGCAACTGGTTCATATTTATGACCGTTATGGTGTCCCAAGGTCATGTGATCACCTTTTGCAACCTTCTGACAAGCAACGTAAATGGGGAAGCCAGATTCCCTTAATAGCTGGTTACTAACTTATCAACTGCATTGATTCACTTAACAACTGTGGCAAGAAAGGTTGTAAAATGGGACAAATTCACTTAACAAATGTCTCACTTAGCAACATAAATTTTGGGCTCCATGGTGGTCATAAGTCGAGGACTACCTCTACATTAAATGATTGAAGAAGAAAAAGGGGCATTGGTAGAATATGTGAAAGACAATGAAGATGATACACTGAAGCTAGTATACCAGGAAGGCATACTAAGTATTGGAGACTCCAAATTGGCCCCAAAAGAAGATCAAATGAAGAAGAGAAAGAGGCATAGGAAGACAAAGCATTACATGGCCAGTACACTAAAAAATAGCAGGAAAAGAAGATAATAACAGGATCTGGCAGTGAATAAGAGGAGAAATGTTGAATAAAAAGACAAAGAGCTAATTCTGTCTGCACAAGACTAAGCCTTAAGAACTAATGTACACAAAGTCAGAATTGAGAAGACAGCAATAGATAGCAAATACTATATCTGCAAAGAAGATGAAGAAATAGTAGATCACCTGGTAACCTGTTGCCACAAAATCACCCAGACTGACTACAAGTAGCAGCATGACAAGGTAGCAACAATAGTGCACTGGAAGATCTTCAACAAACATCATTTGTCTGCAAGCAAGAACTGGTGTGACCATAAAATTAAAAAAAAAAATCATAGAAAATGAAGAAGTTAAATTCCTCAGGATTTTTAGAATTCAGACAGGCACCTGCCACATAACATCCCAGACTTAACAATTGTTGATAAGAAAGACAAAAAAGTCTGGCTAGTGGTGGGTTGCTCCCGGTTCGGCCCGGTTCTGCTGAGCCAGTAGTGGTGACGATGTGATGTCACCGAACCAGTTCTCTTTGACTGGGAGCTGGGCCCTCCCACCTGCCCCCGCTTTATTCCTACCTTTATTTCTTGTGTTTTAGCCCAGCTGATAGGCACGGCAGAGTGGATTTCCGCACCTCTGCTGGGCAGAAACATAATGCGCTTGCGCGGAGCGCAAGTTTGATGCACATGCAAGCGAAGCGAGCAAGCGCGTGGTGATTGCGCACAAAGCACGTGCGTGAAGAGAACTGGTGGTAACAACGGTTGGAACCCACCACTGTAGTAGATGTGGCAGTACCTGGAGACAGCAGAACAGAAGAGAAAGAACTGGAGAAGATAACAAAATATAAAAACCTGCAAATAGAAATAGAATGACTGTAGCAAAAACAAGCAAAAGTAATACCAATAGTAACAGGTGCAATCCCAAAACAACTGGAGCATCACTTGAACCCATCAGCATTAAAAATCCACCATCAGTCAATTGCAAAGGGCAGCTTTACTCAGAACAGCTTACATCCTGTGACAAAATCTGTAACACCATCAAACATCCACATCTGCCTAAACCCAGGTCCTTGGAAATGATTTTATGGGTAGACAAAAATGCCAAATCCAGTCTGAACATCTGGCAAATGTGCAATGAACCAATAATAATAATAATAATAATAATAATAATAATAATAATAATAATACCTCTAACTGAAAAAAAGCTCTACTGCATGTAATAAAGAATCCGCAGCCATATTCACAGTATCACACAGAAATAAAAAATAATTTAAACACTACTTGAGTTTGTTGAGATGAATCCTCTTTTTCTCCTACAGAGAAGACTTGCTGTAAACCCAGCTTTCCAGCTTCTTAAAGGTTCAATGCATATTTAAATGAACCAAGTCTTTCTCCTCCCTTGAAAAAGGCCAGAGGCAACAGCTGGGACATGCCGTACTTTTCTCACTTTCCTCTGCTTTGCTCCTAGTTGGATCTTTTCCATCTGCCTTAATCTAGTCCATTTCGCTTCCAGTCATTTCCTCCTGATGCTTCAAGGTTCAATCAGATGATTCAGTTGGCAATTCCCTTGCTAGTGAGGTTGTCAGCTTCTCTCTCCTCTGTTGGTCAAGCATTGTTAATTGAGACTCTTATTTTTTTTGGCACCCTATGCTCTCTCTCTTCCCTGTTAGTTGTAGGGAGTAGAGTACTACAGAGAGAAAATCTTTAAGCTGTTCCTTTTCATATTTTCCTCACTCACAAATCACCTTTGTCTCTTGCTTTAAAACTCAGTCTCTTATTCTCATACCATTTATGCTACTCTTCTTTGATATAACATTTTTGTCTACTTTTTCCTATTTCTCAAAGCTACCCTTCTTCACTAAAGGGTAGCTTCACCAAAGCTACCCTTCTTCACTACATTTCTTCCTCACCTGCTACTGCAACTTTTGCACACTGATTACTTTTATACCTTTCCTAACTCCTGGGCTTTATTCTCTACCTGTCTACTCCTTTAAAAATCCTTCCCATACTCAACAGCCCCTTATTTTAATTTCTTTACAGTGACAAGCTATCCATCAGTACCACTTTATCTCCCCCTTAGTTTCCACTTATTTGCTGTCTCCAAAGATTATTATCTTCCCTTTTCTTAATTTCTTATTACAGACCCAGGTCCTCAGCACTCAGGTTTTAACAGTGCTTCTCCTACCGAACTACTACTCCTTTGCAACTGCCCCTGTTGCATAGTTACAGGTTTTGTAATGGCTTTTGAAGTTAAAAATAGTTGACATGAATGAATTGACAGTCAGCTAAGTGATAACTGGAGACAGCTGGTCTAGTCTGTCAACATAAAATAGGACATACAGTAGTACCACTGGTCACAAAGGCTTCTGACCACAACCAAATCAGGTTCTGACCAAAACATTCACAATTTTTTTATTTCGCGGCCGATTTCCCCTTCTGCACCATTTTATTTGTAAGTGCCAAATTTCCAAAATTAGGTTCGGGTCACGACCAAATCAGCTTGTTACCAAAGTTATGGAACAAATTATGGTTGTGACCAGAGGTTCTACTGTACCCAAGTTTTCTATGTCTATCTTCCAGTCTATTGCAAAAGTTGCTTTAGTTGCCAGTGGAAGAGAATCAATGGAAAATAAATTCTTAGAAAAAACCCCAAATTTCTGCTTCTCCTTTTTTCAGTTTGTTCTACTTCTTTTGGGGAGGTGCCTCCTAATCAGTGTTGATTCTTGATGACTGTTTGGACAAGTCCTTGCAGGGTTTTTTGGCAAGATTTCAGACGTAATCTGCCATTGCCTCCTTCCTAGGGCTGAGGATCATCCATCTGGCTTCATACCTAAAGTGAAACTAGAATTCACAACCTTCTGGTTTGTCACCTGTAGCCTTAAGCACTGGGCCAAAGTGGTTCTCTACAGTCCTATCCAGTTCTACAGTATGCAATAATAGCCTAGGCAACCTGGTGTTTGCCAGATGAGAACTGAGAGAGGTGATTGATCTCTAACATTGAGATGCCACAGACAAGAATATGTTGCCTTCTTTGTGCTATGACAGTGTTGTAAATATAAGTGGAATATTTATTACAATGTAATTGCATCTCTCTGTTGAGGATACAAATCTCCTAATATACTGCATACTTAATGCCTAAGATTTTTTTTCAGATGATTTAATGTCTTAATAATTCATCATTTCACACCCTTTTAGAAAAGGGGGAAAAAGCCAGAACTTAGCTTTTTTTTATCCACATTACTGTGGATATTCCTTTCAATTTTGAAAATCAGTGGAATAATAATACCTACCTCCACTATGGGAGGAATGCACCCTCTATCTTTAAAAGAGCCAGAACCGAAGTTGCTTGACTGACAGGATTGCTTCAGGCCAGAAACAGCTGTGCCCCTTCCAAATCATGCTTGAGAAAGTAATTAACACCACTCTTCCTCCAAACCCACAACTGGATAATTTAGCCACCCTTTTTAGGAAAATGATTATGTCCATAACTGACCAGATTAGTTCACTTTGTTATACCAGGTCCTCAAAAACAGAAACCGACTAAAAAGGAGTGGGAATGATTGGCATAAGAAGAAAGAACTACAATCTGATAATTTGGTATCTGGACAATTTAGCAGCAACAGGTTCTGACATCCAATTTACAAACCGAAAAACCACAATAATCAGCACAATTCTGTTTAAAATCCAGATTAGAGTTTTGGCTTTTACACTCAGTAGCAACCTTGCTTAGAACTTAGTTTAGAGCTTTTTTTTTGTATTTATATATTTATTTATTCAATGTATAGGGTATCGATAGCTAACCTTTTCCGGACCAAGTGCCCAAAGCACACACACGATTGTGTGCATGTATGCCCAAACCCCCAAAATGCAACAAACATGCATCCCAGTGCATGCACCCTGCCTCTGTGCACATGCCCCTGCATGTGCCCCTGCATGCCCCCCGCATGCATGCATGCCCGCTGCACAACCCCACCCCTGTGCATGCACACACACTCCCACATGTGCCCTGGCCCCACGCACATACAGAAGAGACCCAAAGACCAGCTGGCCGGCAGGAGGCACTCATGCATGCACAACAGAACTGAACTGGGGTGACGGCTCGCATGCCATCAGAGAGGGCGCTGTATGCCACCGCTGGCAAGAGTGCCATAGGCTTGCCATCATGGGTATAGGGCCATCTCGAACAAGTGGCTCTGGGTAGTTAGCAAAGAAACAGCAAAACAGACAACTAAAATATAATTTTATTATTTTTATCATTAAATAATTGGAGCTAAAACTAGGAAACCTCATTTGTATTGCCAATCATTTGGAAACAGACAAGGAGGTCTCAATGTATTGCCTCTTCTAATGAATAATAATGCTAGAGATGGTCATTTGTTCTGCATGGAAAGGAGCTTAACGGTGGTGCTACAGAATTCAGTTTCCTAATCCTTAGAAATGGTAGGCACCAGAAATTTATGGCATTTTTGCAAGAGCTGTTAATTTAAAAATAAAGCCACAGTAATAAAAAAAATGGGTAAACTCCATGTTTTGCCATCTCAAATTAAAAATGTAATACTCTATGGACATTCTTGGTCTCTACCTCTAGCCAAAATAGGGGTAGTATCTTTTTCTTTATATTGAGACGTCTAATTGCAATCAGACCCATTTGAAGTTTGTAAAAAGTTTATAATGTCTTAAAAAGAGTAAGCATCTGTTCTTTATTTGTTTTTCTGCCTTCCATGGATATTTGAAAACTGATTCATACTGAAATGGAGAATACAGAGCTGTAAGTGTTATACAACAGTCAGTCCTTCAACAATATTAAGTGTACTTTGGGTCAACCCATCTAAAGAGCTTGGGATAAGGAAATGAGGCACAAAACAACCATCAATATAAAGAAAAAGCATATTGGTGTTTTTAAAAATCAAATGGCAAAACCTTTCAAAAATAAATAAGAATTCAGTTTAAAGCTGTTAAAAGTATTTCTGAATTATGTTTTGGCTTTGTCTGGTATCCAGGTAAAGACTTTACAATTTGAACCAATCAGAAGTTCATCAATAAGAAGATTTCTTTTAAAGTGTATATTTAAGAGAAGAACTTTTCTGATTTTAGATTTTGAACTATTATGAAAAATGAAAAGCCAATCCTTTGAATTTGGCATTTTTTTTATGAGAGGGAAAGCAGAGGTGATCAATCTGCTAGACCTTTTCCTGGGTTCCCTATTCCCAAGTCCCCTTTAACAGAAAAAAACATTTTTTCTGTTTGGAATTCGATTTGGAAGGGACCTTGGTGGTCTTCTAGTCCAACCCTCTTCTTAGGCAGGAAACCCTACACCATTTCAGACAAATGGTTATCCAATATCTTCTTAAAAACTTCCAATGTTGGAGCATTCACATCTTCTGGAGGCAAGTTGTTCCACTGATTAATTGTTCTAACTGTCTGAAAATTTCTCCTTAGTTCTAGGTTGCTTCTCTCCTTGATTAGTTTCCACCCATTGCTTCTTGTCCTGGCTTCTGGTGCTTTGGAGAATAGGTTATCCCCCTCTTCTTTGTGGCAGCCCCTGAGATATTGGAACACTGCTATCATGTCACCCCTAGTCCTTCTTTTCATTAAACTAGACATACCCAGTGCCTGCAGCCTCCAGTCCCCTAACCATCTTTGTTGCTATTCTCTGCACTCTTTCTAGAGTCTCAACATCTTTTTTACAATGTGGCAACCAAAACTGAATGCAGTATTCCAAGTGTGGCCTTACCAAGGCATTATAAAGTGGTATTAACACTTCACGTGATCTTGATTCTATCCCTCTGTTTATGCAGCCCAGAACTGTGTTGGCTTTTTTGGCAGCTGCTGTACACTGCTGGCTCATATTTAAATGGTTGTCCACTAGGACTCCAAGATCCCTCTCAGAATTACTACTATTGAGCAAGGTATCACATATACTGTTCTTCTACCTTTATCTGTACTTTATCGGAATGTCAGACTACTTTGTTCGGTCTATGGTCCCACATACAAAAGTTTCATCTACAGTCGGTAGATCATTCTATTATTTCCATATGTTCAAAACAGGGAGATGCCACCCCTTACCTGGAAACTAGATCAGGTGGAGCAAGAATAAACTTTCAAATAAAGGGTTCCAGCTTTCCCTTTTTTATCAGGTTATCAAATAAAAAAGCTTTTAGTGTATATTGGTATGCCTGTAAATGTCGAGCACAAAGGATTGGGGCTGTACGTTAAGCTGCAGCACAGAAGATTTGTTATTTCAAATCTGTATATAGAAATCTAGTCAACAGTCAGCACTAAATTGGTGCTAAATAATGTTCAATGGAATTCAAGGGGAACTGGACTTGGAACCTTTGTGGCAACATAAGGACTTTAAGCAGATGACACATTTAACTGGATCCCCCAGCTCTGCCTACTATAGTAAAGGCAATAAAGTAAGAACATGAAATAATAGGTTAATTGTCACAGGTTATATGAGACTGAGGTTTGCAGATCTAAACAAGGACTCCATAATCTGTAAGTAGCCTGACCAAAGAGTCCTTTCCCCCCACCGCACCCCCCAAAAAACAGTTGAAGAAAGAGAATTGGAATAGATACAACAATATGCAATTAAATTTTTTTTAATGGTTTACAAGTGTTATGTACATTAGGGAAAGGTATTAGCATACTTTTTGAAACTAAATGAGAAACTGAAAAGGACAGAGGTATCAAGGTAAGAACCTGAATAGTTTTGTAGCACAAACCAAATGAAAAACCCGCAAAAAGTGGAGGGTATGAATAAAAAGAAGATAAATATGAGAAAGCAATAAATAATGTCGAAATAATGAAATGCGTGGCTAAACAATGGATCTAAAATACAATAAAAATAAAGTATGTTCCAGTATGCCATTAAGAGCTTCTGATATTTTAAAATAGATTGTATCCATTCCCTAAATAATTCCCTCAAACTCAGCTGAATTTTAAACTGAATGTACCTGGCTAACCTAGTACAAACAATTAACTGAACTATATGCAATAACAAATATATTAAGGACAAATTATAATGAGGACCCAGATTGTTGGGGGGCAATATGCTGACTCTATAAACCGCTTAGAGAGGGCTGTAAAAGCACTGTGAAGTGGAATATAAGTCTAAGTGCTATTGCTATTGTTATTATAGATCAATTTAAAATATAATTCTGTAGAAAATAAAACCCTGGCCACACCCCTCTAGAATTAAATTCTTGATCAGATTTACTTTTCAAGTATTAATTTAGTTACCCTTTATTCCAAAGAAATAAGGAATCAATGTTTTTTTTCCAGAAAAAAAGCATATGGAATCATGTAACTGTTAACAAATACAGTTATACAGACAGTCCTTTACTAACAATCACAATTAGGATCAGAATTTCTATTGCTAACCAAGGTGGTTGCTAGGTGCCTGATTTTATGACCTTTTTTCCATGATTGTAAAATGAATCACTGCAGTTGTCAAGTGAATCATGAAGTCATTAAATGAATCCAGCTTCCTCCATTACTTTTGCTCATCAGAAACTGGATGGAAAGGTTGCAAATGGTGATCACATGATCTTGGCATGTTGCAAAAGTAATGTGTGTGTGTGTGTGTGTGTGTGTGTGTGTGTGTGTGTGTGTGTGTGTGTATATATATATATATATATATATATATATATATATATATATATATATATATCACAGTTGCACAGCAATATCCCCTAAACTGTGGGGATTCTGCAATAATCCTGAGTAAGAGGACCAGTTGTAAGTCACTTTTTTCAATGTCATTGTAAATTTGTAAATATGAATGATCACTAAACAAAATATTGTCACTCAAGGACTACTCAAGGGTCACTGCAATTTAGTATTCTTTAAAGGAATGTACAATTGGATTGGATTGGATTGGATTGGATTGAATTGGATTGGATTGAATTGGATTGGAATGGAATGGAATGGAATGGAATGGAATGGAATGGAATGGAACGGAATCGAACAGAACAGAACAGAACAGAACAGAACAGAACAGAACAGAACAGAACAGAATATTATTTATTGGCCAACTGTGATTGGACATTTAGTAAAAGTTAATCTGACAAGTTTATTTATTTCCCTTTTTACATACACTGTATTTTATCATAGATGGAAAGAGAAGAGAATGACAAGTAGCAAAGTGGATGGATTCAGTTATAGCATGTGTACAGGGTTGGAAGACCCAAATAACAATTCTGGGAAAAAATCCTCTTAGAGAGAATCTATTTATGTGGTCACCAAAAGTTGATACGGACCTGATGGCACAGAATCAATCAATACTTTATCAACAAATGCCTTTTGTCAAGAAATTGACCATAAGTAAACATAAATAAGTATACCAGGGGTGGGCAAATATGGCTCCTTTATGACCTGTGAACTTCAACTCCCAGAATTCCTGAGCCAGCTTGGCTGTCTCAGGAATTCTGGGAGTTGAAGTCCACAGGTTGTAAAAGGGCCACAGTTGCCCACCCCGGGTATAAACAAATATATTCTTAATATCTGGTATCAAATAAAGCAGGGGTGAAATGCTCCCGTTTCGGACTGGATCACCTGATCCGGTAGCGATGGTGGCGGGTGGTTCAGAGAACTGGTAGCAAAAATCCCTGCCCCGCTCCCATACCCAGCTGAGCCACATGATCATCAGAGGCTGGGGTTTTTTTACTTTTAAAAGCATTTTTTTCTGCAACCTTGTCGGCTGAAAAAATGCTTTTAAAAGTTAAAAAAAAAAAGCCTCTGATGATCACGCAACTCAGCCGGGATCGTTGGAGGCTTTTAAAAGCATATTTTTCTGCAACCTCTTAAGGTTTGTCAAAAAAATGCTTTTAAAAGTAAAAAAAAAAAGTTGGCCAACCCACCCAGTCACATTACCCCCCCCCCACAAAGCCACGCCCACAGAACCGGTAGTAACAAATTTTACATTTCACCACTGAAATAAAGTATTAAAATATTTTAAGTACCTTACTTTTTAGTGTTAGCAACTTTCTTAAGATATTTATATCTTCCCACAGTTTCCTGATGCAGTTAATCTACAGGCTTTAACATATGAAGTACAACAATCTGTAAAATATAGTATAGAAAAATCCCAAATTCAACTGGACAGTATTAACTGTAATACAAGGCAAATGGAATAGAATAATAGTTTTCATGCTCAGGTTACTATGTCAGTACAGAATCTGAGCTGTGTTAATTCTACAAGCTTGATCCTGCTTGCTGGAGCATGCTTGTAAAAATATATAAAAATATATCAGATTGTAAAAGAGTTGCAACTTTCAAAATTTGTTCCATTGTGCCATGAATCACTTTCTAGTATCATTGGGTTTTATGGCATCATTGATGAAAAAAATGATCCAATTTGTTCACTATGTTTCCAATATTTTATAGGAGAAGATATATTCATTTGGACAATCAAGGCTGAAATACCAATGATAAACCATCCTATACAATTATTAAATATTAAATAAATACTTAATAGTAAAATAATAAAAATAAATTCTGAAATTTATTTTGGATTCTGAATAAATTTCACTCATTTGTACATAACAAAAGTTCAACATTATAATAAGTTTTTCACATTCAGGTAAATCTCTCAATACTCCTCCTTCTGTTTCCATAAATCTTTTGTGGCTATGCTGATTTATTTGGAGATATTGAAACTGCTCAAATGTAATAGATCATTGTGTGGTAAGAGAATACAAAGTTGTATTATCCTTTTAAGGATAAATTCCTGGAAACAAAACAAGTTACTGTATTTTCAGCAGGCAATTCCTTAGTACCTTCATCTTCCTGAAAATAAACATTGAATAATTGGACTATTGTAATATGGTCTACATGGTGCCCTTGAAGAGCATTTGGAAGCTATAGCTGGTGTTATGACTTAAGTAATCCAGAGTTACCCTATGATAAAATGGGCTGCTAGTAAAACAAACAAACAAACAAACCGGAACCTGTTCTTTTCCTGTGTTATTTCCAAACGTGTTTTTCTAGATTGTTTCATATTGCATTGTATCTGAATTATTTATTTCTGTATATGAGAACTCATATATCTAAGCAGCCCCTCAGAGAGACCTGTCCCTTCTATGGGATGATGGAACTGGAGGAAGATGTAATTCTTAAACAGGTGAGGCAGGATAATAGGTCTGCGGTCAGTAGACTACCTCATGCTCTTGAGTCCTTCAAATTTTTGGATGTAATCCTCTGACTCTTATCAGACCTTTTTAATTCAATACTGTACTTACTTAGTAATAAATTATGACTCAGAATCATATATTCTCAATAGATTTTATAAAGGAAAAATAATCTTTGTGGGATATTCATTTCAACATCTATGATGCTTCCAAACCAAAACAAATGTAATTTCCCCCCCTCAAAATATGTTTTGTTTTTTGAAGTCAAAGTTAAATAATTTTTTATTATTTATTGTTAAAGACAGTTCTTAATATTTAATCTTCTTAAAAGCAGTATCAAAGCTTGCTGCTTGATTCACACTTTTCTTCCTCTGACAAATTCCATGTCAACTTTTTTTTCTGTTGTTGTTAATCTGATAACCTGGCATTGAACCATATTGTTGTATAAGTTTCAACGATATCAGTACAATATCATCAGCAAATAATTTCCGTTTATCTTTTTGTGTACTAAATTGGTTCCTGAAATTCCATTTTCTTGACATATCTGAAGTGCCGGGAGTTCTAGTGCTGGTAAAAATGAAGGAGAAAAAAACCAGACACCCTTGTCTTGTTTCTCTTAATACAGTTTATACTTTGATATAAGACCATTTACTGTGATATCATATAAACCACATTCAGTGGAGACGGGTCTGTATGCTCCAGAAGAGGCTGACTCTTTCCTTCTTCATAAATCAAAGAGATAAGAGTTCGTCACGTAGTTGAATCACACTCATTGCTTGCTATAAAGATTTACTCAAGATTTCTGAAAAGTTTTATAGTAGATTATAGAAATACTGGTAAGTCCTACAGCTTTGTTCAATTTCATTTTTTAAAAAATTCCTTCTTCAGTTTCATCTTTGGTTGCTTAAGAACTTATTTTTGTTGATGAATTTATTTTATTTCATTCAAATATTCTTTCACTTTTGCTAGGTCTGATTATTATACAACTTTATAGGTAACAAATCATCACGTCATATTTTGTTGTGGAAATGTAACTGAATATATATTTCTCTCCCAAATAGAAGTAAATTTTGTTCTATTTTTTATGTTATTGGTGGATAAAATTTATCTGGTTAATTGCCATTTTCAAATTGTTCCTGGATTTCTAAATGCATCATTTATGCCCATTAGATCAGGTGTTAGTTACAAAACCCTCAGCACTCTGAGACTATCTATGGTTAGTAGCAGCTTCTCTAAGACTGTAGAACTACTACAAGGTTAGTTGTGGATTTTCTTTGGAGAAGTAGGATGCATGAGTCTCATTTGTCATGCCGTCTCTTTTTGGAACAACCTGCTCACTAATGTTCGGATAGCCCCTTTCTACTAACATTTAAGACTGTTAAAGTGTTGCTTTTTCATCAGAGCCTTTGTGCAGCATACATTATGTAAGAGACTGTTCTTTGCGTTGTCTAATAACCTATAATGGGAGTTCTGCTATTGATAAAAATGATTATGTTACTACTTTAAAAATTTTATTCTTATTCCACTGTATTGCTATATTGTCTTGTAATCAAGACAATAGCATAAGGAATCATATAATGGGAGGGGAGGGGGGGAGGGAGGAAAGAAGGAAGGAAAGAAGGAAGGAAGGAAGGAAGGAAGGAAGGAAGGAAGGAAGGAAGGAA
>WNWU01000007.1:10039580-10075649 GCA_012654045.1 Ptyas mucosa | reverse complement strand
GAAGGAAGGAAGGAAGGAAGGAAGGAAGGAAGGAAGGAAGGAAGGAAGGAAGGAAGAAAGGAAGGAAGGAAGGAAGGACATTGTGATGTTGAACCAGTACTGCAGTCTTTGAGAAGTGGTTGGAGATTTTTTCCTTTTTCGGTACAAAACATCCAGATTATGATCCACAATTTTGGTAGAATATTTCAAAAGATTCTTTTGTGCTCAGCTGCAATTTTAATAAAGATCCATCTAGTTCAACCTTGCTGATTAATAATCAGAAAACTTTTAAGGTGTCTCCTTAAATAATCTCCACATCTTCAGTGTGATGGAGAACAACCTACATATAACAAAAGACCTGACCTGACTGTTTAATCTTCTGAAGAATTCCAAAAAGCAATTTTAACTCCTGATCCTATAGCTATACCAGAGATGGAGGAAGTTTTTTTTAAAAAAAAATTTAGAGCTTGTTACTCTAAAAGTTCTCTCTTAAGATATAAAATAGAGAACTACCAAGTTTTAACAATGAAAAAAATACATTAGTTGCGATTATGCCTGTTTAAATTGAAACATAATGGACTAAAAACAAATCCTTTCTTGTGAAAAAGGAATAAGATGTTGAAGTTATTGAATGCAAAGAAAGATGAAATGACTGATTTACACAGTGCCGTGCTTGGAAATAATGTACATTAAAAAAAATATCCATACAGTGCCAAGCTAAAATCATACTTTAGTAAAAGTCACACACAAAAAAATCCATAAGATGTTTTACTGCACCTGGAATTTAAATTGGAAGCTGAACCTGTCTATCAAGTTGAGTTCTATTAACAGTCCTTTTATCGTTAGGATCGACAAATAGTGATATTTGAGAGATGTCATGGCAATGAACCCCAAGAAGAGAAAAAATTTCTCCTGGTTTATCTTCAGAGGTTTCTTCACAGAAACATAAGTCATTTAATGGGTCTATGGGGACAGAAGGGCATTGGTACTTTTTCTTTACCCTGGCATTATTTTAAACCTAGATTCAGGGATAAAGTTATTATCTGTCCCAAAGCTATTGATTATGGAAACAAAAAGACCAAAATATCTCCTTACCAGCATTCCACTTCCCCCGAAAAACAAGGATTAACACAGGGATTAAAAAGAGATCAGCAATCAAGTGGTGAACAATACCCAATCAAAGAACTACCTACTCAGTCAAACAATTGAACAGTAAATAGCAGCCTAATGAAAGAGCTACCAAGAAAAAAACAACATTCCCACCAACTCTGATAGGGCAAGCTATTGTATATAAACAGAATAAATCCCACTCCCCTTTAGCACTGATGATGCTACCTACTGTAGTTGGCTAAGACATGCTGAAATAAAAGAATCAAGTTCAGAGAACATGAAGGACTTAGCAGTTCAATTCTGAACTGTACAAAATGAAATTCAGTACTGAGAAAAGTAAGGTTCTATATTTAAGCAAGAAAAGCCAAATGCACAGGTATAGGACAGATGTTATCTGGCTCAATAGTAATAACTATGAGTTGTGTAGTGCAAGTGGGCAATCACTTAAATGTGAACCAGCAGTGTGCTGCAGCCACCAAAAAAGTGAATACAGTCTTAGGCTGCATGAACAGAGGGATAGAATCAAAATCACATGAAATATTAGTACCACTTTATAGTGCCTTGGATACTAGGCATATTACATCCAGTTTTGGTCATCACACCAACTATAAAAAAGATGCTGAGACTGTAGAAAGAATGCAGAGAAAAACAACAAAGATAATTAGGGTACTGGAGACTAAAACATATGAAGAATGGTTGTAGGATTTTGTTATGGCCCCATCGGAGCCTGGTTCCGAGAAGGAGGAAGAGTGTGCAGCCTCTCTGGCCTAGGAGGAATGACCAGAGGATCAAGACGAGGCAGTCCTGGGTCCTTTGGAGCTCAAAAGGGTTGCCAGAGAGGGTGCAGGATAACTGAGTAAGGGGGAGGAGATGGAAACGACAGGCAGCGATGCAGAGGAACTCCGGAAATGAGCGACTGCCTCCCCCAACTGATCCCTGAGTGCAGAGAATGGAGAGGACATGGAGTCAGCAAAGGGTGACCCGACTACTAGGGAGGAGGTCTCCTCTTCACAAGGCTCACCTGGAGAATAGGATTTAAGGAGATTCGGGGAGATGGGCTTTTGTCAGGAACAAGTGTGATACTTGCCAGCCACACTTGCCACGATTCAAGAAGCCTTGCTGTTACTGATGACTCACTGCCTTGTTTTGCTTTGCTTTGCTTTGCTCTGCCTTGTTTGCCTTGCCTTGCCTTGCCTTGCCTTGTCTAGCCTTCTCATGTGTGGGTTAAAGTGACCCAGCTCGGCTCCGGTTTGTGCTGTGGGCCTGGTGAACACTCTGTGTGATAAAGATGCATATGAAATCTTTTTGTTCTCAGAACTATGCTGCTGCTCTCTTTTTTACTTCTTGCTTGAGGTGTGCACACATGTTAAACCTTTGCTCTTGGGCTTACAGTGAACCAGGGGTGAAATCCAGCAGGTTCTGACTGGTTCTGGAGAACCGGTAGCAGAAATTTTGAGTAGTTCAGAGAACCAGCAAATGCCACCTCTGGCTGGCCTCAGAGTAGTGTGGGAATGGAGATTTGCAGTATCCTTCCTCTGCCATATCCACCAAGCGACGCCCACAGAACCGGTAATTTAAAAAAATGGATTTTACCACTGCAGTGAACTGTGAGGATTTTGGGGAAGATTGGTTCAATAAAAGGAGATTCCATCCTTTGCATCTCCAGTGTTGCTTAGGTGCCCCGCCCCAGGTCATAACAGATTTGGGAATGTTTAGTTTAATGAAAAGAAGGATTAAGGGTGACATAATAGCAGGGTTCCAATATTGAAGGAGCTGCCACAATGAAGACAGGGTCAAAGCATCTGAAAGCAGAAAAAGAAGCAATGGATGGAAACTAATCAAGGAGAAGACCAACCTGGATCTAAGGAAAAATTTCCTGACAGTTACAACAATTAATTAATTAATGTAATGGCTTGCTTTCAGAAGTCATGGGTGCTCCACCACTGGAGGTTTATAAGAAAATTAGACAACCATTTGTCTGAAATGGTATAGGGTTTTCTGCTTGAGTAGGGGTTTGAACTAGAAGACCTCTAAGCTCCCTTCCAACTCTGTTATTCTGTTAAATAGTCTCTTCTATTGGAAGAACTGATAAGGTGATTCAACTGGGATCAGGAAGAAAAATAAAGACACAATATCTTTTGAATATATCTGTAGGAGATAAGCAGTCAGAATCCAAGGATGGGATTAAATGTATCACCAATGTATAGCCCTTATGTTCCCACAAGAGACCTAAATCCAGCCACCTGTGAAATCCATTGATCCTTATCAAGTGCCAATTTGGCTTGACTGTTAGTAGATCAGATTCTTTGTATTGATAGCACGAAATGAACTTTTACTGCTTTGAGTTCTACTCCTGTCCCTGATTTCTTGGGCCTGACAATATCTCTCTATGTTTTTTTTACTCTTGTTTTAAGTTGGAACTGGATCTTCTAACTTATGGTAGGAGAAGGTATTAGAAGTATGCTTTCACTCATGTGATAGTCCTTATAGTTTTCAGGCTTCTTAATTTCTTTTTTAATGGTAATTATTGGTTTTTTCTTCTCAGTTTTTCTAGTTTTATCATATTTGTACAGCCACCCAACTCAAAATTATTACCCTGTCCAGTGTACATTAAAGCAGACAGTTAAAGACAACTTTAAAACACCCAGTGGTCTTGTAAGAAAAGGACAGGAAATTTTGGGTTCAAATACATACAGCAATACAAAGAATTTTAAAGATTAACATTCAACTGAAACTAGAACTTTTCTTGTTGGGATTAATGGATAGATTATTAGTGTAATAACTTAATTAGAAAAGAGCTGTGGAACAATGTTTTTGTATTTGATAACTACTGTGAGACTCTTATGTACACAAAAATAGTATGACTGAAATGCACACAGTGTAGGAACAGTTGGTGAAGATGATAGTATTAGTAGAGATGGATTTTTTTCTGAAAAAATTAAAAAACGAATGTGAATTATAGATTTGATTATTAGAAAGGGTAGCCTATGGAAAGAAGTAAATTATTATGTAATCTTAGTGAGAGCGGGTAAAATAATGCATTTTAATCTGTTAAAAGGATTGAAAGCCCCTTTATAATTTTTTCCTTACTTTTCTTTCTCTTTTTTAAAAAAATCTTTTTTCCCTTACCTATTGAGTATTTTTCTTTATTTCTTTTCTAAAATTTGTATTGTTAAATTTTCTTTAATAAAATTATTTAATAAAAGGTAAATAAAACATAAAAATAATTAAACATACATAAGACTTGGGAAGTCTTTTAAATATATTTACTTTTTCTTTAATTTGGTGCTCTTCAGACATTTAGTTTTAATTTTTTTAGAGAAATATTACCGCTGTTAAATCTTTTTTTCCCCTTGACCCATGAAAACAATGGCTAATAGTTTGTCATATTTAAATGATGTTCAAAGGAGAAGTCAATTTTATTAAACCGGAACATTAAAATCTCAGAAAGGTATTTTTGAAAAGAAATTAATATTCTCAACAAAGGATGTTTTATTTATACATCACCAGGCATGATAAAGATAATTCAAAATATTCTAGTTTGGAGTTGTACCAGATTATTATTGCTGGAAATTTTTAACATGATTTGTATGCTTAGGTTCATCATAGTGCATTTTCAAAAAAAATCTGCTCTCTCATTTATGGAAAGAATTGTAAGCTTGTTCATTGCAATTTAATTGGCTGACTATATGGTGACTTCTAAATCCAGGCAACATGAGTAAAATTCATTATCATTGTTGTTGTTAGTCACAAAGTTGTGTCCGACCAATTGCGATCCCATGGACAACATTCCTCCAGGCCTTCCTGTCCTCTATCATCTGCTGGAGTCCATTTAATCTCACACCAACTGTTTCAGTGACTTCATCCAGCCACCTCATTCTCTGTTGCCCCCTTCTTCTTTTGCCCTCAATCATTCCCAGCATTAGGCTCTTCTCCAGTGAGTCCTTCCTTCTCATTAGGTGGCCAAAGTATTTGAGTTTCATTTTCAGGATCTGGCCTTCTAAATCCACCAGTCAGGGTGGATCTCCTCTAGGACTGTCTGATTTGATCGCCTTGCAGTCCAAGGGACTCGCAGGAATCTTCTCCAGCACCATAGTTCAAAGGCCTCAATTCTTTGGCGCTCAGCCTTCCTTATGGTCCAACTTTCACAGCCATACACTGCAACTTGGAAAACCATAGTAGCCTTGACTATACACCCTTTTGTTGGCAGGGTCATGTCTCTGCTTTTTAGTATGCTGTCTAGATTTGCCATTTTCCTTATCATAGCTGTTCCTGATTTGATAATATTTTAATTTCTTAATCTTTAGTAAATTAAAATTTGAACCATAATACAGATTTTTTTAAAGAAATATAATTGTGCCCCAGTAGCACTATTTTAAAAAAAGGTCAGATTGATATTTGAATATATCATTATTAAAAGTCCATTTATATAAAGCCAATGTTGGCTAATTTTAAACATGGACACTTTTTGTTCACTCTCCACTTTCGAACTCATTGTCTATTAACATGAAAGACTGATCGCTATTATTCCATATTATAATAATGGAATAATATTGATAATAACAATATTAACATTTCAGAAAGACTTAAGCAATGTGTAATTTTCATAGTCCATTCTATTATTTCATCAGATCCCGGATTATGTCTAGCTTGGGGCACTTTAAGCAGGTGTTAGAGCAATTGGAAAGGTTTCAGAAAAGGACCATAAAAATAAGAGGGGACTCTTAATAGAAACAATTTTGGGAGAGGGCAGGCTAACATTTTTCAAACTTTATTTTGAACATTTCAAATGACTCACAAGTTCAATTTGTGTGGGGGGTGAGAGTATGTGTGTATATTTTATATATACATGTGGAGGCTAGGAGGCAGCCATCTGTCTCCAAAGCTTTAATGTGGAACCCTGCTAAGAAGGAGTTGTACTTTATTATCTATAGTCAGTAACTCCTCCCAATTCTATGATTCTGCAAATTTGACTAATAATTAAGGCTTACAATAAATGTCCATCTTTTAGACATTGTGGAAATTATCACTGTAATCTTAGCACCCATTGGGTTATTATTTTTTTCTGGATGATCTGATTTTTCTGAGTGATCTAATTCACTCTGTGTAATTCCTTATATCATACTGCATAACTGGGGAGAGAAAGTTGGGGAGGGGGGAAGGCTGTCCTGATTGTATCTCATACTGCTCTGACTGACTTTTATTAGCCTGGGGCTGTGCAACAAACCCACCAGCAGTTGATCTCTGACTAAAATCTTCCATGTGATAAAATGAATACTGCCATTTTCAAGGAAATCCTACTGATCCTTTGTAAAATATTTCAGATGTAGGTAAGTTTTAATCATAATATACTGTACATTGTTTTAAAAATGCTAGTTTTGGTGTTGGCAAAAGAGCTGATTAATCTGAGCCCAGGATCATGATAAGTCTTGCTTTTCGCTTATAAAATATGCAACATATTTGACTAACTAAGCAGGTGAATTTGTGTGCCTCAGCTTTTTGCTCTCTATGCTGTTACTTCTGGAACTGCTTAGTCAACCATTAAGGTTCTTAGACAGTGTTTGAAATAATAATCATTTAAGATGAAATCTGTTTCAGTACATTTTTGATGTTGTTTATTTTTTTTAAAAACATTTTCTGTTTTGGGATTCTGAACTTTCATATCAATTTTAGATTGGGATAGAAACAAAAATGACAAAGGGGGCTTAATACATTTCTTTCCCAACTTTTTGTTTGTTGTATTACACAAACATTTTCAGAATGTTGAATGTTGAAGTCCTAGTCATTCAAAGGGCATCCTCATAAGGCTGATATACAAGACTTTCCTTGTTCAACAGGCCAGTGATTAAAGTTCTTTCTGTTGGACTTTTTAGTTTGTTAGAAATGTCATGCACCACATGAGCAGGATTTCAGATGATACTTTCATTCAAAACCAGAAGTCACCTGAACATAAAATGTTTTTAAGGGTAATGGATGAAAGAAAAGCTAAGATCTGCCAAATTGGCAAAGCAGTTGACTTTTATTTAAAAATGGTTTCAGGCTGGAGAATTGGAGAAGTCAGAATTCAATGAATTGGCAGGATGACCTTCACTGATCTTCTCTGGCTAGGTTCATATATATTTTAAAATGTATATAATGTTGAAATAGATTTTAAGAAATGATAGCAATGCATGGCATAATTTCTGAGTTAAATGTCAGCAAAAGGCTCTTTTTATTCAGATCTTCAGATCTTCTGTTTAGAGACAAGAAATCTTAGCTTCAAGCACTTCAAAAGTTGCGACACTTACGAAGTGAGCTGCAGTCTTTGATTAAGGTTCCTGTCAGATTCAGTACACTTTAGTACTGTGCAGCACTTTGGATTCAAAGGCAAGATGATGCTTCAAAAACTGTGTGAACACACGTGCAGCAGCACCTGTCTCCTGTTTCTTAAATCAAAGGTTGCTTTCCTTGAAATCACACTGCAACTGCAAAGGCCAGCCTCACCACCTAAAGAAAAATGCAGTGGCTTTAATGGTACAGTATTTACATGAGTGCCAAGGAATATTTTTTAGCACCTGTTTGCTTTTGAATCCCAAAGCATTGCTTTCTTTCTATGGCTCAAGTGGCTTAATTTTAACCTAGATTGCAACTGTTTAACATGATAGCACTTGAGTAAAGTTGTCTGTGATCCTTTGTCAAGAAATTGTCTGTGTTTCTTATTCATAGGCAGTTGTGGTTTGAGTCTCATCACAATATCTGCTTTATATTTATTAAGATAGGGAAGATGGCAAGTTGTTGGAATGTCTTTTCAAGAAAGTACCAGCTAGAAACCAAGCTTTTCATTCATTCATTCATTCATTCATTCATTCATTCATTCATTCATTCATGTCTTGTCAAACAATTGGAAATAGAGAGCAATAGGTAGTGTAGGTTTCAAGGTTTTGAAATTCAACTCCTAATATCCTTAGCCAACATAGCCAAAGGCAAGGAATGAGAAGACCATCTGATGACACCCTATAGCAGTCTGGTTGTGCCTAATGTGTAAATATATTCTGCCTTGCCAGCAGTGTGCTGCAGCTGCCAGAAAAAGCCAATACAGTTCTAGGCTGCATTAACAGAGGGGTGGGATCAAGATTATGTGGTGTTAATACTAATTTACAATGCCTTGGTAAGACCACACTTGGAACACTGCATCCAGTTTTGGTCGTCATGATGTAAAAAAAATGTTGAGAATGTAGAAAGAGTGCAGAGAAGAATAACAAAGATGACTAGCGGACAGGAGGCTAAAACATAAAGAATGGTTGCTGGAATTGGGTATGTCCAGTTTGATGAAAAGAAGGACTAGGCATGACATGATAGCAGTGTTCCAATACCTCAGGGGCTGTCCCAAAGAAAAGGAAGTCAACCTATTCTCCAAAGCACCTGAGGGCAGGATAAGAAGCAATGGGTAGAAACTAATCAAGGAGAGAAGCAACCTAGAACTAAGGAGAAATTTCCTGACAGTTAGAACAATTAATCAGTGCAACTTGCCTCCCGAAATTGTGAGTGCTCCAACATTGGACATTTTAAAGAAGATATTGGACAACCATTTGTCTGAAATGATATAAGGTTTCCTGCCTGAGCTTGACTAGAAGACTTCCAAGGTCCCTTCCAATTCTGTTATTCTGATTCACAGTCAGAACATCCTATGTAGAGTTTATGTTTCTGTTATATTCAGAGTTTTGTACAAGAGAAGAAACCTTAAGACGATCCTCTAAATCACGCAGGCATTTGCCAACTATGCTAGTGTATAGTTAACTTCCATACACTATTCAGTAAAATAGTCTGGAAGACTTGTTCTTTTTATGTGTAGAATTGTTCACAATATTATGACCATTAAGGGAAAAGCTTAATCCTCCCCTCCTCTCCCTTCCCCTTCCCTTCCCCTTCCCCTTCCCTTCCCTCCCCTCTCCTCTCCTGAAACCATTAATGGAAAAGCTTATATTCTATCATAACGTCAGAAACATCTTTACATTACATCACATATATTAGATGCCCATCTGTAATAATATTAACTCCTCTTTCATTTAACTTATCGGTGGAGAGGCATTTCTAAAGCAAAATCTAGAGTTATATGTAATAATTGAATCATGTCCATTAAGAGCCCCGTGACTTCAGATACCAAGACTCTTCCTTGTACCTTTCTACATTAACTTGCATGATTCCAGTTCTTTAATTGATGAAAAAAAATGCTGATGTAAATTGCACTGTCATGACAGCCAGGTCACATTTTGCCTCAGCAATAAAACTGGCATTTGATGACATCCTTAGAGTTGTAAAGCAGTGCAATTTAGAGCAGTGTGATTGGTGGATTCTTCTGGCTTTTTCCCCCATCTGTCAGATGTCACTTGCTGACAAGTGGGAAAAAACACCTTCCAATCAGACTCATTAACTCGTAGTGTGGTGGGGCTCTGTATGTGCAGGCTTTCAATTATCTGAGTGACAAGTTGGAAGTGTGGAAGAGATTCATGCCTGTGACTGGCCACTTGGATTCTTTTTGAAATACTCCTAGTGCTCTTTCAAAAGAATAGTCAATATGTGTCCCAAACAGCTGACAGGTTGGAAGCAAGGAGGAAGAGCGTAGAGTGAAGTAGGTAGAAGAATTTCTAATGAGGTGAAAGGGTTTCCTTCTACATAGCTTTGTGCTCTCCCTTGCTTCCAACCTGTCAGCTAGGCTATCTACTGTGGATAGGAAGAAGAGTATGTGATGAAGCAGGAGGGAGCTGTCTGGGGCAGCAAAAGTAAAATGAGATCATTTGGTCTCTGAGATCTCCTGGATGACATTCAGAAAGGAGATTGAACCTGAGGGTTTCACAAACCATTTAATTAACATGACAAAATTAGAATATTTATAATTCTAGAACATCATCATATGATGCAATCAACTATCAGTTCTAGATGGCTCCATCATACGAGCACAGGGTTTTATGTATTTATATCTTGATTGTTTCAAGGGGCTTTTATGTTCTTCGGGAGTTTTTGGTAGAAGGAAGGAAGGAAAGAAGGAAGGGAGTGGGGGAGGAGCAGGAAGGGAGGGAGGAGGGAGGGAGGAATATTCCCTAAACAGGATTTCTTTTGTTGTTGTTGTTGTTGTTCCTTTCCCACTAAAGTTTTTACATTGAAATAAGCACAGAATAAATACCCAACAAGATTGAGTCTGTTTAACATTTGAAGTTGTCCTTGGGGAGCCCCAGGAAGTTCAAAATCTGTAAGTTATTTTGGAAAAGTGGCAAAAAAAAATCACTCTGGAAAGAACAGTGGCAAACCTCTTTCAGAAAAACTATGTCTCCAGATGTTGAATTTGACTCAACAAAGTGTTTTTTTTAATACCTGTTGGAAACATGAGATTACAAAAGTGAACTGGAGAATGTAATATTGCTTATACACACACCCATTGGAGTCTTGATATAGCCTACTTATTATAACTATTATGATTTATCTTAACTGTTATGTCTGATTACAATATTTTTTTTCCTCAAGTGTTCAAATAGGGTGAAGAAAATGATTTTTCAGCTCAGTGTGAAAGTCTTCCCTGGCACAGCCATTAGCTCTTTAGGCAAGGAGTGGGGCTGTTTACAATGTGGAGTCAGTTGTAAGGGCGCAGCCAAATCCAATCTTTCTTCCCAGGTCATCTCTTAGTAAAATGCAAAAGCAGCTCTATATTAAAAGCAGACTATATTTAAAGGTAAAGATTTTCCCTGTCCAATCATATCTGATTCTAGGGGGCAGTGCTCATCTCTGTTCTTAGGTGAGGGAGCATTGTCTGAAGACACTTGGATGATCATGGAACTATAATTATATGCCAAGATGACAGAACGCTATTACCTTCCCATAAAGTGGTACCTATTTATCTACATTATTATTATTATTATTATTATTATTATTATTATTATTATTATTATTCGCATATGTATGCTTTTGATCTTCTAGGTGGGCAGGAGCTGGGGCAAGTAACAGGAACTTGCCCCATTGCGTGGTGCGCAGGTCTCAAACCGGGCTGCCAGTCTTTAACTGCTGAGCTATTTTGCCCTTCCTGACTATATTATATTATGTTTACTCAGAACTATATCCTTATTTGAAGTATTCTAATCTGGGAGAAGATACAAGGACTGACTTCTGCTTATACTTGCCCAGAACAAATTTTAAGTTTTCATTTACACTTTCATTTTTTTAAGCTGCACAATATTATTATTTGGAAAGATAGGTTTTGGTATTTAAAAAAATAATGTTATTGATTTTAATTTATCAACCTTTACAATACAAAAGAGCATGTTTAACATGAACAATGTTTTTCTTGTCTTAATATTACCTGAAAGAAAGTTTGGTCCAATTTATTATGGCTTATGATGCAAACTTCATCTTCTGGTTATATGGCTTATTGATTTAGAATAAATCATGATATGACCACGGGAAAGAAGGAAGTCCCTGACCTGTCATGTTGACTTTATGGGCTACTGCTGGTGCTGGCATGCTGTTGCTGAAAGCAGCCACTTAATTGCTCTGCTGTGTCTCCTCTGTTTTTCTGACTGTGTCAGAATTTCCCATTTCTGTTTACTCCTTTACCTGCTCACCACATGATCTGGATCAGGGTCAAAACTTTAAAACTCAATTTGTATAAGATGGGGATAATGCCACTTGGTAGTTCATCTTGCCTTCAGAGATGATGTTCAGCTTCCGTTGGAGCGAGTTGAATAAGGTTTGCAGTTGCTGAATTTAACCCTAGCTTTCAAAACATGAATTGCTTGCAATGATGTATAGGCCCTTTCTGCAGTTACAGCCTCTCTGACATAGAGATGGTTGAGTACTTACTGTTTGGACATTGTACGCATGACTGCCATCAAACACTGCTGAGAATTTCAACCAGCTGCTAAGTCATTGAGGTTAGACAAATGGATTTCATCTCATCTGACATAGTATGCTAATTTATCTTTTTGAACTGAGGTGATGTTATTAGTCCAGTTTGCTAGTATTATTTTTCAGACACCTTTGGATCTAAATTGAATGTATTTTGCTTTAGATTATGTTGCTGAAGCACTGAAAGGTTGTTTCAGGTTTTCAGAAATGTTGATTTTAAGCTATTCTGAACAGCCTAGTCATGCCTTGCTCCTTTATCCATGGATGCTACTCCATGTTGACATTTGTTCCTGTCTATCTTTTTCACAATAGTCTGATCCGTGACTTGGTCAACCAAAGCCCATTATTAAGCAATTATATATAGCATAACAGCAAAACCATGTGTCACTTATAATTGGAAGTCTCCCAAGCAACCTTGTAAATAAATTTAGGAGGCCATGATTATATATACAAATACAGTTGGCATGTGCAATAAACAAGACATTCCAATATTAAAATAATTGCTAAGCCATCATTGTTTTACTCTTTATCACACTACAATCCACTATAGGATGTCTGCATTTGTATGTGTATCTGTGAAATTAATCAACACCTACTTATTTATTTAATTCTAACTTGTCCTACAGGCTAATCATTGGATATTAAATACCCTAATCAACAAATTCACATTTCATTTTTCCCCCTTATCAGTCCTCTGCTTTGTCAGATGATTTTCTTCCTTTTTTGTTTTTAATTTGAATTTTCTTTTAAAATCTTTTCTCTTTTTTTGTGAATTCAGTGTATCTCTATTTTGTTTAGTCTGGCACAAGGAACACAGGCCGAGAAAAAGTAAAATGGAAGAAAATGCAGATAACTGTACAAGAGGTGGTGGTAAGAGATGAATAGGCCACATTTAAGAAAAAGCTATCATAGAAGCCCTGGCTTTCCTTTCTTGTTTAGTAATCTTAGTTTACTTTTCAGGACTCTGCAATTATTTTTCTTCACATCAGCAGTGATGTCACCAGTTCCAAGGACATGTTGTACAATTAAGAAAAGAGAGAGATTGGATACATGTTGTTGCCTAGGAAAATGGTTTGAAATAAGATTTAAAGTTTGGATTCTTAATGGCTTAAAGCTTTCTTCAATAGCGACAACATTATGCACTGAAGTACAAATACCACTAGCTGAGGCAGTCAGAAGTCAGCTCACCTTGTCTATTGGAGTTGCAGAGTTTGGCAGGAAGCCATCTGAGCCAGGCAGCCAGATTCTTCTAAATGAGCATCTCTGAATGAGCAGTCAGAAATGGTCTCATGCATAACCCAATTTACAAAAGAAGCTACTTGAGAATACAAAGATGGAGAAAAGAAATTAAGCTGAGCTGGTAAATCTCCTTATGTTGTTGCTTAGTGGTTAACCAGAGAATCTCAGGACAATACTGAGATGATGAAATCAAGCACACCACTGATGTTGCAGAAGATTTTTGCTCTTTGAAAACTATTTCCCAGGTGATCAGACTGATGGAATAATTACTGAATAAAAGTTTTGTTAACAAAAAAAATGGCATCTCTTTTTAAGTGTTCTGCACTTTTAAACATGGAACTTACACATTATCAGGCACATGTAAAAAAATCAGCTGGTTTGATTTGGAGATTCAGGAATTGAAGATGGGATGGAAGGAGGTGAAAATAGCAGGCATGAAAAACCTTTAGAGAATTTTAACCAAGTTTGCTTTCAATCTTGCCATAATAGATCTTTGAGATATCTTCCCAATTTTAGGGCATAGAGAGCAGTGATGGGGAAAGGATCATACAGTATTCTTCAAGTTGTCTAGTAAAGAATCCACAGAAAGTTGACTGAATTAGTGCAGGAAGTGTCCTATTCAAGTCTAAAAATAGAAACTTTCAGAAATTGCATGCAAAATAAGTTCTTGCCTTTTAACTTTGAGCCTATATTTAGAATGCATAGAGCTGAGATGAATTGGCAGTTTGTTAATAGGGTTAGAATAGAAATGTAACATCCTATAAGTGTCTCAGAAAGGAAAGTTAAAATTTGTGCCTGGCTGTATTAAAGAAGTTGAAACCTGAGCAAATGAATACGGTCCCAAAGAACCCTGAAAAGCAGAAAGAATAATGAGATGATAAATGGTAAAGCTATTTATGATCTGCTACTCATGCCCATGTATGGAAGCACAATACATCACCTATCTCCTTCAACTTCCTTATATAAGGCATTCAGCTTGCAATGCTGTGTGTTGATTGGCAGGATCCCCAATCAAAACAGAGAAAAACCACTATTTTCCAAAGTGATTTGGAAGTTTTGTGATCACTCAGTTTGTTCCTTTGAAGGTTGCTGTTTTGTTTTATTTTGCCACATGCCTAACAAATACTGAGTTGCCAGTCAAAGATGTTTTAGGATGTAATCAGTAGCTGGGATGCCAAGAATAAGTAATAGGAATATTAACTATGTTTAAAGCTTGTTCTATCATTCAGCTCCAGCTTATTCCTGAACATTGTGTTTTGTTGTCCTTTAAACTTGAAGGAGTAGCAAAATATAGAGGAAGATAAAAACCTAATGAAGATTTCCAAGATATTTCTTGGTAACTATTTTGGTACCTAGCAAAATCTCTAATGGCAAGGGAGATAGAATGGAAAAACAGTTTTGTGTTGTTATAATACAAGCCCTTCCTTTTTTGTATATATATTGTGGCAATGCGTAGGGAATGTCTGAAAAACATTGTGTTGGTTAATGAGGGAAATCTGTGTCATTTAGGATTTTAAAAACCCTAAAAGTCAACTAAAATCTCACCATTGGGTGGGATGATAGCTAATTCTAGAATAATTAGAATCAAACTATATACATCTCCAGTACAAACCTTTGACCAAAGAATTTTTATGTGTTTAACTGGTCATTATGTCTGTAAAATAGTGATTTTTAACAAAAAAACATGATTTTGGCTCAAATGCATTACGAAATTCTATTCCCATGTTTGGGAAATCCTCCAGTGCAGATGGACTTCGGAGTTGAAAGCAGATGTCATCACAAGATGATTTGGATCTCCATTTTAATTGGGGGAAATAAAGCTTTTCTCTTCATAGAAGTTACTATAGTCTTGGAAATCTTCTAAATGAAAAAAGAGTAGTAGCAATTCCTTTGGGACATTTTCATTGCTTTTCTATCAATCTACTCAATTTAAAGTATCTTTTCCAGTGAACGCTGCCTGAAGGGTTTCTTTTTCATAGTCTAATACAGGTGTAAAGTTGCATGCAGCTATGAAAGGGTAAAGCTTATGATAGCACAATACTGCTTCTATCATTTTGATGGAAAATCATGAGGACACCCGTGATGGTTAAGTAGATGCTGTTTTCAATGTTGCCCACAAAACTTTCTCTTTTCTTTTTAAAGGTTGCAGTTCTTTTCATTTCGGCAATATTTTCAGGTTACTTGTGCCCAAGATCAATCCAGGATTGTGTAACATACATAATCTTTAATATGGCTTTACATTATAATTTAATCAGTCACTCAATTGTTATTGTACTGCTGTTTCTTATTAGAGCTAGGTGTCTATTTGTGCTGCTTGTGTGGTTCTTATTTGATTAGGGGATTCAGCAGATCAACTTTGGGGAATTATTACTTGCATACTCTTAATACTGTTGACTGGCTATGAATATTAATAGCAAGTAGATTTTCTGTCTTTACATTGCTACCTTAGATCAGGGGTGTCAAACTCACGTCGTCATGGCAGTGTCATGTGATGTATCGGGACTTTACACTCACACACCCCTTTGCTAAACTGGCCATGGATGTGGCCAGGGTGTGACACATCCAGCCCCTGGGCCGGGAGTTTGACAGCCCTGCCTTAGATGAAAGGACTGCAAAATATTGTTTTTATTTCAACCCATTCCAATCATGCTAGGGGCTTATTCTGCAGGAATGATAACTTGTATTTGGTGGTTCTCTTCATACTTCATATTGCATTCCTTTTCAATACCAAGCTTTATAAATGATCCTTACTGGCCACTGGCCTCTCTCATTTACATATGCATATTGCAAAAGTCTTTTTTTCTAAATAAAAATTAAACTTCAACTCATGCTTCTCCCCTAATAAGATTATAATTTAGCCCTGCTTTAAAATAATATGTGAAAATGCTGATTGCTTCCAGATTGTTCTCTTAAGGAGCATCCTGCTTCTCTTGGAAATACAGATGGGAATTAATTGAGAGCCTGAATGTTTCCACCTAAGCAATTGTGAACAGCCACCTGCAGAGGGAAACAAGATTCCATTTCATTTTCTTTCATAATTAGGCTGCAGTTTTGTTTTTTTTAATTTCTCCATAAAGACATTGTTGGCACCATTTCAATTATCTTGGCATCTTAGAAGCAAGCACAGTTTAAGGTATTTGAGTGGAAGGTAGTTGTGTGTCAAATTGCTCCTAGAATCAACTACATGTAGATTAATCAAATGTATGTATCTTGTAATGATTTTCCATTAAATTAATTATTTTCATATGTATGTTGCAAAGCCTATTTATGAGCAAATAAAAATTAACCCAAAGCCAATCTGTTCTACTGGAAATGTTGCAAAGAGAATGCCTTGACTTGCTTCTCTAAGGATTCAATTTCCTTTAAATTAAGACAGAATTGAGGAAGAGTTAGGAGTAATGTTTCCTTGTTTGAATATTACAAATAGTCATAACTCAATTTAGAATTTCTTATACATATTTTTTTTCCATTGGAGGAACTGAAACCACATCTCTGTTTGGATTCTGGCAAATTCCCACTATCACTGATGTTCTTCTTCCATTCTCCAAGGTTACAATAGCCAGATGTTCTACTTTAAAGAAAACAGTCTTGCATTATTTGTTGTACACCACCAGAAGACACCATGCAGGCTAGGAAATTCTGGGAGTTGAAATCCACAAGTCTTAAAGTTGCCAAAGTTGGACACCCAGCTTTAAATGAACAAAGAAACCAACATGTTTAATGTCTGGGAGTGGGAGCAAATGTGCTTTTCTTCCCCAAGCCTTTCAGTTAATGGTATATACATTCAGGAGAATGAAAAAATAATAATAATAGTAAATCTTTTTTTGATATCAAAAGATTAAAGTAGATGTGTTAAGTTTGGCATGCTTATTTTTTAATTAATTAATGTACTCGCTTCAATTAAAAAAGAAAAAAAAAAACCCAAACCCCACAACAATACAAATACAAATTATTCAATGATATTGCCATAAAATTATTTCCGTCTGTCTCCTGCTTTGGTCTCCTCAGAAACCAAAAGAAAAAGCATGCTCCATTTTTTTTATTGCCCAACCCAGATAACAAAAGTGATCCTCAAATACTAAAAACAAAATAAAAATAATCTCTTACTCTGCAAATAATGGGTGCATCAGTCAAGTTTTATTTCCCCTCCCCTAGTACATTGGCTCTATTTTCCTAAATGTTAATTAACATATTAGCCAAAAGCACCCAATAGTGAGAAGATAGCTTCTCCTAAAAGGAATGGGCAGAATTTTACCTCATGACTTTGGATTCTACAAGGCTATATGGTAACATTTATAAAATGAAAACCACATATGTGAAAGCACATGACAGCTCAACCTTAACTACTTTGACATATGTGGTTCTCAACTCCAAGGTTCATGTACTATTCAACTTCTAATGGCTAACTAATGTAGATTTGAAAAAGAAGAGCTCCATCTTATTTGATCCAATCTTTGAGGATATTTAGATTTTTAAGATAAACTGAAAGTATTCCAGCTAACTGATGTTGGGAGAGGGACATACTAATTCACAAAATGGTTGCTATGTGTCATTTAATAACATACCAACATTTATCAAAGGATTACTGGGCTGTGGTGGCACAGTGGTTAGAATGCTGTATAGCAGGCTATTTCTGCCAAATGCCAGCAGTTCGATTCTCACTGGCTCAAGGTTGACTCAGCCTTCCATCCTTTCGAGGTTGGTAAAATGAGGGCTCAGATTGTTGGGGCAAATTTTTTTGACTCTGTATGACTATAAAGCACTGTGAAGTGCTATTGCTATTCCATCAGAACCCCTTTCCAAAATATGTATCGCCGCTGCCTATCATTGTCATTTTTTAAAATTTATATTTGCATGTAAAACACTAAGCCATACCAGTCTATTATTTTTCTTTTCTTTTCTTTTTCTTTTTTGCACATTAGAATAATGCATTTTAAAACGGTAGAAATGAGTAGGACAAGGACTGTGCAGGTAGGGCCCTATGAGTACATTTGTAGTCATAGGCAGAATGCTAAGGATCCCAATAGTATTCCACAACAATTTTTTCAACATTCAAATCTCACAATGGAGATATAGGTGCTACTCAGAAGCCTTTAACAAAAGATGACAATAGCAGCACCCTGCTGCTTCTGTTCCTTAGCAACTAATAGTAAGAGACTACTTACCTCTTCTGGAGATCATACATAGCCATCATGTTGTAGTCTTTGCCTCTCTTTTTTTCTCCCTGTCTCTCTTTCAGGACTGCTAAATGAGTGATAACATCCTGTAGAAGCAAATATCACATATTAATATATACTTTATTACTCTGCTGGTGTTTATTTTCATCATGTTCTCTCTTAATTTCTCTTCCCCACCATCACCATGAACCAAATTGATTCTGAATCTGGAAGTAGGTATCAAAAAAGTCCTATATTACACTACTTAAGTGTCTCTTGAAGGGACATCTTTTCATCCTGACTTTTTTTCTCAACCATTTCTAGAATGAGAAATCAGCACAATTTACATTATTTGTATTCAGTATTGTTTTCATTTTGTTTTAAAATTATTGAAAACAGTATATGAATACTTAATATCTACATCTATCTATATATGTGTGTCTGTTTGTCTGTATGAATTTCTTTATAAAGTGGATTGTTTCAGCTGGTTGGTTTTTCTTAATTGTACTTCTCAGCTCCAAGATATTCCAGTCATCTGTCTGGAACTGTTTATACAAATATTCGCTAATTGTAGCAACTTCATTCACATTAGAATTCTCTTTGTATGTTACAATTTACCACAACTTTTTATTTTATTCATTCATTCAAACTGTGTGGCCACTCATGTCACACAAGTAACTTTTTGTCATTGCTTTGACTATTATTTGACTAACTGGACAATTGCAAAGATGTGGTTTTCCATCTTTATTTTCCTCTCCAGGCAGAATGCAGAAGAGACAAAACCTAAACAAAAGGTGCACTTTCAGAGTTTAAAAAAGAATAATTTAAACAAATTGAAGAAGAAAGCATCTGCAGATGGTTATTATCCATTATACTTCAAATGAAATATGTCTAGAGACAAATTACCTCTAATTATTCAATAATGTCTTCAACTTAAGAACAATGTGCTGTAACTGTGACTATAATGTATAAACACTATAGATATTTATAAATTAAAATATATGGGCAAATTTGGAGGTTAATTTAGAAATGCTGGGACCATGAAGCTTTTCTGAGTTTCAGAACTTATTGAATTTAGTTGTGAAATATACATGACTTAATAGAATTACTTGCTGTATTTCCCATGCCCTATATCAAAAGAAGAAATCTCTATATTTAAGTGAACAAGAAATAGTTCCAACATTTATACCACCTACAGCACTACAGATTGTTCTCTAATAAGCTTACCTGCTGGCAATAATAGCATTGATTGACTCCACTTTGATTGTCTGGAACAATATCATTTTAGATGCTTTCTGGATAATTACATTAGGAATCAGCTATCTTGGCTAACCAATACCAGAAGTCTAGCACCTAGACTGCAGTTAGGTAGGAATCAAGACGTAAAGGGAACAAATTAATGTATTAATTAATGTTTTTTATCTGCACATGTGCAGAAGCATCTGGGCAGGTGGGGTGGAGCCTCCCGCCACCGCTACCAGTTCACCCGATCCAGAGTGAACCAGTAGCAACCCACCACCCCAAACCAAACTATATATATAAGGGGAAAGAAAATATGAGGTACAAGGGAGGAAAGAAAAAGACATTGACTTTCAACTAGTACAAGATAACATTACAACCTCAATTTTTTACTTTTACACACTAGTATATAATTAGCCATTTTTTATAAAAACAAATCTATATAATGGCAAAAAGAAAGTCAAAGTTTCATTTTTTTAAATCACAAGCACAAAATCCAGAAGTGATATCCAAATAAAAAACATAAATATATTCTCCTCTTTGAGTAGAACAATTAGTTTAACCATTACTGCTTTATCTTTCTTGTTGTTGAAATAATATGTATTTCTATTTGCACTTAATAATCTTTATAAACTAACTTCATTTATATTAACAAAATTCACTGGATTCTTTTAGATTCTTTGACCTTAAAAGAAAAAATATTTTTCATCCATTTTAAAACACTAAGCTTTTCTTTAAAAACATTTCTAAAATTAAAACATTCTAATGCATCTTTTTTGCATTAGCAGAAAATACTTTAAAGTATTCCTCTTAGTAGACATACTTTAAAGTTCACTTTCAGACCAATAAAATTCCAACTAACTCCAATTAACTCATTAAATTTAGATCACTCATGGAAAGAGGCATTTCTAAAAGAAAAATGTAACAAATACTTAAGAAAAGCTATTATACTTCTCTTGATCCTGATAGCTTGCAAGTAAAAAGATATTTGTATGATAATGAAACTAAATAACGACTTTGCTAAAAAAAAAAACACCCATCACATAAATGAATTTTCTGTTTTAAAATATTCATAATATTACTGCAGAACAATCAGAAATAAACATACATTTCATACTTTATTTTTATTACAAAATTTATTCAAGGCTGCCTTGAAATACTTGGGAGTTCAGATTCAATGATTTCTTTTGGCCAAAACATGATAACAATGCCTTTCTCAGCAGACAACTAAGGATTTGGAAATTGTTTTACTATATAATCCCAAACTGTTGATACAATTTGGTGCATTTTCAGGAGAAAAAACCCTTACCAGGGAATAAGAATACATTCAAAATATACAACTTTCCAACTGGTCCAGGAACAATATGATGGCTGAGGGAACATGCCACCCACATGTAATATAAAGTATAGTCTTTATTGAATTGAAGTAACCCAATTACACTGAGTTTACAATCTCTGAGCAAGGAGAGGAAATGTTGAATTCTCCCACTTTCTTTCCAACAATGTTAAGCTTTTTTCCCTTGCCTGTCTCTTATTCTGTCTCATTTTTCCAGCCTTCACAAAATGGGAGATGGGATTAGTAGGTCAACTATACCCCTTAAAAAAAATCACAGCCACAAACACATGAACTTTTTATTTTAATTATTCAGAATGAGAAGGAAAAACGTTTTGTAAAACAAATGCACATGTACATATAGATGTACATGCTAATGCATATCCAGTGGTCCTCTGTGAATAAAGAGGCTTTATCTATCCCACATCCACATGCTGGCTTGGTAATTATGGAGTTGAAGTCCACACATCTTAAAATGGGCTAGAACACTGGGCTAGAAATTGTTTGTGCTATCCTAAAATATTTTTTTTGATGAAGAAATCAATAGAATGGGCACTCATTCTTCTACGGTGTTTATAACACTTTTTACATTTTGCAAAATATCAATCATTTAGACTGCAATCTTGAGCATCTTTGCTAGAAAATAAGTCCTGTGAAACGCAGTAAGACTTAGGTTAAAAATCATACTCTTTATCATATTCCTCCTGGCTATTCAATCAGATTATCTTTTTCTTATAGAAGTTGTTTCTAGACTTTATACTTTTTGAGAATGCTTTTTTTCCTATTTGATACACTTCTGTTTTTTTTTTTAAATAACTAGGATTATTTGCAACCTGGCTTATATTTCTTCCGATACCGCCTTTGAATCTACTAATCATATACTTTCCTCTTGCAAAACAGATTTGAATTGTTTTATGGTTGTGGCACTGATATTCTTATCTCTGATAGACTTGATAATATAACATGATCTCTGCTCAAAAACTCTCTAAATTGTGTAAAGACCATTTGAATCTCAAATGACTGTCATAGGACATCCCCAGGCATTTCCCACTTGTCTCCTCCTGCCCCATGAATCTGATAACATTTGCAAATCGGCTACCTTTTGAGGACACCTGCTAGCAAACATGAAATCCAAATACAATGAGCAGAAAATCAAAAGCAGGCTGTGGCATCTTTAAAAAACAACATCTTCCCAGGGAGCACAGCTCTATGCTAACCAACTGTGTTACATCAGTCAGAATAAGAACCTGCTGTGTCACTCCACAAGACATAACAAATGAATGCCTTCTGAAGACTTTTCCCTTTAGCTTTGTTGACTGATGCTGTTACGCATTTCTATATCAGAGTCCAAGGAAGTGAACTCTGAATGTCAGTGCCATTTGCAATGGAAGGAAATAAAGACATGGATACTATTGAGAGTGACATTTCAAATGGAAAGCTAATACTACTAACATGTTTTCTACCATCCTTAGTACTATCTTCACCTCACCTCAAAACAAAACAAAACCAGCTAACAGTGCCCTGTTACTCTGAATCTTTGGAGTCCAGTTTTGTTATACAATATGCATATTTCCTTAAAAGTCAGCTAACCTAACCCCAAAATTGCTTAACGCCTTGTAAGCCGCCCTGAGTCCCCGGAGAAGGGCGGCATATAAATCAATTTTTTTTAAAAAAATGTGGAAAATCTTCGAACTCACCTATTTTCCTGGCAACTAAATCCAGTTGGTATGAGAAATAAGCCATAACTCAAACAGAATAGTACCAGTCTGTATTTTTGAAGGGCAGCTATACTTTCTCACTTAATTCGAAGATAATTACTTTCATCTGGGTAGGTGGCTCAGTGGCTAAGACGCTGAGCTTGTCGATCAGAAAGGTCGGCAGTTTGGTGGTTCAAATCCCTAGCATAGGTCTCCTGCATGAGCAGGGGGTTGAACTAGATGACCTCCAAGGTCCCTTCCAACTCTGTTACTGTTACCTGTTATCTTATTGATCTTCAGGATCTTTGTGGTTAAGGACTTGAATTAGACAGGGTAATGGGTAATGGCTCCTTGGAATAGAAGTAGTCAGTAGTAGTAGTAAGAACCTCTCTTATTCTTCCTAAATAATCATTGTTCATAGAGACTTTAGCTTTTCCATCATCTGCTTGCTGTCACTTTGCAAAGCAAGGTCCAAAAGAGTTTCAACAATAAGAAAAGAAATGGTCCTATCTGAATTGTCAGTTGCAAGTTCAACTTACTGAAGATTTCATTTGGGCAGTAATTTTACTCATATCTTACAGGCAGACAGTCTCACAATTTAATAGTATTATACTCTGGATATTTGAAATTGTGCCATGCCAAAATATGGCTTCTGATTTTTCAAAAAACAAATTAATAATTAAAAAATACCCTTCGAAGCAGGACTCTGGTTTTCTACTTTGAGTGGAATATTTGAGGACTTTGTTTTAGTATTTTGAGGTTACAGTACTTATAGAAATAGGTAGCAATGTGTTGTTGTTCTTATTGTTCCATCCCTCTTAACTTATGGTCCACCATCTGAAAAAGTCTATAAAGTTCCTTGGATTTAATTGAAGGATGGAAGCCAGAATACAGTAACTGTGAATTTTTAGAGATAGGCCAAGTCTAAGAACAGATTTCTTGTTGATAATGTCCAAATGTTCATCAATAATAAAGACAGAGAAGTAGAATTTTGTAGCCTAAAGGCATGGCCTGTTGCAAACACATGGAGTAAAGCCTGCATAATAAAACAACAAGCAAAACAATAATGCAACAGACCAATTCAATTTATAATACATTCAATAAAGTACTGACAGCATTGTCAAAAAATCAATTGAAGAGAAGCTACTTTATCAACAATTCTCCTAAACATGACTGTGTCTTGCTCAGATAAAAGTACATACCTTTGTTTCAGCAAGTGAAACTTTGTCATTTAGTACATAACCAAAGGATTTCTGTCTTTCAAAAGCATGACAACCATCTGCTCTGCAACATCTTCCACAAAAACATAGACAAGCAACCAAAGAACTTGAGTGGACCTCCTTCCATAACATTGAAGACATCGTTTGAAGCTTTCATTTAGTAATGGTTTCCACAGATTGAGAAAAAGTAGAAATGTCTCTTTCTGCGGGTTTTTTTGAAGCAATATATTTAAATTTTAGTAAATATTCAATAATTTATGACTCAATTATTGAAATTGCAATTGTGAATATGATTTTTTTTAAAAAAAACGTTTTGGATCCACAAAGGAAATGATCATTGATGGGGAATAGTGTTTATAACACTATTGGACAATTATAATTGGACAAATGTGTGTCTGGCTCCCAACCTTGAATTGTTCCAGATAATATATGTCAGGGAGATGATGGCTTGATGATATCTGAATCAGCCTGCTATGATAGGCAGACCTGACTTGTTTATCATCATTATAGAAGACAAACTTATCTATGCAGCTGCTATTGTAGGTAGGATCTCTGGAGATAGGACCAGAGAAGCTGGAGAAGCCCTCTTGTGATTTTTTTTTCTTGCACTATCTCTAATTCCTTGCTATTTCCTATTTTCCATATCTTTTCTCCATGCAGCATTTGAATAATTGCCTTTTCTGCATAAATTTGAATTGCAGACTATACAAAAATGGATATCTGATCTACCTAAGAATGTTATGTTGTTTTGTGATAAATCGATGAAAATCATTCATTAAAGTGCATGTAAATGGAATGGTTTTGTTCTATCTCATGATTATCTATAAATCACTTAGAGGTTTTTGATTTTTTTTCACAGCATTATTTTATTTGAGTAATTAATTACTTTTGAAGGGAATACTTAATAAACCTTATCTGGTCTAATCTGATGAGAGACAAAAGGACCACATCATCTGCAAATATGAGAACTAGAAAATTGAAGAAATTGGAAGTTCTGACATGACATTATTGAAATATAAACTGAAAAGAAACGGAGTAACTGAACACCCCTGTTTAATTTCTCTATTCACTTTTGTTGTCTTTGAGATATTTAAATGGTCCTAACTTCATCACCATATTATTATGATGATACATGTCCTAGGGCCGGATGCGTCATCTGCAGGCCACGCCCACCCCAGCTTTGCAAAGGAGGAAAATGTCACAATACATCACGTGACAGCAACATGATGCCACAAGTTTGACACCCATGTTCTAGAGGACAGAGGAAGATCACAATTTTCTACCCAGGTTTGTCTACTTATTTTTCCCATAGTGTTTTGACCTATCCACCATGTTAAATGCTAATCCATAAAAGTTGTCCTACTTGTGAATTTCATAATTAAAAGATGAAAAACACCACACTGAACAATTGTAGTTTTTTTTTTATCTGAAATCAGATCTTTTTCAGTCAATCAATTCTAGGTTCTGACCAGTGGGCCCATTTATGGAGAAAATACTTGCATAATTTAGGTGCAACAACCTATAGCTTGATGTGGGCTGCTTTTTTAAGGATAAATTTTACTTACTTGTAAGTTAAATTAATGGGGCTTGTAATTGTTTTCATCCTGAAGGAATGTTGCCATCATTCTATATGTCAAGCATTTAAACTTTTCAAGTCCATTATGATGGAGCTGTTGTATCTATTTCTGGTAAAAGCATACCCATTTTTTGGTATTTAATGGATGCGGTTAGATCATGAATCTAAGTTGGACTAAGAAGCAGTCATGTGGAAAACATATTCTTTCTGAAATATGTTGTTTTTTATTTATTAAATTTGATGGCAATCCATATCAATTTATGACTTTGGCTGGCTAACTATTAAAATTATAATAATATAAAACTATAAATAACCTTAACTAGCAGCTGAACAATACAAAACAAATGTCCGCTGTGAGTTTAGCCAAAAAGCGATGTTCACCCAGAGTACCAGGACTTTAGGCTTCATGGCAAAACCAGTCTTCACGGCTTTGTGATAAGAGAGCAAAGTCGGGGTGAGTCTGATCTGATTTCTAAGTAAGAAATGGTACTGCAAATACAGAATTTGGACCTCAAAATTGGGAAGACCTTCACAGTCATAATAACCTCTTAAAATTTCAGGTTATCTTTAATAACAAATACTAGTCAGCACTTCGTATTCATCTCTTTTGTGTTACAAACAAATATCTCTACTTTTCTGCAGTTGACTCCAGCAGAATGCGCTCATTGTTCTTCCATTTCTCATCTGTTGTGCCTGCCTAAAAATTCCATTTTATTTTCTTTAGAATTTTTTGTAAGAATAGGTACTGTAAATGGATAGAACTTTATTAATTGAATCTGAGGTATCGAAGGAAAAAATATATTTTAATCAATGAAATCACATCCTGCTTTTTCCAAGTCTGCTTCAGGATACCCAAGTCCCTGGGGTGCTTTCTGTCACTGAAAATCTTCACAGTTTATATATCATTTGTCTGAGTGATGTGAGTGAAGTGATCATTGCTTACTGTTTCAGAAATAACCTGGAAAAGATTTGTTGCTGAAACATAACCTCCTATACTGAATCTTTTACTGGTATTTATCGGTTTTGTCTAGAAAAAGAATAAAAACAAAACAAAACAAAACAAAACAAACATAAAGCATATCTTGTTATCTTAACAAATGTATCTTGCAATATATGCTCATTTGTATAAGAGTACCCAAAATTACTTTTCTGCCTTTCCTATTATTTCCATCCATATGTGTGTTAATATCTTTGCAATTATTCCTACAAGATTGTTGTAGCAATCTTGCAGATATTTCCATAAGTCTAGTCCAGGGGTCAGCAACCTGTGGCTCTGGGGCCGCATGTGGCTCTTTCACCCCTCTGCTGCGGCTCCCTGTCACTCAAATATGTGTCACAACCGCCAATGTGCAAGACCCGCCGGCACACGATATATTGAGCTTTTCAACCCCTGATAGGCCAACCATGGATAAATCCAAAAAAAGAAAAGTTTCAGAAGAAAACAGAACATTTAATTCAACTACATATGCTAGTTTTATGGCTGCTCAAGAAATAGTCAGGCACAGGAATGGTTTTGTGGCTCCTGGTGTTTTCTTTTCTGTGGGAAACTGGTCCAAATGGCTCTTTGAGTGTTTAAGGCTGCAGACCTCTGGTCTAGTCCATAAATAATTCCTAGTCATTTTTCTATTGGGGAAATAGACATTGATATAGATTACCTGTTCCATAGAGTTGCCTATTATGCTATGAGAGTGGCTACAGTAGACAGCCGATTCAATTCACTTGGCTGAGGTCTGTTTTATGCACTAATGATATGGTTAAGTTTCCATTGGCTGTTCTTGACATCTGAAGTTTTATTACAGATATGCCTACTAATTTAAATTGTGAAATTAAACAGTTATTTTCTCTTAATCACATTTTGTTGAGACTGATTATATCAAACATCCACAAGAAGGTTCAAAGTTCCAAACCTGCCATTGTATTAAGTTCTGCTTAATCAAAGTAAAGCTTCTCTCTGATTTACATGTTGTATTGGAACTAATGATAAGTCTTAATGAGTCTGCATCTTAACTGGTTTTCTTGTTCACTTTCATCACATTTTTTAAAATTATATAATCATCTGTAAATCCCCTGTGAGATAAAATTACACGGCCATTGCCTAGGGCAATTTGTAACTGGAACAGAGGTTAAATTGTAGCCATGTATATAGGCATTGAATCCTATGTACTGCAATAGAGAAAATTTTGGGTTTCTACAGTATAACGGTGTCTACCGGAGCCTGGTGGCGTGGCAGACTAAAGCACTGTAATTAACATTCAGCTGCCTGCAATTACTGCAAGTTCAAATCTCACCAGGCTCGAGGTTGACTCAGCCTTCCATCCTTTCTTTTTATTATTATTATTATAAAAGTTTTTATTGGTTAAAAATAAACAATATTATCGCTTACAAAATGTGGAATTTTCATTATCCTTTTACAAAGATAATATATATTTTCTTTTTTCCATATACAGGAGATCTTCCCTTATTAAAAATTTCAAATTTAACAACCGGATTTATACGAAAATATCAGTTCAGTATCCAGAGTAATATTAAAGTTTACAAAAATAAGAGATATCATAAAAGGCACAAAGTAATAGATTCCTCCCACTTCGTCATTTCTTGGTTCTAGATCTCAAGGTTCTGGCCTTAGCACCCCCCTCCTCCCGGACCGCCACGGCCTCATCCGCCCCCGTTCCTTGATCATCTGGTACCTCCCCTTCCTCGGTTCCTGTATCTTCACCCTCTAGGAGGGTCTTATGTTGCTCCAGATAGGACTGAGCCTCCGCCACACTATTAATTTTCTTCCTACTGCCCTCCCAGAAAATCATCAAACCTTCCGGCATCAACCACCTGAAAGCAATTCCCTTAAGGTACAATTTATTTGATAAAAAATAATAATTTCTTCTTAATTCTCGTACCTGTCTAGGGATCTGCTTCAGAATGGTGACCTCCTTGCCCCTGTGTATCAGCGCCCCCGATCTTTGAATTCTCAGTATTTCATCTCTCGTTTCCCTTCTCACAAATTTAATGAGGACCTCTCTTGGGACACTATGTAAAATTGCATATTGTGAGTTTACTCTATAAACTAGATCCATATCCCATCTCATAAAGTCCAAATCTCTTTCAATAAATTCGCCCAACAATTTAACCATCACTTCTCGCAAATCTTCCTGGTCCACCTCTTCCACATTTTGAAACCTGAGAAAATAAGACATTCTATCCAGCTGCGAAGTTAAAATTACATTTCCTCTCATTTCTTCCCTCTTCTAGATTGCCCGCACTTCCCCCTCCAAACCTCCCACCTTTTTCTTATTCTCCTCTGCCACCTGTTGAACAGCAGTTAAATCTTTTTTCATAACTACAATTTCAGATTTTATTTCCAATTGCCCTTTTTGCAGGTCATCAAGTTTGTCAAGTTTGAGAAGCTTCTCATCCAACTTTGCCAATTTCTCCAAATTTTTTTCCATGTCACCTGCAGCTGGTCTTTGTTCTTTAGCCATCTTGCAATAATAAAGAATGAGAGGTCCTCAGGTAGGCACAAGCATCCAGAAAGGAGAAGTCTCTTAAAAATCAGCACTGTTTCCTCCCGATCCACCAGAGGACGCTCACAGGAGCAACGAGTCCGGTTTGTAGAGTAGGTCAAACAGGAAACCAGAGGTGGGTGATGTCATCAATCGTGTACAAAGAAGCAGGAAATCAGGCCCCGGCCATGACTTTCCAACAAAGGGGGGGCCTCCAGCCTCCCTTCCCGAATTCCACCTCCATCATTCTCCACAAAAAATCAGCAAGGTAAGAGGTCTCCTTGTTTTTTCCTCCTCTTACTTATCAGCCACGGCGCCCTTCCCAGCTACAAGGGGGGGGGGAAACTTCGCTCCCCCTCTAACTCGCAGGATGCCTCATAGTTTCACCAATCAAGGTCTCTCCTTTTCTACTTATTCTCCAGCCTGCATCCCTTCCTCTTCCGATCGCCTCTTTACCTGCTGCCTTAATTTCGATATACACCGGGTTCTACAGGCACATAGTCACGGAACGGCCTTGGGAATGGCCGCTGCGTGCCACCCACACCCGCCCAGCCCCTGGAATTGAGGCAGGGGACCCCTGGCGAGCTGCCCTTAACGGCGGATACCCCAAAACCAGGGCACCCAGCCCCGAGGGGCCTCCAGGCGGGGGGATTCAGACGCTGGGGCAAGAGGTTACCCAGGCAGCGTCTGCTGCCATCCGGAACCGGAAATGATCTCAGCCTTCCATCCTTTCTAAGGTAGGTAAAATGAGGACCCAGATTGTGGGGGCAATAAGCTGACTTTGTATAAATATACAAAAGTATGAAGGCTATTGCTTAATGCATTGTAAGCCACCCTGAGTCTCCGGAGAAGGGCGGCATATAAATCAATTTTTTTAAAAAAAAACCCTTCAATCTTGCCTGTAATAATCAGAACAATATTGTCTTGCCATGTCTTTGAGCCCTGAAGAGTGAGCCAGTCTAGACCTAGTAAAGTATATGGAAAACTGATACTTGCCATTTTGCAATTGTGTCTAGTATGAGGTCTGCACATTACTGTTGTGAAGTCTGCTTGTATTAGCCAGATTACTAAAAGGGATTATATTTGGAAGAAAAAACATCGAATGATTCTTTCATTTAAGTATGCACAATTATATGTTGAGTAAAAAAAATGTTAATGGTAAATGAGCTTTTTTTTAACTCCTCAAGAGTTACACTTTTTTTCTTTTAAATATACCATTCTATCACATATTGTACCAGTTATGTGCTGTTAAAAAGGAGTTGAATGGAAGTTCCCTGCACTGTTCATTAGAAAAAAAAAATCTTCTGACTTTTCCCCTCAATAATGCAGCAATCTATCTATGGTTCTATGAGAAATGACTGAACTTCAAAATGAGCTAGCAGGTTCTATAAATCTCTTTGATCCTTCTGTTTCTTAGAGTATCTTAACTTTTCCAAGTATTTTCCTTCTAAAGTTTGCCAATGTACTATAAACAACTGGGTGATGGTTTTTCAACTGATATTAGTGGAGCTATCTCTAAATTGCCATACACTCAGTGGTGGGATTCAGCCAGTTCGCACCACTTCGGGAGAACTGGTTGTTAACTTTCTGAGCAGTTTGGTGAACTGGTTGTTGGAAGAAATTATTAGGGCAGAGAACCGGTTGTTAAATTACTTGAATCTTACCACTGCATACACTGAAATACAGGAGGAAACAAAAGCTGTAATATAGGAGAGAAGCACTTGTCTCATCAAATGAGTTATGAATTAGATACATGCTGGCTGGGGAATTCTGGGAGTTGGAGTTCACATATTTTAAAGTTGCCAAGGCCAAGAAACACTGTTTTAGAACTTCCTTGGCATATCTTATTACTTGGTCCAAGCACATTTGGATAAGATTCCCTGTACTGCTAAGATATCTTACTTTACAAAGTAAGTTTACCTAATTTTGGTAAACTGATTTTTGCTGACTTTCCTATAACAGAAAAAGATAATGGGGTCAACGCAGTGGTGAAATTCAAATTTTTCTACTACCAGTTCTGGTGGGCGTGGCTTGGTGGGCATGGCAGGGGAAGAATACCACAAAATCTCCATTCCCTCCCCACTCCAGGGGAAGGATACCGCAAAATCTACATTCCCTCCCCACTCCTGGGGGAAAGATATTGCAAAATCTACATGGTGGTATTTTCCAGTTCTCCGAACTGCTCAAAATTTCCGCTATTGGTTCTCCAGAACCTGTCAGAACCTGCTGGATTTCACCCCTGGTTCAACACCATGCCATTCCTTTGGTAGGTTTAAGCCTAGGGTGCTAACAGATCTGTAAGGATGAATAGACCTCAGATGACTAATCATTCTGAAATCTGGGTGCTCTAATTTGAAATGAGAAAACATCTATCGAAAACACAGCTATCGAAATCAAAACATGAGATAAAAGAACTGGTAATAAAATCAGCTTCCTTTTATGGGAACTAAGGTAAATCGATTTTTTTCGTAACTTGTTGTTTTCAGCCTGGTTCCCCTAAGGGAAACCCAGATCTCTTATCCAGACGGAATCTGAAGCTGTGTTACTTTGAGAAACAAAAGAGAAATATTCGTCTTAAGATTTTTACGTCACATACATGAGAGGATAAAGCCCCTACACAATTTTATGTTTTCAATTGGCTTTCTGGGTGTGGGATATTCTAAAAGGAGTTATTTCAAAAGATTAAGCTACAGTCTATTATGACCATCAAGGTGGGATTGGGGAGAGGGAGAAAAGAAGAGGGAAAAGAAAATTGATAAAAAGATACATTATAATGTTGTGTCAAAATATTGACTCACCTCAGGTTTTTTTATATGAGAAGAAGCAGTGGATGAATTAATGTTTTCAATGAACCTAACATTGTTTACTAACAGTCTTAAGCAGTTCTGAACTAAAAACGGGCATGTAAATCTAATTTTTTTCATGTCCTTAGAAAGTAGGTAGAAGTATACTAGCGGACATTTTTCAGCTTGGCAGTGCACATTCCTTCAACATTCACAACTGGCTAGGTGCCTCAGTAGCTAAGACACTGAGCTTGGCAATCAGAAAGGTCAGAGGGTTGGCAGTTCGAATCCCTAGTATAGGTCTCCTGCGTGAGCAGGGGGTTGGACTAGATGACTCCAAGGTCCCTTCCAATTCTGTTACTGTTACTTCATGAGGCAGAGGCAATGTACTTTACTTCATAAATGATTAAAATATTTGTGCACCTTTGTGGTGGTGATGGTGGAGTGTCAAAAAGTTTTAAATGTTGGCCCAGGACATGCAATCACAGGTCCTCTCCTTTGACACATGTCACATGAGATGCAAGTTAAAACAGATGGGATGGAAGTTGTAACAGCCATCTTAATCTTTTTGATCCCTCTTATGCACATTTCTGCCTCAATAGCCACTGTGCAGATCTCTATAAATGAAGCAAACAGGTATATCTTCCCACTTTGCTGCTTAGAAGTGAAGAAATACTCACATGTCCATTTCTATTTCAAGAGTGTTGCACTAAAGACAAAGACTGAGTATCCTGTTGCCCAGACCTTGTGCACTCCTGCCTAAGAGTATCCTCAAAGATGAAGGGGTTAAAAATATCCATATGTAAGGTGAAGCAATACCATTAAAGACCTGTCCATTTTGTAGGTTATGTGTTGAGGATAATGCATGTTCAAAAACAGCAAAATTTCAGTTGCCCTGCAAGGACCAGCATTTGGCTATTTTGAATCTCCTCCAGACAGCACTGTAGCTTGTCCAAACTTTACTCAGACTTACTGTGTAGATGTAATAAGAGAGAGAGAGATCATGGCTTTATGTCTGGCAAAGTTTTTTACTCCAAGCACAGCAAGATCAATTATGTTTTCCTTTTTAAGAACTGTTGCATGCAATTTAAATTAACTTTGGTCACTGATTCTTTTAGTGTATGACATTTCAGCAGAAGAAAATTAACCTGTAAATATCTAAAATAAGAAAATGTGGAAACAGTTACATTCAATTGCCATTTTTTTCCATGGGGTTAGGAATTCTTCCTTATTTGACCAAATCAGATGGTGGCCATTTACCTGATAGGTGGTTATAAGTTCACAGATAAACTAAGTTTTTCCATGAGAAGTTGATCTTCACCTTTAGTATGTATCTTTGAAAGATTTCTTATCAATAGAAACATTTTTCTTGTCTGAAGAGATCTTGTAAAGATGTGTAGCATGCTTTATTTCCATCAAACTGTCGCTTTAAGTTTGCTGGATTGTGAACTTCTTCAGTCAGGTTACAGACAGAATAAGAATATATTTTAACTTTTATGTCTCAAACGGTATGCAATTTTGTTTCCAGGGAAACTGCAGGTTTCTTGCAGTAAACACCATGTTAGAAGACACATGAAAGAGAAGTGCTTTTACAGAAGACATGCTGATTAAAAAAAAAAAATCTCTTCTCCTATGGTTGGTATGTGTCTTGCTCAGTCCCAGGTTCTCTACTTTTGGGAGTTTGATGGTTCTACGCAATATGATAGCTAAGTTTTTCCCAGCACTGCAAACTGGGATATTGTTCCTGAACCATAGATTCAGAGGGCTGAAAGGAATCTTGGAAATCTTCTAATCCAACTTCTGCCCAAGCAGGAGTCCTTATACTATCCCAGACAAGCAGTTATCCAATATTTTCTTGAACACCTGCAGTGGTGGAACATCCACAACTCTGGAATGAAAACTGTCACATTGTTTGGGGTGACATGATTGCTATCATGTCACCCTTAACCCTTCTCTTTGTTAAGTTAAACATATCTCATTCCCTTATCCATTTGTTGTACAATTTAACCTCCAGACCCCCTATCATATTTGTTTCTCTTTTCTGCACTCTTTTTAGGGTCTCAGCATGTTTTTTGTATCATAGTGATCAGAACTGGGTGCAATATTCCAAATGTGGCCTCATTAGTTTAGTATAGAGCGGTGCTATCACTTCCCGTGATGTTGATGCTATTCCTCTATTTATGCAGCCTAGAACTGCAGTGGCTCATGTGGAACTACTAACTCATACATAGATCCCACTCACATGCAGTATTGTTGAGCCAAGTACTGCCTATTTTTTACCTGTGCATTTGGCTTTATTTATGAAGATGCTGAAGAGCATAGGCCCCAAAACAGAACCTTGAGGTTCTCCACTGCATGCTTTTCTCCATATACTGTAGATGTAGTTCCGTTGAGGACTACATGCTGAGTGTGGTTAGTCAGACAACAGCAAATCCTGTATATCTGATGGTAGTACTGAGCATTTCCCTGATCCACTAATTTAGTCACTTTATCAAAGAAGGCAGTAAGATCTGTCTGGCAAGATCTGTTTTTAACAAGCCTGTGCAGGTTTGCACTAATCACCTTGTTGATTTCTAGATGCTCACAAATAGACTTTTTGATTATCTTTTCCAAGATTTCCCCAGTTATTCATGGTCTATAGTTTTATGGATCCAGTTTTCCCCCCTTTTTGTACATTGGAACTACATCAGTGCTTGTTCAGTCTTCTGGTAGTTCCCTTATGCTCCAGGAGCTCTGAAAGATTTCGTTCAGTGGTTGTACTGCTCCTTCAGTTCCCTGAAATATAAACCATCAGGTCCCAGAGATTTGAGCTTGTCTATATTAACTTTCAACAGAATGTCTGGGTATCAGTTTGGTTTATCTTTTTTTTTTTATTGAAAAAGTTTTAAAAGTTTTACATACACTTTCTCCCCCCTCCCCAACCGCCCCCCCGACTTCCCAGAGCAAATACAAAATAAAATAAAATACAGCTCAAATTCTCTAAATTAAACTCCATTTCACACTTATCATAATCATAATCATTAAACAGATAGATAAAAGGAAAGCAAGTCTTCTTTCTTCTTATTCCATCTAATTCAACAAAATTAATATCCATTCATAATTACAACAGCTAATAAAACAGTTAAGTATTACCTAATTAAACCTATCTTTACTCAATTTAGCTATTTAATGCTTAACAAATTATTAGGTCTATACAATTTGACAAGATATTTTATAACTTCTTTCATTGAAAACAAAAGAAAAAAAACCCTCATTCAAAAACCCCAAATTTAAAATAAAATGTTATATAAACTCTTCCGTCCTCCACTTTTAAACCATAAAGGTCCAATTATAATTAAAGCACTTAATAAAAAATAATAATTTTTTTAATTAAAAAATAATAATCAAACCTCTTATTAATTTGTCAATACATATTAACAAATCAGCTAAAAACATCATTTATTAACTATATCAAATGTTTAAATTCTTCATACTAGATTAAACCAGTAATCTTCTTGTCTTCACATCCTCCAACAGCATTTAGAATATCTTCATTTGCATCTACCCACCTAAATAAAAATTGCTTCTTTATATAAAAAAACCCCGAGTGACTTTATAATTGTATTTGAAATAATATCCATCAAATCCAGTCAAAAATTAGATTAATAAATTCATCAGACGTGTTAGGGAAACCACCAGATCAACTGCAGTTGCGACTTCCGTTGGGACTGCAACATCGCTAGACGCTTCTTTTTGAAGCGCCAGCCCAGGGCTCCGTAGAACTGCAAAGAACAGCGACTATCAGCTGTCTTGCGGTTTGGAAACTTTCCCCCTGGTATGAGGGGGGAAAATGAGTAGACGGGTGGGGTAGAGCTCCCTGAGAGTGCCAGATTTTACCCATAATCTGGTGCTCGAAGATGAGAGCTCCCCGTTAAGCCTGTCAGTACTCCGGACCCTGGATGCCTCTGCTTTGCAGAGCTAGATGTCGTTACCATCCCAGCAATTAACTTTAAACAAATACTTTCTGAATAAAGCTGGCGGAGCACAAGCAGCATGAATGAAACAGCAAGTATTTTTTTTTCTTTCTAACTCCAAAGATTTACTCTCTTTAAAAGATTTTTTTTAAGCTGAAAGTGAAAGCAAGATGGCGTTTGAGTTTTAACGGGGCGTGAAGAAGTGAAAGTTAAAAGTAATTATTGATAAGCCCCTGTTTGAAATGTAAAACTCTTTTTTGAAAAGTGGATGAAACAAGAAAGGATGTAATAATAATAATTGAAGCAGCAATACAAATTACAAATTGTAAAGGGTCTTTTTTTTTCCTTCTTGATACTCTTTTTTTTTCTTTTCTGTCCTTCTGGAAGGGAAGGAAGAAGGGGGGCAAGATGGCTG